>VZTM01013397.1:76491-236276 GCA_013400555.1 Jacana jacana
GTTGCGAAATAAGTAGCTCACGTTGGGTGCAATATCTTTTCCTTATGTAAATGCATAAGTGCATGTTGTCGTCAGATCACTTCCTCACTCTCATTTGGATGAACTGCGTTGCACCCAGGATTAATGAGATGATTAAGATTTCTCCAGAAATGCAGGTCAGATCTGGGAATCTCTGCACTGCATTCAAGCCTGAACCTCAGCTTCTCTGGGGCATAACAGACTTTGCTTTCCATTCTGGCCTTATCTCATGTTTGGTTCATTCCTCTCTGCCTAAGTTGCTCCACATTCTCATACCTTCCTCAGGACTCACTGCTGCAGATGGTGTATTTATAATAACTTAAAGATTGCATTCCATCTTTCAAATGAGATTAATAAATTTTTCAGGCCATTGTGGTTACCCGACCTGACCTCCTATAAATGCAGCCTATAATTCTTCACCCAGATTCCAGCACCTGGCCCCGTAACACATACTTGAAACTCAGCATATAATTTTTTAGAAATGCATCTTGTGGACGTGTAAACCCTCTGTCACCTGGACATGTTTCCTTATTTAAAATAAAATCTAGAATCTTGGCAATGTATAGACATCACAGTGCCTATGGTTGTTTATAAGCGTATAACAGTGACATACTCCTAACTGTATTTCAGTACCTGCCTTCCTCCCTTATCCCTACCTAAAATACTGTCCTTAGTTTCTTTCAAGTATATATTGTTCTAGACATGAACACAGGACCTGAATGCCACTGAGAGACACAGATGGTTAATGAAAGATGCATGATAAAACCCAAAATAATCCAATTACCTATGGTGACATCCTTCTTAAACACATGTGCAGGGGTGTGTTGACTGTCTGTATTTCTTGGATTATGTTTTACTTTTCTGTAATGTCTTTCAAACAAGGATGAGGCTGTAGCTGTTGGAATCAGGAGGGCATTGTAATTTGTTCTGTGAAAGGGATGTATCTTTTTGTATCTATGGTTAGTGTCAGAAAGCAGGAACTAGGGTAGAGTATTCAACCTCTTACTAGTACTCCTGGGTTTCACACTTTTTAAAAATTTCATTTAATTTCTTTTTCTGTGGTGAGATTTTACACTGAACCCTAATATACTCCTGCAGAATGGCATTCTCCTGGGCCTATTTGAAATTCTTGATCTTTTCTGCATCTGTTTAAATCCTGCGTTCATGCACGTACAGTACAAGGTCAACCCTTTTGTTTGTTATTTTTATGGAGTTTAAAGAAAGTCCAAATACCTGACCGAGGTACCTGTCTGGTGCAGCCTTGTGACAGTTGCAAAATCTTCAGACTCAGAGAGCCACATGATTAACTGTTTCATGAGGGATACAAGAATAAAATTGGGGGGGTGGGTTGCCACATGCCACATATAGGGTAAGCTTTGCTGCTAACAGGTATTTATTTAGGGCTGGCTCACAGCTGATCAGAATTCAGAAGAGGGTGAATCGTATGCTCAGTGGAAAACAACCCNGCAGAAGTTACACACTTGAGTCCGGTACTGGCACTTTCTAAGTCAATACTGAACTGTGTTCAGAGTTATTAGAAGGGTCGTACTCCTCTGGGGTTGTTGTTTGTCTCAAATATGAAGCTGAGCTGCCTGTTGTGGAACTGGCTGCACTGCTGGAATCCCAAGAACTTGCTCAGGAAAGGTGGTGTTTTGTAATAGCTACAGTTAGCCCTGAAATTATAATTACTTTTATTTTTTATCTTTTTTTTTTTTTTCTTCTTCCCAAAAGATAAACTCCCTTTAGATGTTTGAAGGGATTTTGTTATATTTCTGCTACATTTTATTGGTGTGAATCTTTGGGGAGAGGCTGATGTCTAAAGGAAGTTTATTATTAAAAACTAGCTATACTGTTTCCCAGCAGTGATCTTGTTACTGCCACATCTTAGCCTAAACTCTATAATTGGTAATTATGTTTGTTTGACCTACATTCTTTTGTGTAATTGTAGCGATATATGGTATTTTTCAATTCCTGAGTAGAAATGTCCACACCAGTTGTGGAGTGTTGCTGGGCAGAAGCTTTCACCCTCCAAAGGCAATAGCATTTCTGTGATGGAGGATGCATTTTTTTGTTAATGTATATAGCACTAAGATCCTCTGGGGGTAAAAAGCAATGTAGAAATAAGTTAGATATAATGACATGATTTTTCAGAACCTAGGAAACTAATGGTCAATTAAATCCCAGTGGAGGGTGCATATTAGCTTCCTAATTTGTTTTGGACCCATGACTGGAATGTGTACACACACATGCTATTCAGTCTGGAGCATTCATGTGAAAGATCCTCTGGGTAATTTAACAGCTACAAATGACACTTCCATCTAAAATTGTTATTGCGTTGGGTTTCTGCACCAATTGAGTCTTCAGTAACAGATCTGATGATCATGTTAGAAAATTCACTCTCTCCTACTGATTTTATCATCTAAGAAAGGAAAACTCAGATTCCTTCTAAGGTTTTTCAGAGGATAGAAAACCTTCTTTTCCACTCAAGAAATAATTTTTGATTTCCCGTAAATATCATGAGAAATATCTTCCCTACTGCTTCACCTCAGAAGTTTTCAAAGTTTTGCACCCATGAAGACCAGAGGATCTAGAGGATTGTTAGCATTTCCCGCTACGTGGACTAGATAATCTGACCACAAGCCTGGTTTCTGAGCCTTTCACTCTCTGGCTTATTGACCCAAAAGTTTTTCATCTGTTCCTTGGGGGCTACTGAGAATTCTGATATTTTCTCCATCTGTTTCTTGAAATTTCCCCTGTGAGCACTCGGCAAGTTTCCCTGTTCCTTCCAGATGACCCTCTCTTGCTGTTCCCACTGGGTGTCATAAACTCCATGACTACTTCCAAGAAACGTTAAGGTGAGTCGCATTTTATTTATTGTGCTGAGTAATGCCATTAACACGTTCCAAATTGATCCATCAAAGAAGTCAGCCTGGAGAGCCTGCTCAGTGGCAACTTCAGGTCAAATATTTAGGTGGGGCACTGCCGTTCACCTGAGCACCATGTGAAGTTGTTATCTAAGTATATTGCCTAAAATACCCCTCTGGGCTCTGCTGGAGTTGCTGGCCTATTCCACGAAGTCGACCAGCTGCTCCTTTTAGAGCCCCCTTCTGAAATGTGGACACAGGACAGTGAAATTGCTGTCCCGCCGGATCATTCATCTGGAAGAGATGTTATTAATAAGGAGCAATAGACTTCCCATTGAATTGGGACAAAGGTATGNAGATGACCTGCCAAGAAATTTAGGGTTATCTCTGCAGAAGTTACACACTTGAGTCCGGTACTGGCACTTTCTAAGTCAATACTGAACTGTGTTCAGAGTTATTAGAAGGGTCGTACTCCTCTGGGGTTGTTGTTTGTCTCAAATATGAAGCTGAGCTGCCTGTTGTGGAACTGGCTGCACTGCTGGAATCCCAAGAACTTGCNTCTGAACGGAGCCATGTATACTGGGAGGCTAACAGCTCACAAACCAACCACAGAGCTCAACTATTCCTTAAACTTACCATCTTCAAATTCAGCCTTAGCCTACAGCATGTGGCTAACCAACTTCTGAGATCAGAGAGTATACAAGGAGAGATGACCTGCCANTGGTGTTTTGTAATAGCTACAGTTAGCCCTGAAATTATAATTACTTTTATTTTTTATCTTTTTTTTTTTTTTCTTCTTCCCAAAAGATAAACTCCCTTTAGATGTTTGAAGGGATTTTGTTATATTTCTGCTACATTTTATTGGTGTGAATCTTTGGGGAGAGGCTGATGTCTAAAGGAAGTTTATTATTAAAAACTAGCTATACTGTTTCCCAGCAGTGATCTTGTTACTGCCACATCTTAGCCTAAACTCTATAATTGGTAATTATGTTTGTTTGACCTACATTCTTTTGTGTAATTGTAGCGATATATGGTATTTTTCAATTCCTGAGTAGAAATGTCCACACCAGTTGTGGAGTGTTGCTGGGCAGAAGCTTTCACCCTCCAAAGGCAATAGCATTTCTGTGATGGAGGATGCATTTTTTTGTTAATGTATATAGCACTAAGATCCTGTGGGGGTAAAAAGCAATGTAGAAATAAGTTAGATATAATGACATGATTTTTCAGAACCTAGGAAACTAATGGTCAATTAAATCCCAGTGGAGGGTGCATATTAGCTTCCTAATTTGTTTTGGACCCATGACTGGAATGTGTACACACACATGCTATTCAGTCTGGAGCATTCATGTGAAAGATCCTCTGGGTAATTTAACAGCTACAAATGACACTTCCATCTAAAATTGTTATTGCGTTGGGTTTCTGCACCAATTGAGTCTTCAGTAACAGATCTGATGATCATGTTAGAAAATTCACTCTCTCCTACTGATTTTATCATCTAAGAAAGGAAAACTCAGATTCCTTCTAAGGTTTTTCAGAGGATAGAAAACCTTCTTTTCCACTCAAGAAATAATTTTTGATTTCCCGTAAATATCATGAGAAATATCTTCCCTACTGCTTCACCTCAGAAGTTTTCAAAGTTTTGCACCCATGAAGACCAGAGGATCTAGAGGATTGTTAGCATTTCCCGCTACGTGGACTAGATAATCTGACCACAAGCCTGGTTTCTGAGCCTTTCACTCTCTGGCTTATTGACCCAAAAGTTTTTCATCTGTTCCTTGGGGGCTACTGAGAATTCTGATATTTTCTCCATCTGTTTCTTGAAATTTCCCCTGTGAGCACTCGGCAAGTTTCCCTGTTCCTTCCAGATGACCCTCTCTTGCTGTTCCCACTGGGTGTCATAAACTCCATGACTACTTCCAAGAAACGTTAAGGTGAGTCGCATTTTATTTATTGTGCTGAGTAATGCCATTAACACGTTCCAAATTGATCCATCAAAGAAGTCAGCCTGGAGAGCCTGCTCAGTGGCAACTTCAGGTCAAATATTTAGGTGGGGCACTGCCGTTCACCTGAGCACCATGTGAAGTTGTTATCTAAGTATATTGCCTAAAATACCCCTCTGGGCTCTGCTGGAGTTGCTGGCCTATTCCACGAAGTCGACCAGCTGCTCCTTTTAGAGCCCCCTTCTGAAATGTGGACACAGGACAGTGAAATTGCTGTCCCGCCGGATCATTCATCTGGAAGAGATGTTATTAATAAGGAGCAATAGACTTCCCATTGAATTGGGACAAAGGTATGTTTATTTTATTGGTGTTTTGTTTTCTCGTGTTTTGAGCCCATCACTGAGCCCCTGAGCACAGCCTGGCTGAGGCTGAGTCTTGCTTTAGTGGAGGCAATATTGGAGACAATATTGACACTTCCAATGGCTGCAGTCAACATTGGCAAAAGCAATCCCTTCAAAAAAATCCAGAATGAAATAATTGCCTGTGATGCAGCAAAGACATATGATGAACTTCTCAGCCATTGCTTTTTGGTCCTCAAGCTGTTTATGGGGGACAAGGGCCAGCTATTTGTTTCCTAAAAACTCAAATTAAGTTCATTTAAAAACCCAATATTTATCTTATATTGAATCTATTTCTTTTTATGTATTTTGCCATGTGGCTTCACTGAAACTGTGTTGTGGGTTCCTCTTGGTCCTGTTCTCTTCCAGCTGTGCATCTACTTCGGGTTGCACATACCATGATGTTTCATGGTCCATATTTTGGGAAGGGGGAATAGCCCCTAATGGGAGTCCCAGACGTAGGAGTGCTGGGCAAGTTGGAAGCTTGGCACACAAGGGAGAACGGGAAGAACAAGACCACAGAATTACAGTGTCCCTGGTTACCAAGGAAACACTCCTAAATTGGAGCATTTTTTATTTCAATCAGTATATTTGTTTTCATTTGAAATATTTTTATAAGGGTTTGGGTTTTTGATTAAAAAAATATTTCCAGGGGAAAATCTGTTTTTAAACTCTTAACTTTTTTTTTTTGTTAATCAGTCTTTATAATACACAGATTTGATTAAAGAAAAAAAAATTACAGTGGGCTAATCATTATCATCTTTCCATAAACACCTAACCTTCATAAAAATACAGACATCATTGATGGGGCTGGAGAGACTTAGAGAGACCTGACTGTAGAGAACAGAATCAACTACACCTGACTTTGCCCCAACAGACATTTGATGTGCTGATGGAATCCCATTGTGGCGATTCCCCAGTCATCTCAGGTCATCTCCCAGTTTCCCTACCCCTACAGTGATAAGTTTTCTCTGATGTCAGTCTGACATTTGCCACAATTTTAAAGCAGTTAAATACAAATTTTGACTCTACTCTGTAAAGCAATCTTTTATGTATGTGCTGACAATTATGTATGCCCAGTCTCTTCCAAATAAGTAATATTGGCCAGAGGTCTATAATCCATCATGACCTTTCATGGTTATTCTCTTCAGACTCTGTATCTGTCTTGAAGTGTCATGCCCACAGCTCATATGAATGGTTTTATCCCAGCATGCGCAGTTCTGATTGCAGAAGGGATCCTACTTTTTAAGCAATATCTGCATCTTTTCCTTTGAGCTGAACAGATATCTCACTACATCCAAAACTGTGTGTTTAAACATATTTTACCCTTCATGCCTATATAACAACAATATTTTGACAATGTAATTCGTCAGTAGCGTCCTCCTGTTAAGAGCTATCATCTATAAACTGAAGAAGTGATACAAATCTTAAGTACTCATAACCCTCTTGACTTGTTCATCGAAGATGATCTTACGTAGCCTTCACACCTGCCATTTCTCTGGCATTTTCCTCCACAGTATCCATTTAATGCTCATTAGGTTTTCAAGTTATTTTCCCAGCTTTTTAACTATGTGTGCAATCTTGTATTCTAAATAGGGTTGTTTATGCCCCATGTGTTTCAGTGAGTATTTTGGTAACAGTACACATGCAGGCGATATATTTGTCCTACACATCTTTGTCCCAGCATTCTGCAGTTCCTTCCCACTCGTGCCTGAAAATTGGAGTACACTGGTTTTTTCCTTCATCTCATCATTGTTGTTGTATTTTTTTTACCCTCTAGCATTTTTAGAACATAACATATTTTCCTGTAAGTAGTGTTAATTATGTAACAGCAATTTATCTCAGATAAGATCTTTTATTTTTGTTGCAATTTTGCAATTAGAATGCAGAAATTTTCAGGCTTTGAACCCTGCCTTTTATGTCAAGTTGTCTGCCCACAACTGATGACTATAAGTATCTTATTTGCCTCAGAAAAGGAAGTGAAAAAAGTACCATCTGCAAATTTATTGGGAATTTAAATATCTTGGAGGTATGACTGAAGGAATAGATCATGGATTACTCAAAGACTTGCTCCGTAACAGTGACCACAGAGTACTTTGATTCAATACCCTAAGAGGCATTATCAAAGGGCATCAGGAGTAAAAGCAGATCTAGCTTCAGATACATCAGGATAAGGCAACTGGCTAGTGCCTGATGGGCAAAGAATTGTATGGCAGGGAACCTAAATTAACTTCTTTTGCTCATGCATCACAGTTTACTGGGGTTCATTGAAGGGGTCTTGCTGACCCCTTCAAAGAAACCCAGTGGTTAAGGGAAAGCCAATTCATATAAACTACCCAGATTTCTTAAAAGCTTTTTATAATGTTTTTGTGAAAACTGAGTGATGGGTGGAGAAGAGGAAACTGAATCAAGTGAAATAGATTAAAATGTGTAAAATAGAGGAGTGAGGGGCAAATCTCACAGTGGACTGCCACAGGGATCTGTAGAAGATAAATGGCACATCTCATGGTAGACTCTTACCAGGATCTGTTTTGGACCTCTGATCCAACTCTGATCTTATTAACCATTCTTATGTTCTAATTTAGTCAATGTACCATGTGCTTGATCCAGGACATTAGGAGCGCACCCAAGCAAATTTCATCCAGTGTTCCCTGGCTGTCTTCCTACAAACGGATGTTGATGTATCGTCCTTAGGAGATCTTATTGAGGTAGCAAAGAACAGGCATGCTGGGCTTCCCACTCCTACTGTTCTTCCCATGGGGAGAGCTGTACTGTTCTACTTTGTACTTTTAATGCTGTGGAAGGCATCTCTTTCACCATCCATCTTTCACCATCCTCCGGGATACCTTAGTGACACAGAGTTATCACAATTACAGGTTCTAATTTAGGTATATTTTTTGTGTTGGTAGAACACCATAAACCCCATGTTCTCTATGTTCTCTATGAATTCTCTTTGTTCTCTATGAATTGCCACGGCACCTCTGGGCTATGGAGGATATTCCTCACTCCTTGTATCTATCACTGTCAGATTTGACTGTCCTCATCAAACTGATCAGCTGACAAATAGACTGTATTGCCTTGAATGTCAGAGTAGATTTTTCTAACTAGGTCTAGCTACTGAGCATATGCAGGAGCAAGAATAGCAGTTGCCCGCCTTTATTTCATCCTCCTCCTCTGACAAAGCTAAACTAGCTGATGCTCCCTGCCCAATATGATCTTTCAGGACTTTTATCATCCCCTAGTCAATCAACTTCTAATTATCTGAAAGATAAATTGTGGTTCCTTCAAGCCTGTTTTATGGGGATGATGGAGAGGAATTACCCCAGGTGGGTGGATCCGTGCACCTGGCTCAAAGGAGGATAGTCTCAGAGGATATGACTCAAAGGATATTATGTATTACCAAGATATGTATCCTCTAGACTTCTTCAAATATGTACCTTTCTAACATCAGACATCCATAGATTATCATTCTTGTGATACTTCATCAGTGTTGAATAAAGCAGAGTTTGCTGGTTTTTCAGATGTGCTAGCATTGCTGGCTCTCCACTGACCTGCAGAATAGGTCCCTGGTGTACAGAAAGCTCTAATGACACAAAGTCCTGATGGCCCTTACTCTTGCACCCTGCTAGTAGCAGATCCTGCTCAGTATGGCAAGAAGGCAAGTTTTTGTTGGGGACCTGCATGACTTGGAGAGGAGGAGACTTCTCCTGGATATGTAGTGCCAAAGGATGTGCATGCACATGCAGTGGGCACTGTAGTGCTGCAAAAAAAGCAGATGCCATTTTCATCATGCAGTTAGGTTTAAATCAGTCACCAGATTTAGGCTGAGGGAAGAGTATTTCCACAGCAGGTAAGATCTCTCTCTCTGCCTCTTGTAGTTTTGTCCTCTTTTGCAGCATAGTACATGGTCCATTTCCCAAGGAGTGTACATCCCAAAGCTTGTCTACTGTATCCACCTATACTAACTGGCCAAATAATGGTTATTAACATCACTAATCTAAGATCACCCACACAGTTTCACACACAAATGCCCACGAGTCACAGTGTCCCTCCCCCATCGTTATTTTATCCTGTTCTCGTCCTCTTCCATGGTCCAGTTTCTGCAGCTTTTGATCTTTGGTGCTGAAAGTTTAAAATTGGAGTTGAGAGCGTTCTGTGATTAGAGATATCTAGGGATGGGGGAGGGTAGAAGGACAATATGCATTTCATTCCTTACTAACCACTCATACATGATGGTGGGGGCTGTATAGACCTGGTCCTGATGACCCAGCTAGACTGTTCCAATTCTGTTTTTTCCTCACTCTTGAAGGACTGTGGCTCTTCAGCAAAAGGTAAATAACCCTGTTTCTTCTGACCCAGAAATACTTATATGAGTCATAATGTTCTAAATGTGCCTGTTGGTGTAAAACTACATGCCGACGTGAAATTCTTCTTAGGGTTTCAAGGTTGTTTCAGAACAAAGTGGATTTTAATTCTTCACAAATGTTTTACTTTATTGTTCTTAGAACTGGGGATGAAGGAACCTATATGCGGTGTTATTTACACAGAGCAAATATATGACTGTTTACTTCTGATCTTGTAACTGCACCCTTAGTGAGGAAAGAAAAGAGAGTTCAGAGATTTAAGCAATTCTGACAAGGACAGAAAATATATCAGTGTTTCTAGAGAGTCTGTCTCCTAAATTTCTCTGTAGTGTCTACTGGACCATCCATAATCCCCATGGAGCAGGATTTTCAGAATTGCTGGAGAGGCCACTGGGACTAGAAGTCTTTTATAACTCGTCCTCCTTAGCCAAAGAGATTCCCCTCAATTACCTTAATGTGATTCAGCATAAGGTTATTCTGATTTACTTAAACAAAGGGAGCTCACCTTCTAATGAACTTAAGTGGACACATCACCATAACTAAAACTTATTCTTAAAATGTAAAGTTCCTTGAAACAACTCCTTTGTGATTGGAAGAAGAGTGGGAGAGAAGGGGGCAGACCAAACTGAAAAAATTACTGGGAATATGAAAATTATATAGGGGCAATAATGAGTTTATCAAAAAGAAGAGCTGGCTAAAAGCTGTAGGAGGAGAGTGACAGCTTTGCCAGGTTTTCTTGAGTTTTTTTATCCCTATTTTGAAGTTCCACAAAAATGATCTGTTCTATACAAATAATGCTTTGAGATACTTCAAAATGTATGGTAGCCAGGAAAGCTTCTTGAAGCTCTAAAGGTTTTGCTTTTTCTGCCTCTGGAGAAACCGTGTCTCTGCAGGTCTGAGGTGAAAGCCCCTTGTAAGTCTGTTTGTTAAACAGTATGGACAATCTATCTAACATGGGCATTAAAGAGTTGGGAGATTCTTCACTAGTTTGGGCAGCCTGGATCTAAACCTTGGGATATAACAGCAGGGGAAGTAAAGGCAGTGAATGGCATTGTCGTAGTCATTCAGAAGGTATTTGAGAGAATGCTATGGAATGTGACTCTATTGCTTTATGCTCCCCTCTGTAAGCAAAGCCATAAAGACAAGAGGTCCTCATCAAGCTAAAGTACAAGTAAGCAAAGGACAAGACAATTTCTGGTGCACCAATAAATTAGGATGAATGAACAACTGGATCATGACAGAGTTCAACAATCACAGGCAACCATTGCAGGTTAACATACATCAAGGTTTTGGGGTTTATATGTATTTAAAGGTCTATATTTCTCCTGCATAGAAATCCACATTATGGGCCATAAAATACTGTAAGAAACTTAAGAGCGGTAGTAAAAGGTGTGAAACTGAAATTATAATATGTTGCAGGGTAAGAGTAAGAAAAGGAGAGTTCTGCTGACATCCAAGGTCCCTGTGATAGCTAGAATCTCTGTTAGAAAACACCAATGGGAAGCAAATTGCATTCCAGGGTACAGAGAAGGGAAGGAAGGAGGGAACTCAACATCACCCCTCCCAAAGAAATTCCCTCAAAGTAGGGAATATACAAATTTTGTTGTTGGATTGGAATTGGTGTGTGCATGGATACCTGACTATGCACCAGATTTAGCAGCTGGGAAGACAGGGATACATTACATTGGTGATCTGCTCCAGGAATGAAGCAGATAGGTAAGGAGATCCCTGTCCCTATCTCCTGTGTTGCTTTTTGCAACAGCAGATGAAGAAGAAAACAGAAAAACTTTGACCCTGGAGAGCTGTGATTGTGGTTATACCTGAGGGTGCAGGGATCTGAGTTTTACTATGGGGAAATGAACAGTAGCAAAGAAGTTTTTGAGCTCAGATACTGTCAAACAGGGTTGAAAACAGTGACAGCAGTGTGAAGTAATTTTTTATTTTATTTTTTTTTCCTTGTGGCTTTTTTTAACACACTGAACTGCTGTACATTGGCGCCATCTACTGCCTGGCCGGTGGTTCTCCCTGCATGGGCCTCCATTAGCATCACCAAAGTTACGTGTAGCATAAATGAAGAACTGGTAGGAAAAGCTCTACATTTCTCTTCACATAAGAAGGAAAAAATTGTAATTACCTATCATGACGAAAGCAGCACTTATTTAAAGAAAGCAGACATGCTAACCAGCAATACAGCTCACCAGCTTTGGAGGTAGGACAGAAACCATGGGTGAGCACCTCTTTTGAAGGATTCAGCCGGATTCCTTAACTATGTCTACATGCTATGGCATGATAAGTCTCATCTGCCATATCAACAGCAGTGAGACAGTACCCCTGAGAGACAGGGGAGGAGGTGCTTCAGCTTTTGCAATGCTGGTGGTGTCTGGCTGCTTCACTGGTGCCAAAAGCAGAGGGTCCTGTGGCATCTGTGCCAGGAGCCTGGTGAGGATCCTGTGCCAGGATCACCCCACAGCCGCAGTGATTGCCATCATGAGCAGACAGCTGTACACCTCCGAAAACACTCTTTGGTGCCAGGACTGCTCTATAGCTCATGTCTGTCTTTTAATGTCATTGCAGTAACCTGCGTCTAATGCTTTCCTGGGGAGCCCTTATGGTGCTGTTCACAGCTGCTGTAAAATCAACACACATCAGGGATGTCTCAATCAGCTGGTCTGAGCTGTACAGCGCTGTTATCAGCGCAGTTATCTTGATTGAGGCCACTCCAGAAAACTTTGTGTGCAGGGAAGGAAGGACAAGGATCTTCAAATATGAGAAAGAAAGAGTTCCTGTTTGTACATAGAGCTATGCTATGAGGGGACTGAATAATGACTAGGCAGCCCCTCACTTATGTCAGATGCTGGCTTCTTATGTAGCCATAGAAAATGTGAAAGCTATTTTAATCTAGCACAATTATTCACGTTAAACTTTAGTAATATCTGCATATATGTTTGGTTGACCTACAGGATCCTTATTAAGAGCCTGCCTCACATTCAGCAGCAGGGGTGTTTTGAGGCAACGGTGGCATCTGACAAAAAATCCCAGAAAACTGACAGAGGAGCAGGAAGAAAACTTAAAAATTCCCAGAAGAAGAATGGTTTAACCTAAGCAAATGGAAATTCAGCAGAGTATGCCTTGTATTCTCAGAAAATCTAAGGATGAACATTTCATAAAATTAAAAGACAATACATTTAAAATCTGAAATGTTTTTGCATCACATATTATTGACATATTTCACTGTCCAAAGAAGTGGCTGAGACAGAGAGGGTATGACTGAAGACCAAGTGACTTTGACACTCGTGAGAACGCTATAGCATCCAGCTCCTGAGGAAATGCTTGGGATGGTAATGGTGCTCCCTGAGGTGGAACGGCCACAGGAGTCAGGAGAGGGACCCGGTTTCCTTCCCTCTGAGAACATGTATTACGTTAATTTTCCTTTCAATCCATGGCATTGTTGTCCTTGAGCACTGTCAAACTGGGTATTTAGGTCCTTAGCACTGCTATGGACAAGGATTTTGTCATATTTAATGTAGTGTGCCCTTCTTGTGAGCATGCTATCCTAATTTTACAGGCAATTGCAGTCAAAATCCTGGATCCCAGATTTGTGACGAGTCACCAAGCCAGTACGCAAGCAACAAGAGCAGTGCCAGCAGCAGTAGCAAGTGCCATCTCCCAGCAGACCTGCCCGGGGGAAGAGCACTTGAAGAGAGAGGCAGTGTTGGGCTAACACACAGTTCAAGGTGAAGTCTCATTTAATGACACAGGTCTCCACGTTTACTTTGTGACAAAGATTGTCTCAACACTTTTCAATCGGTGGGTAAATGCTGGCTTTTCTAACATGTTATTCTGAACCTTTGCTTGATCATTATGATTACAAGGTAATCTCGTAACCAGAGACTCTTGTAAGTGCTTATGGAGTGGCCTGGGTCCAAAAGGATCTGTCTCAGTTTCTCTACTCAGTTTCCTCTGCTTCAAATGAAGATCAGCACTAATCATAAATATACCTATGCCGATTCCTGTCTTGGATAAAAACTTTTACAGGTAGAAATGTATATTTTGGGGTTTATGGAAACTAATATTTAAAAAATAAAACAAACCAATCAAAAATAAAAGGGGATTTGCTCTTCTTTTAAGAGGGAAGTTCTTTAAAATTATGGAAAATAGCCGTTCTTGATAATTTATTTTTATAAAAATTGATGATAAACTCTTTCTAAGAATATAAAGGTAACATTTTCCCAGAGCTTCAAATCAGTAGAGCCTGCCTTTCAGGAGAAGAAACTTAAGTTTCCACTGGGAGCTGATCTCAAATATGACTTTCAGGAAGACCAGCCACGGCCACCAACAGATACATCGTCAGAGCCAAACATAAGCCTTTAGGGGAACATGATCTGACAAGCAGCTGCCACTGCTGAAAACTTTCTTTGTAGACCCTGACATCTGGCTTCTTCAGCTGCCAAGCTTGACCTCTTCCAAGATGTCACAGGAGACAAGTCGCTGTAGCAGGTAGGAACTGGGAGGACAAAGATGACAATTTGATGTGACCAGGAGGTAGGAGACAAGGTTGCCTAGGTGCAAGGTGCTAATTTGCAAGCCCTTTGTGACTCCTTTGATTTTCTCATTTTCTCCTTTGGTTTGCTCATAACTTCGCAGCTCTAGATGCCTCAATTATGGCAGTAGAAGAAGGGAAAGATGACACAAAGGAATGGGAAGGTTTACACTAAAACTTTTAATCCACATTAGCATATTCAAAAAGTTGAGATAATTTGATATGGCTTCAAACTACAGCTCCAAATCTAAGTGCCTCGCTACATCTGAAAATGACGTGGAAAGAAGTGAGATGGGGCAAGTAGTTGTGCATTAGTAATATCTGAGCATTAGACAGTGAAGATGAAAACAAAGGTGTACAAGGTGATGGTCTCTTGCACCACCTGCTTACTGGCGGCCTGGTGACTGAAGACTCACCTGAGCTCAACACACATGGCAAAATTCAGGTCTGCATCTGGAGTTCAGGTCCCCACTGCTGTACAGGGTTTTAATTTGACATACAGAGCACCAGCACTTCAGTCCTGTTTCAGGTGCGGGTGAGACTGGGCTGAAGTTTTTTCAGATATTAAATAAGCCAAGATTTCGTATAGAGAGGTGATCACTTGGGAACTGAACGGTGAGACAGGGTGAAGGGAAGTTCATGCTGCTACGCTTGGTGTGACTGCATCGTCACAGTGAAAACAAGGTGTCTGTTCTCCATGGCTTGCCAACTGCTGGCTGCCCAGGGAGGGAAGAAAAGACCACAATGAGTCACTCTTTGAAAGCAGGGTTTCTCACTCCTTCCTCTGAAGTATCTGGTCCCAGTGTGGGAGACAGGCTAGGTCACGACTTTCAGCGAGGATAGCACTTCGTGTGGCCTCTTGGCGCTGCGCAAAACTGTTTTCCAAAACGTTTAAATAGTTCTTTGCTTTATAATAATTTTTGCATATAATTGACTGAGCTGCTTTGTTCAAAACTTGGCTCCTACCAAGACCTCAGTAAGGAGGAAAAGAAATTGCCTGAGTTTAAATGCTCCCCTGTTTATAATCCAAACACTGCAGAATGGAGCTATTGCGTGAGAACTGGGAAGTGAACCTGACTATGAGCCAGCTCCTCACAAATGTGAAACAAATGTCAACCTTTCATTACCCAAGACAAAATGTAAAGCAAACAGCTACAGAGGTAATTCCCTTTTTAACCTATCTAATTGAATGGTGGAGGTATTCCTAGCAATGCAGAACAGTGTCTTTATCACAAATATTTTAGCTTATGGGTCTCTAGCAAAAATCTTTTATGTCTGTCATATGTAGTTATCGCCAGGAATTTATTAAACAGTACCTCTTAAAATCTACCACGAGATGGCAGAGTTGGATTTAGAACCAATACAATATTGTGTGAACTAGTGACTCTGAAACTTGGTGTTATAAAAATGTCTTTGTGTCCTGCAGAGAACAAACAAACAAGCGCCAGTCATTAAAGAAACATCTTCCCATGGCATGTGATTGCACATCTGTATAAAATCAATAGTAGTAAATAGACTAACCAGCTCTGTCTAGACTCAAAGACAGACACTGAAATGTTGGGCTCCCTTCTGAATACCTCAGGCCACAGTGGAGGGAATTACCTGGATCATGATGTGTAAGAGAACTGAGGAGTGATTTGGTGGTACTTATTTTTTCCATGGTCAGGCAAAGCAAAAAGCCATCCAGCAGCAGCTACAAACTTATTTCCAAAGATGCCAGAAATGCACATGATGGCCCACCATTAACAACCAGTTAACATTAAACTTTCAAGTTTCCCATTAAACTTCCATTAATACATTTGCCATAAAGAGAAAGTTTCATGCTTCTTGCAAAGCGTGATCCTTATAGATTGTCCCTGCTAAGCAGCTTCCTCCAAAAATAATACCTTCCCACAGCTACTGTGGTGTCTCCCAGCCAGTAAAGTTGCTGTCTTGAGGGGTATCCTAAGAACCAGATTTCATGTGCTTCAAAATAGTCATATGATCCCCAGGATGCTAATCACCAACAGGTTGTACACCAGATCCCTGCCATTTCTGCATGCCAGAATAAGGTGGGGAGAGGTTGTATGGAAGTGATTGAGATACTTCTTTACTAGGAAAGAAGTTAGCAATATATGCCCAGGTCTCTGGAAGCACAAGGATCAAGCATCGATTGGCTGCTGGCAGCAGAATGATGTGGACTCCTGTGGGGCAATCTGGCCACGTCTGTACATCTTGGGACGGCCTTGAAACCATGTGCTGTGCAGTCTCCTTCAGCTGTGTGAAATGTTATTGTTGGGTAGCTAGAAGATAACTTTGGCCACGCTCAGTTATCCAAACGATGGCATAATGACTTCACATAAACTTCTGTCTAATAATATTGCAAGCATTTAAGTGCACATGTGCATAAGTAATGTTATGAGCATCATATAAGGTATAAATACATTATACATACATTTTAGAAGTTTCTGGCCAAATACACTGCCCTTTAGGGATTGCAATGGCAACCTATGGTTATTTATCCATGGGGAGCCTTGCTTGTACATCTGCCAACTTTCTGAAATATCTTGTTCCACTCTTTCAGAGTCTTCAGAATTGTTTTTTAGCACTTTCAGTGCCCAGTTGAGGTGCGATTTTCGTTTTTCCACTAGATGGCAGGTTGTCACAGTTTAAATCCTCGTTCTGGTCCGTTAATGAGCATCGTCTACGTGCCAGCTTTGTAGTTGAACTGTTACATGTACAAAGAAAACATTAAAAAACAGGATAGATATGGTGATGCAGTCTTCACCAATGTTGTTTAAAATTCAACAAGTTCGTTTGTTTATTTATAGAGCTTACTATATATCAGTCTGACATTTTGGGAGACATGCAGCAGAGCACATGTTCTTGAGAACGTCAGATGTAGGCACTCTGCAGATCCATAGTACCTGCACAGCTACTTCGGGGCTCTTCAGAAAGGAATATGTCGGCCAAACGTCTCCTGTACAAATCTAGGACATGTGTGCTGTGGCTTTGGGATTTCTGGATGCAGGGCATCTCAAATAGTCAAACACTATGGCACAAAACAATTTATTTTCTGCTTTGAGACATAAAGGAATTCAACCTCCTTCTAAGAGCTGATAGCTCTCCTGGTTCTGTATTGCAGAGTTTTTCAGTACTCTTTTCTCTTGCAAGTGGTGTGTTCCCTTCATTAGACCAGGTCCAGGTCTTCAAAAAGACCCCTCAATAAAATCTGTGGTCCTGATGCTCCTGTGTTTGCATGAAGTTCTCCAGGTTCCAGTTCTGGCTTCAAAATTCAAAGCAAACTGTACTATAGCTACCAGATTTTTCCTGTTCTACTCAAACCCTTAAATTGTTACAGATCCTTGGAATGATGGCTTTGAGTCACAGAGCTGTTGAGCTGGGTCCAGGTTTTCTCCTCTGGAATTTGTTATTTATAACCTTAAGAAATTCTTCTAGGGATGGGCTTGTACTAGTGTCATTCACTGAGTTTGATGGATTTTTTTCCTGCTTTACTTTGATGTAAGAGGTCAGAGTCAGTCCTGTGGATTTCTCCCCTACCAATAACTATAGTGCTCTCCTGGCTCCCCAGTCTGTGCTAAGGAAGTAAATTAGCTGTTTAAGGGTCAAGGTCTCTCCATCTAAAACCACAGTGCAGGAGATTTCACATGCCCAGCTCAAACCGTGATGGGGATTTGAGCTCCATTAGTCGCAAGGCAGTCACTGACACCTCAAATTTCCCTTCTGAAAGAGTATCTGTGAGCTCTGTATGCAACAAAGGCAAATAACAAATTACACTTCTGGAAGTGTCAGCTTTGTCATGTGCTGTTGCCTCAGCAATGGAGGCCTTTTAACAGCCCTGGAGAGGTGTGATGTACTCACACCTCTCTGTATCTCTTTTCCTAATTCTAGTGCAAGTCTTTAAACTTTCATTTGGGAGGATGAATGCTTCCTAATAGGTTTTCAAAGGCATGGAGCACTTTGGAGCACCACTTTCCTGTGACCTAGGTAAGGACCTTGGTGTCTTGCAGTGCTAATTGGAGCCCTGTTACAGCTGGACTGACTCGTTAGACTGTGGCACACAAAGGTCACCCAACCTCTCTTTTTCTCTTGGTAAATGATGCCTGGAGCTGGCCGTGTCTTGGAAAGGTAGTGATCTTGCTTCTTCACACATTGAATTGGATGACTCCTGTCGTGGTGGGTTAGCACCAATGGGATGTAATAATCCGGACAATCTCTATGCCCCATGCTTCTGGAAGCTCCCTTACCCCCGTTACATGGGAATCTTTCCTGTGCATTTTTGTAGGTATCAAGCTGCCAAAGCATTTCTCTGGGTTGGTTGGTTTGTTCTTTCCCCCATCAGGATCTTACTCATTCGTTAATGTAAAAGGTGGATTTGCAGCTCCATCTCTCAGGGAGGTTTTGGCTCTTCAGAGAGCCATACAAGTCCAGCAAAAACAGCCGTGTGGAAATACTTCATTTTCCCCAGACATAACCATTCCTTCAGGCTCCCAGCCTGCTTCAAGCCCATTCCTGTTTGTGTCCATCTGTAATTTGCTGCAAGAGTCTTTTGTTGCCAAATATTGTTTTGACTACACACAAACAGAAGATCCCTAGAAACTATCTGAATTGATCTAATGGAAATCTGAAGACCTGTGGCAATGAAAAGGCCAGTCATAAGGCAGTGACAGGTTTTCTGAGCATAAAAAGCTTGAGACTGAAAGTCCAATACTTCATAGACTGCAGAAGTGGGAGCTTTATATCATTTCCAGCTCACTAATAGTGTTGCCAACTCTCATGATTTTATCATGAGTCTCATGATATTCTTCTTAAAAACGGTTCTGAAGTCAGGCAATTACATGAGAATCTTTCTCTCCTTTTTCTTTTTTCTTTTTCTTTTTCCTTTTTTCTTTTTTCTTTTTCTTTTTCTTTTTTTTTTCTTTTTCTTTTTCTTTTTCTTTTTCTTTTTCTTTTTCTTTTTCTTTTTCTTTTTCTTTTTCTTTTTCTTTTTCTTTTTCTTTTTCTTTTTCTTTTTCTTTTTCTTTTTCTTTTTTCTTTTTTCTTTTTTCTTTTTTTCTTTTTCTTTTTTCTTTTTTCTTTTTTCTTTTTCTCTTTTCTTTTTCTTTTTCCCTTTTCTTAGCAGCAAGTTTCTAGCCCTGCTGCTTCCAAGGGGGAAAAAAAGGAAAGAAGAGAAAAAATAGAAAGAGCTTTAAAACATGACCAGGATTTGTCTTGAAGGCTCAAAAAACCCAAGAATGCAAACCAAAAGAATTACATAGATATTACTGTTTGCTTGTTTCTTTTTAATCTTGTGGGTTTTTTTTAAAGCCAACCTCATGCTCAGCTCATGATTTTTGAATGCTTGGGATTGGCAACACTATTTTGACAGACCTAATACTTATATGTAGCACTGGAAGTCCTGTTGTGGCATTTATTTTTAGAAAAGCTATTTTAGCTCATTTGGCGCATTCTTTACAGCTCCATCTACCTTGTGTAGTTAGACTCATGGGGCCAGATCCTTCACTGGAGCAAATTAGAGCAAGACCAGTGATTTAAACCATCTGGAGATTTAGCCCATGGTGCAGTCATCTGGCTTTACTGGCAAAGGGATACAAAATATAGTCCCAATAACATTTTTTAAAACTCCATAAAATGTACCTAAAATAGTCTTTCATCGCTCTGGAGCAGATGTGGTATATACGGAGAACACAGGATGGAGAGCTTCAGGGGATTTTCTTGCTGCTTTTTTGGGAGCATCCCTGTAGCTCACTCCATCAGATCTGCCTCTTACGGTTTTTGCACTCTTCCCATGCACTGCACCACAACTGAGCTGCTGCTTGAGTGTGTCTGTGTTGGGTGCTGTAAAATCATCTTCACATGTGTGGTTTTCCATACTAGGGAGATACCTTCTGTGTTTTCTTTTCTTTATAATGTTTTACCCATTGCAGTAAAACTATGCAGCTTCACATGTATGAAGGAGCCCCTCAAATAATAACCCACACTCAAATCTATTTGTACTGGACTCTCAAAAGTGCTCTGAGGTCAGACAAGGTCGGTGCTGCTCTGGGGTTGGATCGCTCAAGGACCACAGAGGAGCTGCAGGAAGCGGTCTTGGTGACTCAGCTGATGGCAATCCTCCCGCTGGTTCAGCATTGAGCTGATGCTCCAGTATGACGTGAGACAGCAATGTTTGCTTGGACATCCTTCAGACGAAGTACAAGGTGGGGACTCCAACCACTTTGTTTCTAAAAGACCTTACAAACTTTTTTTTTGTAGAAACAAAAATAGGAGTATCCTTTCAGGAGACTGAAGTGGTCAAAGAAATGTGATTACTAATGCAAATCTAGAGAAATGCATTTTTCAATAATATGTAATTCATTCCCAGCTCTTTGTCCAGAGACTTTCTGCAGTAAGACTTTCCCCTCAGTATCATGCAGAGCTCTCCTGAGTGTCGCTAGACCATTCCACATGGCTGGCTGCAGTTCATGAGGCTGAGTTCCCCTTGCTGAACACCTACCAGTGTTAGAGTTGTTCAAAGCTGCTTTTTGACTTTAATCTATGTGACTGTACTGTTGACACCCCACGAGAAGCATGTGAGCCCCTCTCCCTGCTGTTCAGTAATTCCAGTGACAATCACCAGAGTAAATTAAATGGCAATGCTCAACCTCTGTAGCACCTTCTGCTCAGGTATCTCAAATCACTTCATGGAAACTGGGTGTTTTGCAGCTCACAACTCTTTTCAAAGGTGGTGGTGGGAAGGGGACTGCAGCTTAGCAGCTCAATTGTAAACTGTGCAGTGCCCTGACCCACACTTGTGGCCAGAGTTCTTTGCTCCCAGGAAAGCATTGTAGCTGGGATAGTCCATTTCCTCGGGGACTGTACCCATGCAAGACCCAGAGCTTCCCGTGGGTCTATGAACAGCAGATTTTGTTTGTTGTGGGCTTTCTCGTGGTTGTGCCTGCGTCACTCCTTGATTGAGTTACGCTCCGAAACAACAGTGTGTGCTTCTACCTTTTAACTACGGGGTATAGGCTATCTCATGTTACATCAGCTTTACATTTTTTCTTTCTCCATGTTTGCTCTGGGTTTTTCTCTGGACTCATCCAGAACATGATTAAATAACTTTGTCCAGGGCAGTTAACTCCTTAGAAAAGCTGCAGAAAATGGGCATTTGCCAGAGAGCATTTGGAAAGAAACACAGAGGAGTTGTGTGTGTTGCACAACACCCCCAGGAAGGTCAAGGACCCATTGCAGACAGCACTGTAATCCTCTGTAGACTCACTTTCTTTCTGTCACTGTCTTCAAAGGTAGCTCACGCTTCAAATGATGACTGTGATGTTCTCTGGAAGCTGAGGAAAAGGCTGGGCAAGCACGTTCCTTCAGGGTAAACCTGATTACTTTTACCACAAATTATTCTTGTGTGGTCAGAAGGGGGAAAAGTAATTTAGCAGCATAAGAAAATATTACCTGGGTTAAGTATGTTCATATCAGAACATTGCACGTTTTTCAGACAAGTTGTGGGACGTATGTTGAGAAGAGTCCCAGAATGGGACAAACTATTGGGCTGCACCAGGATCCTGTGAGTTACCAGCTTGTTCTGGGAGGACCCTTCTGCTGTTTCAGGGTGCTGGGACCAAGTGACAGAAAGACTTTAAACAGTATTCTTTCTGATATTTGGAATGTATTCATAAGTAAGGGCTACTGGGCTGTAATCAGTGTTTGTCAGCATCTTGGAGTGATCTTTGCAGAGAGGAATGTTGTCCTTTGCACTGATTACAATCTGCATGGTCAGTACGAAGGTGTTCACACTGCAAGCACCTGGCCTGGGGAAGTTCACCTCCCCTTAGGGCTGCCTGGGCGGCTGAGGAAAGCACAGTTTCTCCAAAGAGGGATTTACAGCAACAGCCTGATTTACGTGCTCTGACATGACCCGTGCACAAGTGTCTCTCTCTGCATTGATACATGGGAAACCTATAGCAATGCCCTCCTAGATCAAGGTGTTCAGCATGGTGCCTATGTTACAAATAGTATTTAGGTTATGCCAGCTGGAATTGAGAATTTTGCAGTAATACTAGAAGATTAATTGGCCTATTAATAGGTCATATTACCACAGAACCAGCTGTATCCCACATTTTTTTATCAACATAATGTCATGGGGGTTTCTCATGTTTTATGCTGAACAATTTTATGATTGTTGATTTTAAGGAAATTGAGGATTAATAAACTACGTATTAGTAGCTTAATCTCACTCTTCCATATAAGATTGTTACTATAGTATATTTTTCAGGGTTTGTCTGCTCCAAATTTTGAAATTCTCTACAGATTGAATTTATTTGGTCTTGGGTTTTTTGGAGTTTTGTTGGTTTTTTTTCTTTTTATTAGTAGAACTGTTGTGCTTTTCATTCTCTTTTGGAAAACAGGATTTGAATCCATTCATCAGAAACAATGAATTTAAATAGCTGAATGGTGAGAAGATGGTAGAAATGCATTTCAGACTTTCAGTGAAAGTTCATATGGTCCTTGCTAATCGCCTTCTGCTGATCCCATTGTTCTATAAATATACTAAGAGATCTAAATAGTCTTGGATTATTAAATAGCTACTGCACTAAAGCCAAAGACACTTTCATTGCAGTGGTGCTCAATGTGATTCTACTGTGTAGAAGTAGCGCATTTATGTTATGTATGGCTACATAATCTGGCATATTTACCACTGAGGACTAGATCCCATCTGCATAGCCCATGAGACAAGCACAGATCATCTCCTCTGTGTAAAGCCAGTGGGATTTAGGCTCTGTATTGGAAATGTTTGGGATCTTTCTGGAATAAAGGAATTATATAAGTGTTACAGAGCTACTTAGGTGTACTTGTTGTCGTAAATCCAGCACCAAAGAAAGAGAGAGAAGTGGTTTAGTTCTGTGGAAAGGTTTGATGCTGTGCATTGCAATGGAAATAATTGTTGTCTCTGTGGATGTGTAACTTTATAGCATCGGTTCCCTAAGTATATGTAAAACGTATTCTGCCAGTAAACCACTTCTTGTGTAGTCAACATGCGTATTTGTTTGTAAAACATATGCACACTGTCATCTGTCAAATGTTTTACATGTTACCCAATTTCAAATGAGTAGAATAAAATAACTGCATTAGGCTGCAGTGTATTGGTAAAACTTACCCATTTTCTTATCATAAGAGGAAGTTCTTAACTTCACTAATGATTGTGGTTCATAACACTAAAACCCTATTTAAAAGGGTATAAAATCTTGCTGTGGTGGCAGTTTGGGTTGTCTTGCCTTCATGAGAAGTGCTGGGCAACACATTCAGCAGGGAATCTAGAGAAAAGGGGTATCCAAGCATTAATCATTCAACGCAATGCTTCATAAAAGAAACCTCAGTGAAAACAAAAGCAGGGAACTCAACTATTCTGAGAAGCACTTTAAAGTAGCACTAGTTTCAGCTACCAGGTATTTGCACTATCAATCAAAACATATTTATTTATCAGTTGAATCATATATTAAAACTCCAGGCTATGCAGAATAAGAGGCAGAAGAGAAATATTGAATGTATACATACAAAAATACAGAAGCCTACACTTTCTGGAAAGAATACATAAATGTCTTTTGCTGACAGAAAAACAGATTGTTGTAAAAGGAACTCCAGAAATGACCTGACATCAGAATCACAATTTCCTGTGTCACAGGTTAGTGAGAAATTGCTTCTTTACAGCCTAACAATTCAAGGAATAATGACCTAACATTGTTCCACTGTGAATTGGGGCCAAGAGATATATTTTTGCAGGTAGCAACAAATAAGAACAAACCTTGCAAAGAACTAGGATGCATAAATCCTAAAGCACACCAGAGAATTCACTGGTTTTGACATAAGCAATCTATAAACAATATAACTGATTTGAAATACATTAGGCATGATTGCAAACATTGCTTGTCTGTTCAGCAAAACCAGGCTGGACCTCTGTGGACAGTACAGAGGAGGACTATTATTTAGGGATTTGGGGTCTTTCTGATTCCAGATATTGATGTCACTCATTTATTCAAGAAATGTAATGGAAGTTCACATTGGCTTGACAGAGTTTTCAGACACCTCATGCTGTTTAGCCAGAAGTTTCATATACCCATGTCCATGTTTTTTGCTCATCATTGTAAGATGTTAGTCAAGATTTATAGTAAAGGATGGGTGTTTTGGATGCCTGACTTGAGATCACTCACAGATACTTGATTTTCACAGAAAGCATGCTACCTCTGAAAATTTGAGTACTGAAGATAAGGAGCCCCTTCCAAAACTCTTAGCATTTATACAACTTTGGTGTTTGTCCTGCAACCATTGGAGATGTTATGTTGAGAAAGGGGCTTTCCATACACATGAACTCTGAGTGTGGATGATATAACCATATTCTTATTTCTAATATTTTTATTCCTTTACAGCCTCCTAAAGCCAGGACTAGTGCGATAGTCCATACTTTTGCTGAAATGTCATCTAGGAGATGTGCAAATCTTCCCAAAAGGCATAGAAAACGTGACTTACAAACGCAAATAAGGTGAGATGTTTTTGAGCATTTTGTATACCCTGTAAGTCAGGGCAGCAGAAAGAAGGCTGAGCTCTGACAAAGAATTTCTTCTTGGAACAGCACTATCTTAGTAGCCTGAAGTTGGATTTCAGAATTGGGATTTCCTTACCTGCTTTATAAGGAACTCTTTATCTGGCTTTTGTGTGCTTATTTAGCACTGGATGCTCTAATTAATATTTATGATACTCTAATTAATATTTACATCACTGGAACTGCAAAGGTTAAATGGGTAAAGGTTATTTGATGGGTAGAAAGAAAAAACTTTTACTAGAATCACTGGCCATTGTAGGTAATGTTTTAGTAGCCTAACATGAGAGCAAAGTAGTGCAAATTATTCATCAATGTATATACATTAAATACACATTGTGTACATGTAATATAGTATGATGTGTAAAGGACCAGATTATATATTTTGTAGTGGTAGGGATTCTGTTTTTCTGCAAAACCCCAGACATTTCATTTTCTCTTCCTGGAATGAATGAAAAATCTTCTCCATAGTTTTCCCTGATGAAATGTAAATATAGCTTCAAACAAAACTTGTTAACTTCATACCAATGGCTGAGTTTTTCTTTCTGTACATTGCCCACTCCAGTTGTTTGCAGGTATTCACACAATGCCACACACAGGTACCCCAGCTACTATTTTGTGCATCCCACATCCTGCTCTCCTCTCTCCAGGGAGACAACACACATGGAGTAACCCAGTCAACCCCAGGCAACAAAATTGTTATCTGGCTCCTCATCAAATCACGCATTTTTCTGGGGACAGAAAAAGTCCAGAAGGAGCCTGATGTGTTACCCTTCTTCTTTCTCAGACCCCCAAGCAGGTAGAGCCCTGTAGCCCATCCCATCACTGGCAGAGGTTAGAAAGATGGGGAGGTGAGGGATAAAGAATGAGAAACTGCACAGTTTCTTGTCCATCAGAGGATGTGCATTTTATTTTCACATCCATGCCAAAGAGCATTTCTCCACATAAGCACAATGTACTCTTTCTTGTCTACGGCTGCAAACACTGTGAGAAGCATAGACCCAGACCTGAGCTTTTAATTTTAATCTTTCTACAGTTTGGGTGCTGGAGCTTGGTGTTCCTACTTTTAGAGCAAAACATGCTTTCAGTTCCAGGTCTGAATGGGAGAAGGGACTCCTCACCACTCGTGAATGGGATGGGTTGGGCATGAGCAGCTGCGAGTCTGACACTTCTCGAAAACCGTGCAGACATGATGGGCTCTCTGCTTTTTGAAGAAGCTTCTGTCCTTCAGCTGAGAGAGGTAATGGATGGCATGTATATTCTTAGTTCATGGTGTACACATGTTCAAGTGGTTTACTTGTCATTTTATGAGCAATAATTTCAGTGTATGTAGTCATGTGAATAAGGTCCTATTTAAGTAGGACACTTCAGCCTGTGTTTAAAGTTGAATAAGATCTTGCATGCTCTCTGAAATGAAAGGCAGGCTTCCAGGCCAGTTTTCTAGTAAATATAAGTGCCACCTCCTTTGCTGATGTGGCATGCACGTATCATTTCGCAACCACAGAAAAACCTTACAACGGTTTATGGCATTAGCTCAGTATTAATGATCAAATATAGATTAGATTAGACCTGGTGAGAATGAATCCTTCCAGTGGGGGTAAAAAAAAAATTAAAAAAAAAATAAAAAGGAAACAGGTATCAGGAAATTAGCATTTTGATGTTACACTTTGGATATATTTTAGAGACAGGAAAAATAAAATAAGGCTTAATCAAAATATAGAATGCAGGAAAATAGTATCTGCCCCAAGGAACTTACCACTGAAGCTTTAAACAAGAGAGAACACATTCATGGAGGCAGATAGGAATCAGAGCTGCATATCATGCCGGTGAGTATTGTCTCATAGTCTATGCACAGTTACAATTTCCCCCAGGTAACAGGGCTACTTTAAAAAAGAAGGGAATGTATTGTGCCAAAAAGCCTTTCCCATTCTCCTAGCAAATTCTGAGCCAGCATTGCACGCAACACTGTTAATTTATTAAATATCATTATGATTAATTATATTCTATAGAAACAAGGTGCATTCAGACTTGGTGCAACTTCATTGACCCCAGACCTGGTACAGCTGTTCAAATCAGGGCAGAACTGATCATGTACTACTTCCCATTTGGACTTAAACCCGACATCATAAAACTATGAGTTGCATGAAATGTGATTGTAGACCTCTACCTCCTAGTGAACATCCTACATGTAATTATTTTCTTCATTCTAAAAGAGAAGCATATTTAAATGTGATTTTTTTCTGGTAGCTTCTACCCGTGAGTATCCTTTGGAATACTCAAACGGACCTTTTAATTTATCATGAGGATCTATGAAGATATATAGAACTAAATCCTATAGTCATGAACAGAACAGAACAGAATGGAGCATCCCCCATTGGTTTTTCAACCATTTTCTTTAAATATCTTCTGTAACAAAAAAATTACAGTCCTCTTTCAGAACTATATCAAACATTTTAAAAGCTGCATTTGTGCCTTTTAAGGCTAGGCTAACTTCTTCTGTGGTTAATCAGATTCATTCTATTGACCTAACAGAAGTGGGACAGATACCAGATTAGCAATCCTGGGCCAGGTGATATGTCAATCTTCTATCATTGTGAGAGCTTTTTTTAAAAAATTGTGATTAAAACCCTCTTCCCTTAGTCCAGAACATTTTTGAATGTATCCTCTGTATCCACACACTCGCGCTACAGCAAGGTATAGTAAGCGTACATTGTCACATATCTTTATATCCCTACTTGGTTTCATCCCCATCAAGTTGTACAAGAGCAGGAGGGAAGACCAGAGGGAAGAGCTGCACTTTGACCCCTTGTTCATATTTTGGTTCTTTTATGTATACCAAATGTCAGTCATTCTGTCATCTATTTAATCTTGGACACCTATGGAAGATTAAGAGAGGGCAGTTCAATGAGCAGAGCAGGAGAGGAAAGGACAGATGAGCTACAGCAGTCAGATAGTGTAAAACCCGACTCAAAGTCCTGAAAAAAAAACCCCAAACCCTTCAGCCGTGGCCAGCCACCATCCTTCTTTAAAAGCAGGAGTTTCTGTTCAGGCTTCAAAATTGCCATCTTCTAAAGCATTGACACATCTTAATTCTACAAGGAAAATCACCCTTCTTAACCACATAAGTATTCTGAATTAATCCTTTCATTCCTTCTTTTTTTTTAATTTTAAATATGTTATTGGTCAATAGTCTGGAGGTAGGTGTGTTCGTAACTGTACGGAAAGAATTAAGAATATACCTAATGCTAATTTTTTGCCAGCTTCTCTACCTGGTCCACCCAAAACACTCTTCTTCTAACCCCCTTCTCTAGCTGCCAGGTAATCTTTCCCCAGTAAATTAACCTGGGAATACAACTGGGCTTTGTTTTCTGGAGATCAAAGACTTGGTTTGTTTCTACCTTTGGTAACCAAAGCCCCTCTCTCCATTGTGGAGTGTTCTTCAGCAGTCGGTGCAACGAAACTCCTCTGAGCACAAAATTACCCATCTGCATGGGGTAAGGTTGTGCTGCTGTGCCAGCATGGACTGCATGTGTATCATAATGAGAAGAGGGAATTTCTTTGGATAAGATAGCGGGTGCATGCTAGTGCTAGTCTTTGATCACAAACAAAAAAAGCTGCAATGTTGGTGGTTGGCAAAATAACCTGTTGCCTCACCATCCTCCTCAAGCTATCTGAATGGAATAAATATGGAATTTGGGTATGCATGGGGAGCCAGTTGTCACTCTCAAACATCAGCCTTCTGATGCCATCAGGAAAAAACAAATAAACAAACAACCACAATAAAAAAAAACAAAACCAAACCTAAAACTGAAAGAGGTGTGCAGACTTTCAAACAGAAGGCACCCAAATTGGGAGAAGGTTTTTAGGATTAAAATTGTCCAGTCAGGTTGCTTTGCACAGGCTAGACAAGGAAGGTTTCTGAGTGGCATAAAGCTCATTTTCCACTTGCCCGGACCTGGGTTGCGTGTCGGGCAAATCCGCTGGCAAATGTTAACACTGCCCAAGGGACTGAAAGTGAAGCTGGGGGCTGATGTGGCATGCGGTTGCCATGGTACTGGCCATAATCCTGCCGGAGTCAGATACCCTGATGATACGGCGAGTTTCAGCTTGCTCTTGGGTACAGCGCGGCGACCCTCCCCAGCGGCATCTGGTTGGGTTTTAAACTTTTGATAAATTTCATAGCCAAAGAAATCAAAACAAATCAAGTAACAAGCCCAGTCTGGCCAAAGTCCAGGTTAAAACTGCTGCGTTCCTCATTGGTATTACTGTTAGTGCATCAGATCGGTTCAAAAGCAAGGATACTTTGGGGTGGAAGTGGGGTACNGCCCCCACCCCAGCTCCATCCCCGCCTCTTGCGCGAGTGAATCCGCACAAGGCCAAACTTTTGTTGTTTGGGGGGAGGACGGGGGCTACTTTCGCCGAAGAAGGAGGATTTTTGCGGGTTTGTTGCAGATGTCCTCCAGCTGAGCGGGATGGGGGTAGGGGGGTCGCGACCCGCTTGGGAGCAGATCCCATCCCCGCAGGTCCCAGAAAACCCCGCACCCAAACCGGTGCGGTTCGCCGAAGGGAAGGGGCGATCCGGGATGAAAAGGGATTGGCGGGAGGCGGGGGAGGGGCCGGAGNAAACACTCTTCTTCTAACCCCCTTCTCTAGCTGCCAGGTAATCTTTCCCCAGTAAATTAACCTGGGAATACAACTGGGCTTTGTTTTCTGGAGATCAAAGACTTGGTTTGTTTCTACCTTTGGTAACCAAAGCCCCTCTCTCCATTGTGGAGTGTTCTTCAGCAGTCGGTGCAACGAAACTCCTCTGAGCACAAAATTACCCATCTGCATGGGGCAAGGTTGTGCTGCGGTGCCAGCATGGACTGCATGTGTATCATAATGAGAAGAGGGAATTTCTTTGGATAAGATAGCGGGTGCATGCTAGTGCTAGTCTTTGATCACAAACAAAAAAAGCTGCAATGTTGGTGGTTGGCAAAATAACCTGTTGCCTCACCATCCTCCTCAAGCTATCTGAATGGAATAAATATGGAATTTGGGTATGCATGGGGAGCCAGTTGTCACTCTCAAACATCAGCCTTCTGATGCCATCAGGAACAAACAAATAAACAAACAACCACAATAAAAAAAAACAAAACCAAACCTAAAACTGAAAGAGGTGTGCAGACTTTCAAACAGAAGGCACCCAAATTGGGAGAAGGTTTTTAGGATTAAAATTGTCCAGTCAGGTTGCTTTGCACAGGCTAGACAAGGAAGGTTTCTGAGTGGCATAAAGCTCATTTTCCACTTGCCCGGACCTGGGTTGCGTGTCGGGCAAATCCGCTGGCAAATGTTAACACTGCCCAAGGGACTGAAAGTGAAGCTGGGGGCTGATGTGGCATGCGGTTGCCATGGTACTGGCCATAATCCTGCCGGAGTCAGATACCCTGATGATACGGCGAGTTTCAGCTTGCTCTTGGGTACAGCGCGGCGACCCTCCCCAGCGGCATCTGGTTGGGTTTTAAACTTTTGATAAATTTCATAGCCAAAGAAATCAAAACAAATCAAGTAACAAGCCCAGTCTGGCCAAAGTCCAGGTTAAAACTGCTGCGTTCCTCATTGGTATTACTGTTAGTGCATCAGATCGGTTCAAAAGCAAGGATACTTTGGGGTGGAAGTGGGGTACTTTTTGGAGATTCTTTTTCCTCTCCTCGTAGCCTCGGTCCCAAAACACGAGGATTAAAATAGATTATCTTGTTGCGGTTAAATTGGTTACGGCGTGTAGGGAACAATCTGTAATGAACACCGAAGATGTTGGGGAAGACTAAAGCCTCCCGGGGGCCCGCTCCCACCCGGAGTACGGCCGCAGCCCGGGCCGGGCTGTCCGCGGCTGCGGAGATGCTCCGCGGAGCTTTGCCGTAGCTCTAACCCCGGCGGGGCGGGGGCTTGAAAAGTAGCGCGAACTCCCGGCAGGGGTGGAAAAACCCTCTAAAATTAGAGGAAAACCACCCCTACCCTATACCTCCCAACCCCCGACCTCCCCCCCGACCTCGNCTTAAAGCGAGGGAGGCGGGAGGAGGTGGGGGGAGAGGGGGAAGGAGAAAAAACAGACTCTACAGCCAGTTCCCTTCTTGTGTCGGGGCTTGAACGCGTTCCAGTGTCTTCCCTGCAGGCTACTCAACTTCAGCTTGTGTGTATGTATGTATGCCTATATATATATGTATATAAAGTATATACATATCTGTGCGCTCCGTGTCCCGCCGCCGGCCGGGGCTGATGGGCAGCAGGAGCCTCCCGGCAGCCGCGGCGCCCCGCACTTCTCCAAACTGCCCCCGGCCCTCCCCATCCCTCCCTCTCCCTCCTTCCATCCCTCCCTCCTTCCCCGCCCGCCTCCGCGGAGCTGCTCCGCGGCAGAAGCCGGGATTGCACCGCGCCGCGCAGCCGCCGGGATTCGCGGCAGCTTTTGGCGAGGAGCGGAGCGGGAAAGGGGGGGAAGAGGCACAAAAGGGAAGGACGGAGGGAAAGTCTCCTCCCACGCCCCCCTCCCCCAAGTTTATGATGGGGGTCCAGAGGAGCAGCTCTGCTCCGCAGCAACCGCTCGCCTGCTGAAAACTTGCTGCTCCGCCTTTTGGGTAAAGTTGATGCTTATTGTGTCTTTTCATTGTGCTTTTTACAGATATATATATTTTTTTTTTTTTTCCTTCCCGCTTTTGTCAGAGGTGCCTTGCGCCGGGATGGGGTGAAGAGGGGTGTAGAGATTTTGCCAGGGGGGTCTCCTTGCAAACGTGTTCCCCGGGGGGTGGTGGGTGTCCTGTCCCGCGTACCCCGCGTCTCCCGCTCCCGCAGGTGAACGGGGCAGATGTGTGCGTGTGCCCGGTTTGTGTGTCCCGGCCCAGACCTCGCCGGGACCGGCTTTTGGGCCGTGCCTCCACGGCCATTGTTTTTCCCAGGGGCTGCGGTGACAGTCCGAGCTCGGGACCGCCTTGCCCCGGGTCCCGGAGAACAGGCGGGCTCCCCAAAGCCAACAGTGAATTTGCCTTTTTTTTTTTTTTTTCTTTTTTTTAAAGAAGTTGCTCCCCCTCTTCTCCTTGTCACCCCCCGGGAGGGGCAATCTTTCGACAAGTATATTTGCTGAGGAATTTAAAAAATTCCCTGCTGCAACTTGATCCCTGTGTGATGAGGAGCGGCTTGGAGAGACCCGGACTCCAATCCTATTAAGGACTTAGAGAGTTGAGAGTTTTTTTCCTCGGACTCGGTGGCTTTAAAACAATCAGGGAGGCGGGGAGGGAGATGGGCTCATCTAGATGCCTTTTCTGCCTGAAGTGATTGCCATCATTTCCTGGGAAACCTGACTTTTCCAGCGCGGGGGATAAGGATGTTTTATCGGTGGTCCTGCCGGCGGCCCTGCTGCCGGCTTTTCCGGTGGTTACGGGATATTTTATATACACATTTTTATTTTGATTTTGTTAACCCACAGCCTGGGCTTTAAAACTTCCTGGGACGGGACCGCGGGCGCGGGGGAGGTGCGGGTGCGCGCAAAACCGTGTCTCCTCCGCGGTACCGGGAGCGCCGGTCCCGGGGGAAGCAGGGCTCGGGACCGGCCCCGGCCCCGGCCGCTCCGGAGCGGGTCCAGGCTCGGACTTTGCCGCCCAGTACACGTGTGTGAGTGAGCAAATGTCCAGGCGTGAGGGTCACCACCAAACTTGTGCCTTCCTACAGATGCACTCCTATTTCATACAGCTCCAGGTACTGGAAACCTGTGTGCCCAACTTTGCCTGTGTAGAAATTAGCATTTTATTAGCGTATCGTGTTTATATTTTTACAACCGTAGATAAAGGGACTAGTTGTAAAACTTTGTCCACCCCCTGCCAATCTCCCTCGCTTTTTTCTTTTCTTTTTTTTTCTTTTTCTTTTTTTTTTTTTTTTTTTTTTTTTATTAGAACTGAGGCTCTTGGGATGTACAAGAATTTGAAAGTAAACGTTTGACTAGCACGCTGCATAAAACAGCATTTAAACAAATATTGTATTGGCATGCACTGTGAAGTTGGTGCCAAAAAAGTAAAGTAAATAAGCCATGAAATTCAAAATACACAGAAGTAGAATAGACTGATTTGTTATAAGACTTGCTGATTTGATCTGTTTGTTCTAGCTACCTTGTTTTGAAATAATAATAATAATAATTAAAAAAAAAAGTTTGTTTGTTTTTTTTTTAATTCTGCACCTAATTCACTTAACTTCACTAGAAAAGAGACTATATTCACCTGGAAAAGAGGATCCTGCTAAATAACTTTTTATGCTCCTGGGATGTTTGAAATGCATGGTACTTACCACATGCAGCCACTGCAGTTGGTGAATTGGTTTGGTTCAACTTTTCTGATGGGTGGATATGGTAATTCGTATTTTGGCTGGAACTTCAGGAAATGTTGACACCTGTCAAACTCTGAATTGCAATAAACATGTCATACTGAACGTGATCGTAAAACTGACAACTTTTAAGAAGGGAATGAAATTCATTATGGCTTTTCTACTGTAAACAACTCTTGGAAATTTGTCATTTGATTGAAAACATGACCTATCTGTAGCACTGAAAGTGCCTGATCCACTGAAGATGAACTGTTAATCTACGGGTATGTGTATATCCAAGCCTCTGGTGCATGTTTGTGAAAGAGCTAATCTTTAAAGCAAGGTGAGGGAAGATTCACTTGATCTTGAATGTTGTTATTGCTTAAAGTGTGTGACTTTGAAGTGCCCAGAAATGCAACTGCTGTTCTTCAAAGAAAAACAGATCTCAAGGACTGTTTCCAACTTCCTTTCAATGTCTTTCTTTCAGTGTGTCAAAGGGGATGTATACAGATGGACAAATACTGTTTGTGTTAGGTCATTCATTTAGAGAAATATTAGAGCCATAGAAGAATTTGAACTAGATGAATATGCCAGTATAAATCTAGTCCAGTTTCATTGAAGCTACTCCAGTTTATACTTCTATTAAAGAAAACAGAACTTGACCTCAGATATCCAATGCACAGCTGCCTACGTTCCCTAAGGTCACACTGAACACTGAAGTCCCGTTTAGAAAAGACAGTCTTTTTGCAGCATATATATAAAAACTGGGATTTTTGCTGTTGTTTTAAAAAACAGTTTAACCATTTATGGCAGAGAACCATTTCTCACTCTGCTTTCTGTGATTCTGATGACCTTAAAGGTTTATACCACAACTTCCCTTTCAGTGGCACTTTTGTGTAGAAGCTGTCCAGGCTCTGGGGCTATGTGATCAGTTGTATAGGGAAAGAGTTATGTGATCATTACAGTACTGTATATTTCTCATGATACTGATACCTTACTTCTATTGAGAGAGTTTTTCCTCTCTTTTTTTCTCTCTTTCTTTTTTTTTTTTTTTCTCTCTCACTTTTCCTAATGAGTTTTCCAGTCCCCTGGCCCCATCTTTTTTGTTTAGGGGTATGGTAGAGGTTCTGACCTAATAGCAATCGCATTATCCTCGGTCCGTGCTTATAAGTACGGAGGACACTTGGTTAACAGCTTCCCCCTGTTTTTGGTGGCCCTACTGTAAGCCAGTTGTTTGCCCTGTAGTCTGAAAGGTACACAGATACTTCATGCCTTTGTACTCTGAGAAGTGCTCTGTTCATAGTGAAGTTTCCAGTGCAGATTAGCGAAGGCAGCGGATTCAGTAAGCAGTCACCAAAATCTGTATATATTTGTGCAGCAAACACCTATCTATTGCTCCACCACAAAGCCCCCACTTAATAATCTGGCCAAGGATTTCAAGGCAGCGAGTTTTTTCAAAGAAGCTACTTAGGGACATTAGAAGTGACTATAGCATCAAACTAATTAGTTGCCACTCCATTTCTATGAAGCTTCCCGGGCTTTATAGAAATGCGATATTTGCACTTCTCACTTGCTGCTGAGGCATGGAGGTTAAGCAGTCTCTGCTTTTTGTCTGCTTTTTCCCCCTTTTTTTCTTTTTTACTGATGGGAAAGATTCCAGGGCATTGTTTGAGAGCTGCACAACCCCCTTATATACCTGGGTAAATATTTTAAACAGTTGCGCATTTGGACAACTTGCCACAAAGCATTAAGTGGTATTTAGGGTTTGCTTCAGCTCTGTTCCCAGGGCCCTTTTAAAGAAGGCCAAAACAACAGGAGATATTTGGGAATTAATTAAAACAACACTAAATAAAATAATGTCAAAGGATGAATCCTTAGTATGAATGATGTCGGGAAGGCATTGTGTTAGGAGGTAAATAACACACATGCACCTGTGCAGCCCTATCTCCATGTATACACACATATGGGTGTATGCATATAATACATACAATTCTCAACTCATGCAGGCAGCAGATCCCATATATGTGCCTCTTCCAACATGTAAAGAGAACTGGAATGGAAATACTGGGTAATCAGGTCTAATTTTCTGCAGGCCAGTTCCAGCTAGAAGCAAATACACGTTAGACGTGTATAGTCCAGGAGAAGTCGCAGAACTTTTCTTGATTCACACTTGCCTCCTGTACAACTGCACTCTGTACCCTTTAACTTCTTGTAAACAAAAGAAAACCAGATGCACAAAAGCTAGAATTCTCCACAGGAAGGGAACAAGAAAGTTGTTATCCTGCACTTCAAAAGCTCAGGGCCGTAAAAGATATTTGGGATTTGTGAATATTCAGTACTGCTGAAAAAGAGGCCCTGGTGCCTGGAAGTGGTCACCCAAATTGGAAAACACATTTGAAAATAAGTTCCTTTGGGCCCCCATTGTAATGCGTGGAAGCATTTCTGGTACTGTCGTGGGCATGGCTGCCCAAATGTATTAGTCAGTGGTGAATCTTTTCTCATCATTTCACAATTATTTGCAGTTGGCTGTCACATTTCTGCAATTATAAATATTCCAAGAGGAAACAATGCAAATTAGAACTGTAGGTACCAGGATCTTTGTACTGGGTGTAGTTTCTTTTTTACTTTCTAAGTGTTCTTTTTCATATGAAAAGAGTTTAGTAGCTTTATCCTTATTCAAGTCTTTTCTTTTTGTATCTACTGGGGAGAAAACCATTAATTTTAAGGAATGGTGAGAGTAAGCCTTAAGCTGTCTTTGACATTTTAGTTTAACTTGAATAGGTTAATTTTTTTTTTTTTTTAAAGAAAACAAGTTGGTGGGAAGTGTGTTTTAACTGTGAGCGCCCGATTTCGACCATTAGCATAAGAAAAAAAGTTTTAGTGCATTTACTATTGTATTGAATGAAGAGTTCCAACAGTCAGGGAAAAGAAAGTAAAAGGCTGTAAAGAAATGATGGTCTATTCAGATTATTCAGCAGCCCAAAGCTCTGGTCATCTGCCTCTGAAATCTGTGATCGGGATATCACTTTTATCTTCCTGTGCCTTTCTCTCGCCTTTTTCACATGTTCACTTTTGTCAAGGTTTATTGATCACGTTTTCTTCTCTGCAAATCTGTGGAAAATTTAATGAACCAAAAACAACAGAGAAATAAAAGGAACTTTTTATTCATTAGCACTAGATTGAATTTTGTTCTATAGTCACTACCCTCTTGCCTCCCATGTGTGTCATTGTGTCACTCCTGCAGCACTTACAGTACCTACAGTGGGGCCGGCTGCGTTATTAATTCTCTTCCAGGGAAAAGTTTGTTTAATGTTGTGATCTCATGGCAGATCCAGCCTTGCTGCTTATCTCTTCTTCTCTGCCCTCCTGACATTCAGATTCTTGGCTGTGGTGCTTCTGACGCTAAATACTTTAAAGTGTGTATTCCACAGACCATTTACCTCTTCGAGAATGAAATGTATTTGCTGCCTAGCAATTAAACCCAAATTTAGATGATTGCAGATTATTAGGAGTTATTTACAATCCTGATTGTTTTGGTGCTATGATCCTTGTTCATTACACATCTGCTTTGCCATGGTGCTGCCCCAGAGCGCTTTGTGATGCAAATGCTTTTGTTAACTTACAAATAGTTTCAGTATCTAGATCATCTCAGGTGACATACTTAAGTCTCTTCTTTTTTTCCCAGATGGACTTAAAAAGCTGTAATTAAATGTGGCTTCCAGTATGATTAAGCTTTGCTAACATTTTCCGTGGAACGATTTACTTGAACTCTGGCACTTTCTGATCCTGTCACTGTAAGATTTTTCAATAAAGGCCCTTTTTAACATTAATTTCATTTCATTTAGTGCAGCTTATAAGTGTAGGGAAATGAGTTAAAATGGAGCATATATCTGCCTGAGAGATTTCTTGGGTGTTTCTTGATTCCAAAGAACTTCACTGCTACTCTATGCTAAATGCTAAGTTGTAAATCCCAGGGGAAAGAAAGCCATTGAGTTTTGTAGAACAGTCCCAAATACTCCTGTAATGAATAGTACTGTTAATGCTGATTCTTTTAAGGGATGAGCTAAAGGCCACAAAGGGCATCAGTACTTGAGCTTGTAATTTCAGCTACAGTGATGGCACACCTGTGACTGCATCTGTTTTTCTGAGGGCTGAGTGACTCCTCGTTCTGTAGGAATACACACCTGCAGTCTTAAACGGCCTCTAATTTTAGAGAAAGGACTTTGTGCCCGGCAGAAGAAACCCTGCTGGGAAAATCTGGGCTCCTGTTAAAAAAAGAAAAAAAAAAAGGAAAAAAAAAAGAATTAAAAAAAAAAGAAAAAGTCTTCTGTCTGCTGTGAAATGTGGGAACGTACTGTAGACAATTCATTCAAATGAAACTAATGAAATCTTTGCAGAGGAACATACCTTCTCTGGGATGCTCTGCTGCATGGCCAGCGTGGGTCCAGCCCCGCAGCCCCTCGCTGATGAGCACCCTGCAGTCACAGTCCCTCACCCCTGCCACGAAGTGCCAAATGTCCCCAGCGGGGGACCGCCTGGTCCTTCCCAGCATCTGCAAGGGACTGGCAGCTGCACGGTTTAATTCCTGTAGGAGCAATGGAAAAACTTCCAGTGTTACAAATGCAATTCAGATGAGTAGGAGATGCTATAATATCACAGCATTGTGGTTTACACCACTGGCAACTTTAAATGTCCAGTTTCTGGAAGTTAAATCCTTTCTTCTTTAAATATCCTATATATTTAGTGATTATATTCTCTTGGAGCAAGTAGATAACCTGGAGGTTGCCTAGCACTGTGTTAAGCACTTTGATTCAGTTACTAAAATTCATTGAAAACCCCTTGAAAACGTCCCACTTTTTGTTTGTTTGTGTGTTTCCAGCTTCCCTAGCTGAAAGCAGGATGTTGCTCCCCTCCATACTGACCTGTGAAGTCCTGTTAGAGCCCCTTTTATCGTGCCTTCTTTAAAAGCAAGATCTGTTGATTGCGACAGTGTTAAAAGAGCATCAGTCCCCGACACCAAGATAGCTCCTTTTCAGAGCAATCCTCAGCAGTGCCCCTTTGTGCAGTGGACAATGCAATAAGTCAGACAGGACTTTCTGAGCCACCTCTATAAGGAACTGTAAGGGCTGCTGAAGTACACTTGTGTTAAGTTGAATTGATTGAAATTTAATGGCTGTTAGTAGCTATGAATGGTAATGATTTTCTAGAGTATCTTCACCATGCTTGACATTAATAACTGGAGAGTGTGTATGTGTGACGCTAGCGTGTTATTCATTTTTAAAGATGCTTTCTCCCAGCCCTCTTTCCCATAATTTAGTTGTTTTGATGCTTCAGGGGAAAAAAAAAAATCTTGGGCTCCGAAGAGCACGTACATCTTGTCAACATAATTTTGTGCTCATGATTTTTATTTTTTCCAATTCCAATATAAATCAGACTACAATATAGTGAGAGTGATGAATTTGTTTTACATGCCATCATGAATTAATGTTATGCAAATAGAAGCTTTACAGGTGCCATGATTTACTTAATAATTTCGAGTTCTAATATTTAAGCTCATTCATTATGTTTGAGTAAAAAAAAAAACCACAGCATGTTCATATTTTTAAACACGAAATGTGAGATTTGTGTGCATTTGCTGTGTAAGCACATTTGATGGCTAAGAAAGAATCAATCAGTGTTTGCATTCAGCATCTTATTCCTGTAGATGTTACAGAGACATTTCAAAGAGAATAATCAAATATTTGTGTGGAAGAAGAGGAAGATGCTGGTAAAACATCCTTCAAGGATATAAAGAAGCAGAAAACTGCCAAAGTAAAGTTTTTCTAGCCTTTAAAAATTGAGCAGAGCAGCAGGTTTTGCCATGCAAAGTGGCCTTTATTTCATCCTGTACAGCTCGCTGTGAGCTGCTCCCAGGTCTGCCGTCTTCTCCTTACAGTGAGGACGAGCCGAGGAGCTGGTGAGAGCTATAGGCGTCCTGGGTCAAAGGTGAATGTGAATGTGATCGCAGGGTTTTCAGGCTTTGATATCATTTTTAGTGTGCTTCCCAAAGGCTAAGGACAAGTCAGAGAAAGTTTGACACATAAATACATCTTGAATCTCTGAAGATAAGAATAGATTTTTACTTTATTTCTCAAAAAATTGAGGTCACTGTGGTCTGATGACAGGCTGAAAGCCCATCACTCAATTTTTGATTTTTTCTTTCTCTTCCCCCCCCCCCCCCAAAAAAAAAAAATAAACAGACAGGAGTTTATTTTTGATACATTGTGTATGTTGAGTTAGTGACAGCACATTCCGGTTTTGAAGTTTGTGGCCCCGGGGTCAAGGTTTACCATTGATGTCTGGGCCTCCTTGCCCCTCGTAGTAAGGATTTTACTGATTATGCCACAAGGACCCGAGCATCTTAAATCTGGTAACGTAGAGGAATTAAAAGTGAAGCTTTACAAAATACATTTGCTCTTCACAACAGGACCACGTGTTTCCATGATTACTACAGCCCTTAGTCATCGGAATAGGCTCAAGGACTGGTCCTTGACCTCTTTAAGCCTAGGGGACCATTGGCCAGGGAGCAGAGTGGTACTTGGCTTTTGGCAATTTTGACAACTTCTTCTTTTGCTGTGTGTGTTCTTGAAGAACTCGGAGAAGAAATTCATCCTCATGTGCTATTCAAGTGAAGGATTTAGTTGGGTGTTAAAGGGCCATTTGGGAAGTAGTGCACAGTGTATGTACCGTGATCGAGTTAATTATGTTGCTTTGGCAACCACAGCTTTGGTATTTCCTGACTATGGCTCCTTGATGGAGTCATATTCCAATATCTGGCGTCATCGACACTAAAACCTCTTGCAAAATCAGGTCAGTTTGGTCAAAAAGTGGCAGGGAAAAAAAAAAAAAGAGATGCGGGATTTTTCTGACTAGTAAAAAATTCATTTCTTTACAGTTAAATGCAGGTGCTGTGTTGAAATAAGTTTCCATTTTGAGTTTTAAAATATAATTCCATGGTAGGACATACAGTAGCAATGCAATTGATTTTCCAGTAGATTCTAAGTGATAGTTTTAAAATTCATTTTGTGGAGAATTTCAGGGTGTTGTTCCAATTCACAATAAGTCACATTTGGAAATCTTAAATTCCTTTGTAAACTGCCGTGACTCTACTCCCAACTTTGCTCTTCCCTTTTCCAAACTATAAGGGAATACAGGGCTCAGCATTGTACCTCTGGTACTGAACCACATCCATGGCATATTTTTTTACATTTGATTTATTGTGTGTGTTGTTGGGGTCTTTACCCCAACCTTTTTTTTTTTTTTTTTTAAATCAGAGGGTGGGAAAACATTGCTCATCTTGGAGTTGCATTGCCTCAGCAGAGCCTGCATCTAACAACTGACCATGCTGGGGCACTCTTAATCTCTGTTCTCTATTCAAGAAAATGTTCCTCCTTCTGCATTTTACCCCAAGGGCTCTGGCAGGGCTTGCTAAAATTTAAACTAGGTGTTGGACTTATTCTGAGAAATTCACTGGTGCTGGAGGTGAGTTCATCTCTCTGGGACAAAGCGCACGGGGGAAGGTGGGCGGCAAACGGCAGGTCTGGATCTGCGTCAAGGGGACTGGGATTAAATGGGCCAGCACTGGCACCCGCTGGAGGTTGCACTATTCTCCCAGGAGCGTGCAGGGTGAGGAATCCTCCTCCTTTGCTTTCCAGAGGGCATTTCCAGTGGTGCAGATGGCAGGGGGATCTTTGCCAAGGCATTTGTTTTCTTTAATCTCTTCTCAGGGTAGAGAGAAATATCTCTCTTCCAAGGGCGAGATGCCATCCAAGCTGTTGAAGGTTGGAGATAAGCTGGGCTTTATGCTGACAGTTACGCGGTGTCACTCTCTGCTGCTTGTTCTGGGATGGCTCATTTCAGGTCACCTCTGGTACCTCCATGATGCCTGATGGTTTGCTGAGGAGGCACTGCCTCAAATTAGGTTGAAAATTTTTGGTGTGTTGGCTGCAGTCAGATGACAATGCACTCCAGCTGTCCAGGCTCAAAATAACTTGGGATCCTACCTCTGGTCATTTTGGTGTCTTCCTCCTTTGCTGTTGAAGATGTAACTTTGCAGCCTAAGGGTGCCTTCTGGCTTCACCCCAGTTCTCTCTCTTATTAATCTCTGTGGAATAACCAGCACGGTCATGGTGTTTACCAGGAGCAGATCTTAGTGCAGCATCGGACCCTCCATTGCAGCTAAAGAATGCAACCATTCAGGATGTCCTCTTCAGAGTGGCTTTCCCTGCTGGTGGCTCTCTTCTCCTGATGTGGTGAGGCTAAGCTGGATGTTAGTCCTCCTCAAATGAAGGAGGGGCAGTTGGCTTTCTGTTGGTTTCTATCCTCTTGCTATGTGTTGCTAGTTGCTAGGATGAGGTCTGTGCTTCTCGCGTGCCAAACGGCATGCCTTCTGGGTGTACTAAATCACACATCTCCACGAACCTCCCATGTAGGCTGGACCAGGAGCCGTTGGTGCAGCAGTTCAAAGAAAGTGCAGTGCTGCAGGTGCTCTGTTGCTGGCTGATTGCTCCAGATGTCACACCTCTCCTCGACTTAATGTCTACATTATTTCAACATCCCATGTGAGCTAATGGAGTTTAGGCATCATCTACTTCTCCCTCTCTCCCTGGAGGTTACAGATTTCTGGACACCCTAGAGATGGAATTTTAAGGTCATTGGTGGCATTTGTCGGTCACAGAACTGCAGCACCCTGTCTTCTTGCCAGCTAATCAAATGATTAATTAGTTCTTGTATCACTGCCTTTACCTTTTTCTCTAGCTTTGGTTCAGCTCTGCAGGATGAAGCCTGCTAGGAGACAACATCTGAAAATTACTTGACTGGAAAGTTAGAGGCAGATATGCTCAAGAGACTCCATGTGAGCAATCATTGGTGCCTTTGTTGGTCTGTGTACCTCAATTTGTCCATATAGATTAAGGCATCCATCAACAAAAGCATCCTTCCTATAAGCCTTCCTGTAATTATGGCAACGAAGATACCAAATACACAGCACTTTTAATTCTGTTGTAATTTTGGTTATTTCTGCCAGATTACCTTTTTTTTTTCTTTCTTTTTTTTTTTTTTTTTTATTAACAAGGCAGCTGTGTACATATATTTTAGTTCATTTTGGTGTACGTGCATTTTTGCATAAAGGTACTTTGTCACGCACCCTCTAAAATGCTCAGAAGTAGGGACTTGGGCAGTGCAAACCTTTGTGTGTATCCCAGCCCCATTAACCCACTTTATTTCCCACTTTTCTCAGGTGTTGATGGCATCTGGTTGTGACAGATGCTTTTTGATAAAGCCTTCAGATCAACATGCCTTTGGAGACACCAGTGCTCTGTGTTGGTACTTGCAGACTGCTGTATCCAAATACTCTTCTTTAATTGTCTTATTAAGTAGAGAATTAAGCTCTGTGCTTTGACTGTTTTGGTGCCAGTGATTCTTATTGCAGGCTTTGGCACGGCACCGCGTTGTGTTTTAAAGAGACAGCATCACTTTAATGATGTGGGAATTGAGTTGGAGGATAAAAATCCGCTGAGAACAATGGCTGACTGAGAGGACGGTACGTAAAATCTGATTTTATGTTCTTCCCTTCAGACTGTTAGGTGGGGGGTTCAGTTCAAATGTCTGTGATGATTTAAGAAATAAAAAGCAGAAATTCTCACTGCTGCCAGACCACAGGCTCCTCAGCGCCAGACTTGCAGACGAATGTCACATGTTGCTGTATGTTTTGAAAGCATACCATGTGTTATTCTTTAGCTGTCTCAGTCCTCCCCCCAGCTATATCAGCTTCTCCCTAGCCAGTCTCACAGAAAAACTTATAATGAAGTAAACTTTCCTCTTCCTCCCCTCCCGTGCAGACCCTCGGATGTGTCCCCCCCGTACCTGTCACTCCATGTGAAGGTCTCTGCCCACAAACTTGCAGAAGTGATTTTAACTTGACTTTATGTAACTCTGCCTCTTATGCTTTAAATCAGGCGCTCTTGACACTGATATTGCAGCTTATGTTGTGTGTTAGGATCAAGAGCTCACAAATGACTAAACATATGGTTAAACCTTTTTTTTTTTTTTGCATGAAATATAATATGTTTCAGTTTAACTCAGCTGTGGGTCTAGATAACAAGCGTTTGCCATTAGAATCATTGCGCTTCCAGAAACAATTTTTTAGTCCTTCTTTTCTACTGTCTTGGATTTATGTTTCCTCCAGCTAATGACAGGACCGGACATGCAAACTAGATTAGAGCATAGTGTGAATAGTATGAGCTGAAAATGGTGGCATCTCGCTTTATTGCCTACAAGGTTAAGCCGTTTACTGCGAGGTCGGTAAGAAGTAAACTGAAAGCAAATAGACAAATCAATCCAGATCCCTTGGGTCCTTCCCATGGTGAGAGTGGCTCCCAGGGGATTTACCTTTAAAATGTTCTTTGAACCCCCACCTTGCCCATCCCCCTGACCCATGGTGATGGGACCCCTTTCCCACTGATGGCCAAACTGTGTACAGATGGGAGGTCAGAATCCGGCCATCCATCAGGTGCCTGGGTGTCACTCCAGCAATGCAATAATGGGATGCTGCTCCTTCTCCTCCTCCTGATCTGTGGTGCCCCACTGAATGAGGCAGAAGAAGAGATTGCAATGGCAACATGGCGCTGTGGCTGCCATGGGTGGTAAAGACTGCTTTGCATTAGAGCTGCTCCCAGGGGCTGCCTTCTGCAGGAGGTCTACTACTGATTTCTGCAGGGGCAGGAGGCAGCCAGAGCTTGCACTTGACATTTCTATTAAGTTCACCACACCAAAAAAACCCCGCAGCTTGGGAAAGCCTTCTGCTTGGGTTTCCGCAGAAAAGAGCTTTCGAGTTGGTCTGGAGTAGGACTGCAGATCCCATCTCTGGTAGGCAAGAAACTTACGCTGAACATTAGGAAAGAATTCTTCACAGAAAGAGTGTTCAGGCACTGGAATTGGCTGCCCAGGGAGGAGGTTGAGTTGCCATCCCTGAATGTTTTTAAGAATCAATCAGATGTGGTGTTGAGGGATATGGTGTAGGGGAGAACTTTGTAGAGTAGGGCTGATGGTTGGACTCGTGATCCCATGGGTCTCTTCCAACCTGAATAATTCTACGATTCTAAACCGTTGGGAAGTTACATTAAAACAAAGGAGAGATGGTGAGGACTGGGAAGACCAGACCAGATGGATCATTCATATATACTTACATGTACTGGTCACAGGTACATTTCAGACCTCTGCTGAAAATTTGAAGCACTTTTTTCTTTTTTTCTTTTAACACTGCCACGAGTGGGATTTGTGTGAGCTCCTCCACCCAGCTGTACCTTCTAATATTAGGTGTTGCTCCCAGCAGCCTGGGACTTTAGGTACTGGGTGCCCCAACTGATGTCCCACTTTGCAACCATACCACCTGTACTGGGGACCGAGTGGGTCTGCATAGCTTAGATTTGAATCCATGTTTAAAGGCTGGATCCCAGCCTGCGTCTTGGGTGTTGGGCTTGGAGTTCTCTCTCCAGTAGAAAGGAATTGATTTATTGGTTTCTACGAAAACCAGAGAATAATAGAAAGTTTGTTTCACATTTTCACAATATGAATGTGATGTTTGAATGATGAGGTGTACAGTGTTCAGAAAAAAAGTTGGCACTGTCCCGTGTGAGTGCAGGGTTACCACTAGGCCGTGTCTCTGACGCTTCAGTCTGACAAGTTCTGCTGTGACTGGGACCTCTTTCCTCAGCAGTTCCTCATGTTTACTGGGGACACGCAGTGCTCAACCTTGGCACAGCAACCAGCTGTGTTGTAGTGGTGGAAATACTGCTTGGACATGTAAGGACTCACTGAGCCCACCAGCTTAAAGAAGAGCAACTGCTGTCTCTTGCCCAGCTGAAATACAGAGCATGTGTCTATGGGGAGGAAGATCCTTGTCTCCCACCAGAGTTATGACAGGGGAGGCTGCTGAAGAACAGGGGACAGAGGACAGATTGGGCTGCAGCACGGTGGGACCATGTGGCATTGAGGTAAAAAGATGAAAGAAAAGCATGAGAAAGCAGGTGTATTGATGCCTCCACTCACAAAACAATTTGTCAAACTTTATTTTTTTTCCTTTTAAGGACTAAGTTGTGTTGACTGCAGCGAGGCTCTAACACTGCTTGGTCTTAGACTAATGCTGCTCACTGAGATGAGGTGCAATGATGAGGTAGAGGGGAATATGGGCCATATTTGGAGCTAGGCTGGTTTCTGTACTACTGTGTAAAAGATGTATCTAAGGAAGCATTTTAGCCTCTGTCAGGGTACAGTTTTCCGAATGTGCAGTCAGGTGGCACTGGTTGCCTTGATCTGTACTTTGAAGGGAGCTTAAGAAAAGATTTCTGTTCACTGACATCCAAGTGCAGACTTCCTCCTTCGGGGCAGCTTGTGGAGGAAGGTGGAGGATACAGTTTCCAGGCACCCAGAGTCCTCAGAGACTTAGTTTTGAGATGAGCAGCTGGGGCAGAAATCTCTGCTGCTCATATGGACTGGTAGCTTCCATCTGGGAGCAGAGCAGGATGAGGAGTCAGTGCAGCTGCTGTTAATGTTAACCCACCTTCAGCATCTCATAGGATGGCTTTGGGCTCTCTGGAGTCATTAACAGTGCTGGCTCTGTCTCATCTCCTGTAGATATCTCTGAGGTGTGGTTTCCCAAATGCTTCTGCTCCCTGAAGAGATTCTAAGATGCAGTGCTGCAGGTTGTGCTCTCCTCCATGCTGCCTTGGGCTGTCATGGGTAAGGGTGTTGCACAGGACCATTTGGAGCACATTTGCAACACCAAAGGCATGAAGCCCCAAATTAGTATCTAATATGTCTTTCTAGAGACAGGAGAATGGGTGACCAAGTGTCATGACAGGCATACACAAGAGGATAGCTTGACTTAGTCCCTTGGAAATGTTGTGTCTTTGGCACCCTCATCAAGGGAGGTAACATGGGTTCACAAAAAAACGCTCAAGAAGGATGTCTGTCACTTTGTGAGATCAAGTGGGACCAAGAGAGCTTTCTTAAAGCCTCATGTGTTATCTCATGCGGACCCCCGTCACCTGCTTGGGCTAATGTGCTAGGCATGGAGCTATGCCTTGAACAAAATGCCCTCTTACCCTGCAGCCCTCCATAGACAATAAGTAATACATGTTCTGCTGCATACCTTGTCTGCATGCAAGTCTGCAGGGGCCATTCAAGATAGCTGTAATAAAGCAGAAATCTCCCCCAGGTTTGGGACTTGTACTGTGTGATGGACCTTTCCTTTGTAACATTGTCGTGGTGGCACATGAGAAGCTGGCTGAACCCGATTGCCTCGATTTATGAAAGAGGCGGTTGTAAATTAGGTTATTTCCCATGGGCTTCTTAGAAAGCAATGCTTTCCTTGCCTTTTCGTTATCTGAGAGAGACTTTCCTGTGGCCTGCAAAGGTCATCTTATCTTTGGGGCATTTGTGGGACATATGTGTTATGGCTCTGGTTTGTAATGATGCCTGTGTGGATTATCACAGAAGGTGTTATTGTCTGGGAAGTTTATAGACCTTTTATAGTCTGTTTTGGGGTGGTTTTTTCGCTTGTTTGTTGTGGGTTTTTTTGTTGTTTTAAGGGAGATCTTTGCCTTATATTCATTGAACTTCAGTGGAAGAGCCAGCGCTCTATAGAGGAGAAGGCTGGAATGTGGAATTAGCAGCTCTCTGCTCTGCTAGACCTACAGGCTAGTGCAAAAGCACATTTAGCTCACAGCCAGCCATGGCGTGTGCTGCTTCCTGGCTCAAAGGTAGCTAAGGGACATAAAGCAGACCCGAAAAAACAGGTTTCCAGATAACCTGCTGGCAGCTGGTGTAAATACCACTGGGGAAAGAAGGGACGTAAGACACCAACCCTGTAGGATACCAGTCTTCATTAGTTCTGCAACCCATTGGACAACTCACGTTCTTTTATTAGCTTTTTATTATGGCAAAAGTGACTAGAATAAAAATAGTCTATGTGCCAAGGGGATATACAGTGAATTAAAAGGATTAAGCTCTGAGCATTTTATTGCTTTTAGAAAGATGTTATTAGATTTACTAGCTTAAGTTAAATTTACGTGGCTGAATTACTTCTTAACTTAGTAATGAGTTTTGTGGGGAAAACCCCATCTGTTTAGCTGTTTTAGAAGGACGTAATCCAGAATCTTTAGGCTGTTATGGGAAAGCAAAGCAGCTATCCTTTCCATCATAAGCTAAACGGGTGCTGACTGGGCATTTGAGTCCTCAGGAAGTCAGCGTGACCTGCACATTGTGTGGGTGTTGGTAGCCACTCCAGTGGGTAAGATAACTAGGGAACTATTCCCAACGTTACGTTAGTTACAGTGCCAACTGTGATATTTTAGATGGTTTCAGGTTTCAAAAACTCTTGAGACACAATGATAACTCGTTTTTTATTGGACACATAAAAGCCTCTGTTTTCTGAAGATAGCTCATGGTAAACTGATGTCTGACAACAGTAATTCTGTTTGAGGCCACCTGCAGTAAACTTCTCTCCCGATGCCTGGCGACATAGTTGAGTCCAGTAAATAACTGACACGCTCCTGCCCTCTGTAGCGTTCAGGGTTGCCGGAGGGATGTATGTTGGCTTCCTCTGAATCCACACTGCTTGTGTGTGGCTCTTTCCACCCGCCTGCCCCAGCTCCTCACGCAGCACACTTGCACGTTGGACGGAGTCCAAATTCCCTCCCTCCTGGGGATTCCTTTGCTGTTAATTTAAGTGATGGCAAATGCAAACTTCTTGCCAGAGCTTGCTGTGTGTTTTTGAATGCTTTTTTTGGCTGTTCCCTGAGGGGTCAGCTTTTGTCCTTCCCCACTGTAGTTTCTGCTGCAGGCAGAGAGGCCTTGAGCTGGAGCTGATAGGTCCCACCTGGCTTTGAATTCATCCCTGATGTGGCTTCAGTACCTAAGTGTCTGTCACAGTTTTCAAAGACTTTTGCTTTGTTGTTGTCTGTACAAAGCTGGTTTTATAATAACTTGAGTGTATATGTAATCTTTTTCTTAATAGCAGAATGAATCATTCATGCCTATAATAGAGTTCCTATTAGTTGATTGTCTGCAGCTCTGCAACTTAATGATTTTAGATGCTGAATGGAAATTAAAATTAGGGAAAAAAGACTATTTTTAATGGGTATGCAAAATAGCTTTTCTCTTCAAAAGTCATGTGATGAAGACATGGTGTTAATATGAGACAGAGTGAATGTGTGGTAGACAAGAGTGTGCCCATCTGCTCTTAGTCCGAACCGAAGATTTACAAGGTATCTTCTTAAACTGGGGATATGCAGATAAATCAGACCATGGTCTGGAAAAGCACTCAGTGGCCACAGTCTCCTTCTATCTAGGTGGACCAGCAGTAGTCAGCAGTATGTGCTAGCTAGGAAATCTGGAGGGCAGCTTTTTTGTTTGAAGTCATCTGTGACTTTGCTGACCTCCCTCCATGGGGTCTGCCCTTGTCACAGTGGGGGTTCAGCGCCTGGCCTGGTGCTGAGCTCTGCTGCTCAGGGTTATTCTCCAGGGCCTTTGTCCTGCTGCAAAGATTGTGCTTGCACAGCCGAGAGCCAGTTCAGTTGTGGTTTTAACCCCTGTCAACTATATTCAGCAGTCCTCCTCTTATTTGTCCAGACAGTTTTGTTGGAGGAACTGTGCAGCGGGACATGTCCACAGGATAGGGAAGAACAGTGTTGGCTTTATTAAGACGCAGGTGTTGGAGGAATGTCGTCTGTTTATGCTTAATTTTGCACTGGGCTTCCGCAGGTCACTGCGTTTTCTATGACTGTCCAGTCTGTTTTTAAAATCAAAGTATTTGGCTTAGCACAGAGGTATGTAACCCCAGTCAGTGGATAGGTGGAAGGGTGTGATGTCCCCTCTCCTGGTGGGTTGAAAGTCTCTGGTGGAATAGGTGGTGCGTGGAAATGCTCTGTGATGGCATCTGGTAGGCAAGTGGAGACGATGCTGACGGAGTGCTCCAGCATGGTCTGCTGGATGGAGGGTTAAACCCTTGTGTGAGGATGGGAGCGCTGTGGCAGCTGGGCTCGGCATTTGGTGAAGATACTGGGTGCTTTGTGGAGAGCAGGCAAGCAAAGCACAGCATTTCAAAATGAGATTCAAATAAGAAAAACAAGTAGGCAATCTGTGGGAAAAACACAAAGGAGCAGACATTTAGAAAGAAAAATCTACTGGGATACCAAGGTCCTTGGGAATCAATGGCTGAGTATAAAGAGGCTGCAAATTCGCTGCTTTTGGTAACCTAAAAAGACCCAAAGAGGGTTAGGGTGCTTGTCCTGCAGTGAGGAGGCATCTGGGACTGAGGATGTACTGCTGGTAACCACAGGAAGTGTAATGCATTCAGGTCTGCTTCACTCCATTACAACAGAGATTGACAAATTGGCGAGAGTTCAGGAGGAAAAAAAAAGTAGCAAGAGAGCTTGAGGGATTGACTTATGAGAGAAGACCGAAAGAGCTGAATATGGATAACTTGGCTAAAGGATGACAAATGGGGTGGCTGAGATATAAATCTACAAATATCTGAAGGGTGTAAACACCAAGGCTATGAAGAATTATTTAGAGTGGTACAATGGGGTGTAACTAGAAGTAATGGGATGAAATTTAAGAGAAGGCAAATTTCAGTTGAATAATGGGAGAAGCTTTTTGACAGTGTGATGTATTAGTCCATGGGATGCTCTTGCAGCAGTAGTCCTATTGCTCACTACTTAGGGCACAACCCTGTTTATTAAGAAGCCAGAGTTTTCCGGAGTCTTTATTAAGGACAGTTACAACATCATGTGTTTTTTGGTTTTTATGTGTTTGATGCGGAGGCATGCAAGCCATACACCAAAACTGCCATGCCCCTCAACCCGTGCACCGTGTCTGGGTGTGACATAGTGGCTCTTCATATTGTGGCAGTGGAGGAGAGGGCACGGGTTGGAGCATCCCTGTGAGCCACAGCTCAGCTCAGACACTGGCTTAGAAAGTCCGGCCAGGTCGGTAGTGTCCACTCTTTGATCAAGACCTCCTTCTACCTCCCGCACTTCTCCCCATCCAGGGCTTATACTATTACCATTTGGGGGTTAGTTCAGTTATGGTCTCTGGAATAGATATCAAAGTTATGCTGCAGCTCTGTATAAAAATCAAGAAATCTCCCACTTTGCTTCAAAGAAATCAGGACAAACAAGATCCCACTGATGCACACGGTATATGGTCTTTTATAAATCTACAATACTGTACCTTAACTTTTTCTTTAGAAACTCCCGTTTCTTCTCCTGCTTTTCACTTCACTTGAAATGCAAACTAAGGTCAAAGGATCACCTTCCTACTGGCAGAACACACTGCATTGTCTGTGGTTTTAAAATGTCCTCCGCGGTAACTGAGGAAAGGTTCATTTCTCTACTCTTTATGCCTAAGAGGTGACTCTCTTGAATACATTTTGCTTTTCCTTATCTCGAAGGGCTAAATTAGAAAATGAGGTAAACTAGCTGTGTAAATCAAGTTAGAGCATCTCAACTAAAATGGTAGTTTATCTTCAGCACGGGGAAGATTGTAGATTCATGTAATTAGAGAAACAAATGCAGCTGTAGCACTTAGCATACACTGGCAACTCAACTATTCTGTTGAAGAGAGGGAGGACAGAAAACTTTAAGGCACTGGCATGCTCAGAGCATAAATGAGACAAGAGCTGAAAGTGTCTTTTATAATTGTTCTTAAATGTGTTTTGTATTGCTCATGCTGTCCCTGAAGAGGTCTGTGTCTATAGGCTTCAGGGAAATTTCTGAATTATATCCTCTCTTGGTCTGTGGGAAGAAAGAACCACTGAAGGGTTTCATTCCCCTCTGGATGGGAATGAATATTTTCTTTGCTGAAAAATGCAGTTTTGGTCTTCTCAGAATTGGATGAATTTGGGGAATGCTTTTCATAGGAAATTTTGTATGTGGGGAAATGTCAAAACAATTGTGTCTTCACTGCAGCTCTTCCCGTCACCAAGGGCTGTGGTGAGATCACACTTCTGGATAGGAGAGCTTTGCTTTGAACCACTTTTCACGTCCGGATCAAGGGTAGATGTGTGCTCAGGCCCCCTTGTCTCAGGAGAGCAGCATAACCACTAAGCTACCTCAAGTTTGCCACCTTAATCTAAGTGGTTTCAATTCAGCAGAAATAAATCATTTATGTCAGTATGACTCCAGAATTATTTTTAAAGAATTCTTTGGTTTGACTCCTGTGAGGGACTATCAATTATTCCCCCTACTTTATTTCTGAGGCCACTTAAAAAAGGAATTTTGATCATGCAGCTGAGGGTTACTAATAGCATTTGCAGGAGTTGTTTTTTGTTTGGTTGGGGTTTTTTTTCCTGGAGTTTGATTCATGATACGGGAGGGCAACGAATCTGGTGAGAGGCCTGGAGAATAAGGCTTATGAGGATCGATTGAGGGAGTTGGGATTGTTTAGTTTGAGGAAGAGGAGGCTGAGGGGAGACCTCATCACTCTCTACAACTGCTTGAAAGGGCATTGTAGGGAGGTTGGTGCTGGTCTCTTCTCATGGAATTAGCGATAGAACAAGAGGGAATGGCTGCAAGCTGCAGCAGGGTAGGGGTAGCTTGGACATTAGGAAAAAGTTTTTCACAGAAAGAGTGGTCAGTCAGTGGAATCAGCTGCCCAGGGAGGTGGTGGAGTCACCATCCCTGAGTCACACATCCCCCTGTGTTTAAGAGTAGATTAGATGTGATGTTGAGGGATATGGTGTAGGGGAGAACTTGTAGAGTAGGGCTGATGGTTGGACTTGATGATCCCAAGGGTGTCTTCCAATCTAAATGATTCTATACTTTTGTACATCTATTAGTAGACTTGGGCCCTACCCATTTACAAGGCAGGCTTTCCAGCCATGCCCATCTCACAAAGACAATGGACCAAACGTTTTCAGGTTTCTTTCAACTGCTGTTGCAAATTTCTCCAAATCCCATGAGTGAAGCACATCATTGCAAAACCATGGCCTGGCGTACACAGAGGGAAAAGTCCGGTATCACGAAAGGAGGCAGCTGAGAAAAAGGCACCTCCAAATAAACTGTAGAAACTTTTGGGGTCACCAGATGTCCAGGACGCTTCATTTGGTGATGGAGTGCTTACAGCACTCTCACAAAATGTCCATGTGTACCCAAAGCTTTCTACCCCTGCAGGTATCTCTGTGCCACCCAGCTCCCAGGCTGGTATTTTATAGCTAATCCTTCACAGGAGGCCTGGATTCTGACATGGGGCATTTGAAGTATTTCCACCTGGTTGGTCTGGGTTGATAATCTGCAGCTGAATGGTCAGAGTGATGAGTGTGAGCCATGAAGTCCCAGCAAGGAGCTGCAGAAATTCAGCTCCTGGAAGCTTGGCTTACAAGAGCTAACCTGTGCAGTGTGGCAGACTATAAGGCACAGTAAGTACACTTTTATCAGTATAAGAAAGAAAAAAAAAATTGTCCTCCTTTCTTATCTGTTGAGGGTAATGAAAAATCTTGAGCCAGCTTGTGTAGTGAAAGGATTAATTTGCTAACGGTGTTGGACCTGTGTGGAAGTTTGATTAATAAAGCAGTAGTTTATCTTCTTACGTTTCTGCATAGCAACTGCAAAAGAGTTTCAGATGTGCGTGGCCTTTCCTGCTCTCCTTCTACCATGAAACAGATGTTTTGTTGACTGCCCCTCAAAAGGACAGACTAGCACCCAAACCTACCTTCTGGCAGGATACAAAGAGAAGCCCAGATTGAAAGAGTCAGCCCAAATGCGAGAAACACACCTTAATTTTCCTTCTACCATATGGGGAAAAAACCCCACATAACTCTGTATGCATGAAAATCTTACGATGGAATCGGATTATTTTGACTCAAAATATGCTAGTCATTTTCTTTAGCAGCACTAAAGGTAGAAGAAGTTTTAGCTAATTGTATTGTAGGGTTTTACAGTTTCTTTGCTGCCTTGTGTCTTTTTCTGCACTTTTATCCTCCATTTCTCTCATACCCAACCCCAGCTTCATCTCCTGCAATTCCTGCTCCTTGGCCCAGCACTGAGGGCCTCTGAGAATAAATGTTTATAATGTTCATTTAGCCTTTGGTGAAATCTCTTCCAGCTTTCAAAGAAAGCTCTTTAGTTTGGTCTGCACAGATGTAAACTTTCAATAGGAAAAATTCCCTGGATTCAACTAATGGCTTCAGGACTCCAAGTACTACTGATGTACTACAGTTCAATGTCTTTGTAACTCTGAGTAAAAACTGTGTGCTACCTCTGATTCTGAGTTTAAGCACTTGACAGGGGTGCATTTAAGCCTTCTATACATGCACTGTATACTAACAGTACCTATTTGTGTTTATATATAAATACGATGTTTCTCCGCAAGATCTGTTGGAGGCCAAGCTTGGGGTTTAAAACAGAATAAATAAGCAATGGAAGAGCTATTCTGTCCTAAGGTGCATTGTGTCAACAGAAGTTTATTTTATTTACCTGTTAGAGTTGGAAGTGCTCTGACTTGTTACAATTTGTTATTGCTTTCTGTTTTGTTGGGTGCTAACATGGCTCTCAGTCACCTTTGTGTTCTCTTTCCCCAGGAGAAAAATTATATCAGCTTCTTTTTACAGTTATTTTCCTTGGCAAAAGTTAGTATTTTATTTATTGTTAGCTGTCATAGGCTGTAGAAGAGCTAGTTCATCCTTGGAGATATATCAATTCACTCATTTATTTTGCACATTTATGAAAAAGAATTGTGGAGATAGCACCAGCCATGGGTGATGGAAGTTTTTACCTTGCTGTATTCTCATTTCACAGCAAATCCACATCAGTGGTGACTGAAGGCTGTGATAGCTAGGGACTGTTTGCTCTGACCGTCAGTACCCACATAAGTACTTTCCACCCATACCTTGCAAAGTGCTTTAAAAAAACACCTTGAGCATATGATACCAGATGCGGGTGTTAAGAAGCTGAATCACAGGTGGATAGACAGGGGTATCAATCAGGGCACACTTGTGTCTGCAAATGGGACCCATGAGTTCCTGTTCTGGGAATTGGACCACTGCTTCACAGTGATGTGGGCATTAAGTGTCCTTTGAGGTCAGGTTCTTAGTGAGTGATAGTCTCTACCTGCATCCCACCATGTCCTGCAGAACTTGGAGGCACATGCCTCTTAAGGTCTCGGCCACCTGCCAACACCACAGGAGACTGCATTCTAATGCAGAACAAATTTCCCAGGATTTATTGGGATGTCCAAAGAAATCAGCTGTCTTTGCAGTATGTCCACCCTGGATGAATGATTTCTTGTCACTTTTCACTGACAAGACAGGGAAACTGAATGGCCATGACTCTGAGCTAGGTCCTCAGCGCCTCTTTTGAGGGCCAGGAGGAAAGGACAGCACTGGAGCTGGGCTCCATCAGTCTGTGCTGCTGGCGAAGTGCAGCACCTCTAAGTTAGCATCAGAGAAGTGAGTTGTTAAGGCAGGTTTAGCAAATGTCCTGGCAGCTCACTGGCGAGGTCAGGCAGCCTGGTACTGGGCTGCCTTGGACTGGCTAGCCCCAGCCTGGCGCTGTCTCAAATGCTCCATTCACAGCACAGACGTGTCTGCAAATGACTTCCAGAGCTGCTAGGCTGGGGACTTTCACCATGGTAAAAGTCCCTTGGAAATGTAGAAATGAAGGTGAAACAATTAACCACCAAGCAGTGCTTGTTCCCTGAACTGATCTTCGCCTGTCACCTGTCAAAAATTCTTCCCTTATGGTTTACACCTATAAATCCCGAGAACCATTCTAGGGGGGAGTGTGTGTATGTGAGTGGGGAGAGGAGGAGAGAACTGCCAGTATTGATCAAACTGGATCTTAAGCTCTGGTTTACGTCAAGCCAGAAAAGCTTAATCCTATATATTTAACACACACTGAAAAGCAACCCAGGACTTGGGTAGACCCTGCATTTAATGCTGTTTGGGGTGATTGAGAGGTACCGAACCAGCCTTTAGATTTTGGAGACGTGGTTCAGACAGAGTTGTGCTGGCGTCCCTAAACTTTCCTGGTTTCCAATAACATTTTTCTAGCTGAGGTTTTGCAAGTATGAAGTCTGAAGCCAGTTTGGAGGAAACTTTATGATGTGAAAATTAAGTTTTCTCTAGTAAGCTGCAGTTTGTCAAAACAACAGCACACATTCCAGTCGGGCTACAATTTGGCAGGATGCAAAGAATTCATCTCTGCCTTTGAATATCTGAAGAAAATGGAAACCTGGCATCTAAGTGCTGCGTGGATTTCTACACATCCCTTTCAACAGCTGGGATAAGCTACTCTGCTTTATCACATATTTCCCTTGTGTTATGAATCACCACCTTCTCTTCAGGCAGTTCACATGCGGGATTCTTCAGTCTTTGGAATCTCATGTGTTTGGCCAAAGGGAGCAAAACAAGGTTGTAAAAGGACTTGCCCAAGGATGAGATGGATCTCTTATTTGGTTGTATGACAAGAAAGGAATTGTCCTATAATTGGAGCTGGTGCTAACGGATATTTCTGCTTTTGGGGGAAATATTTTGGGAAAAATCTCTCTGTTTCCCAAAAAAGCTCTTAAAAGTGTCTCGCAGAAAGGAAATTCCATACGTTTGGTTTTTTTTTTTTTTTTTTTTTTTTCTGCTGTGGAAGCAAAGAAAAGAACTGGTTTTAGCTGATTATTCCAAAATGAAAGAGACCAGCTGTCTGCCTTGACTCCCAGAGCAGGGCACTTAAAACCCCCCTAAGCTTTATGTAGACCTTGGACTCATGGAGCTCACAATTTTTCTGCTCCTGCCAGCATCCTGGGATGGGCATCTGGGCTCCCAGCTGCAGAAGGCAGCCCATGAAGTGGAGCTGCCTGGGAACTGTGGAATCAGGGAGGCTTCAACTCTCTGCTCGGACAGCTGGTGAGAAATTGGGCAGTTTTCTGACCCACCCCACCTGTGATTAGCTCAAACTGATGCACAGCCACAGACACTTTAGGCAACCTGGTGTTTTCCATTGGAAGCCTCTTGTGACAGGAGGCTCCTAACCTCCATTGTGTGCATGTTGGTGCATACGTGTTGTGCATACGTTGGTGCATACGTTATTGCTAATAAGGTTGTGTAAAACCATTAAGATTTGGCATCTTGTTGGAGTCGAGCTCAGGTGGGGAAGCTGCTCTGAAGGTCACCACTTGGATAGGACCTAAACAGAGGTGCCCAAGCAATTGTCAGCAGGTAGTCAATAAAATCATCAGTGTCTGAATTATTCCCTTTCTGCTTTGTGACCTCAGTATTGCAGAACTTTCCTCTTTATGAAACTCACCCCTGTATGAGTGTACTCACAGCTGTGAGAACAATTTAGTTCCCCTCATTAGTGGTGAAGCAAAGGTACATAATAAAAAAGAAAGGATAATACATCACCCAATGTATTTTGTGCCTGGACTTGATGCATGCAGGGCACTTTAAAGTATTAGTTGTTTCCAGATATAGTAGATGTACTGTTGTGTGTTTTGGAAAACGTAACTGTCTGAGTAATAGGAGACCTCAGCCATACGCTCCACTATTAAATCTTTGCTGAGAAGTATGGAGAAGCTGGATTGCTCGGTGTGTGTTTGTGTGAATTATGGGCTGTGCAGATGAGCGAAGTGCAAATGAGCAGTCCTCTACTGTCCTGTCATATCTTGACTCACAATAGCAGAGTTCAGAAGTTCATTGCTTGGGGGAGGCAAAAAAAAAATTAAGAAAGTTTGCTCTGACTTACTTGTGCTCTTCTGAAGACTGTCTGGAGCTGAATAACCCCTGGTGAACTTGTATCCTTCAACCCAGCTGCAGCCTTTCAGCTCAACAAAGACCACTCACTAAATCCAGGAAATTGAGCGGCGCGTGGGTGAGTGACTGCCTCCACATTCACACCCTGCCACCCGTCCGGGGGGAAAGCTGCTCCTCCCCGGCCCCTGGACTCGGAGCCTGCAAGCAAAACCCTCTGCATGTGTGTGTGGAAAAATGAATTCTTTTCCATCCCCTGAAAACTGCACTTTCCATTGAGTTTTCCCAGCAGTGCAGCGTTTTAGAAAACCACAATAAAAACTCCAGGCTGCAAGATTTTTATTCTTTGCATACCTCCCTGCACAAAAAGGGGCGCCAAATGTTTTTCTGGAAGCAGGATTTCCAATCATGAGCAATGATATAGGAGGGTGAGAATATCAGTTTTCAAGAATGTTTCATTTGGAAAACTTCGAGATTCGCTTGAGACACCACCGATTTATTTCCTTCTCTTTGATTGCTCCACTTCCATATACATTTAGCCACTGGCTGTTGTTCTTTTACCCTCCAAAAATCTGTTTTGATGCCCTAAACTTCATCCTCTTTGTTATGCTAACATGGGGGATGGAGCAGTGTGCAGAGGGAGAGATGAAAGCAGTGTTGTTTTATGAATCCTACGCAGTGTACTTTGCAGGAACTTTTTAAATATTTTGCACAGTGTTCCTTAGTGAGATAAGTGTTCTTTAATACCATTTACAAAACACAAACAAAGGAATATTTACAAAGATGAGTAGGCACAGATTTCCTCATTTCACAGGTGAAGAAACAAAGCTCTGTTAAACCTATTCTTTGGTACAGGGTCTGGTCAAGGGCAGAATTTATGAGGCTCAACCTGCAGACCCATTGTGTCATGGTGACCCTGGTTGGAGGGCAATGGTAGCTTAAAGTGACTAAGGATAGAGTTAGGTACATAGTAGTTTTGTCTTTAGTCTTTGCTGTTTTTATGATCCAAGCTGTTTTTATGGTCCAAGCATCAGCCCTACTCTACAAGTTCTCCCCTACACTAGATCCCTCAACACCACATCTAATCTACTCTTAAACACAGTCAGGGATGGGGACTCCACCACCTCCCTGGGCAGCTGATTCCACTGACTGACCACTCTCTCTCTGAAAAATTTTTTCCTAATGTCCAGCCTAACCCTACCCTGCTGCAGCTTGCAGCCATTCCCTCTTGTCCTGTCGCTCATTGCCCGTGAGAAGAGACCAGCACCAATCTCTCTACAGTGCCCTTTCAAGCAGTTGTAGAGAGTGATGAGGTCTCCCCTCAGCCTCCTCTTCCTCAAACTAAACAACCCCAACTCCCTCAATTGATCCTCATAAGCCTTGTTCTCCAGGCCTCTCACCAGCTTTGTTGCCCTCCTCTGTACTCGCTCCAGCACCTCGATATCTCTCTTGTGCTGAGGTGCCCAGAACTGGACACAATACTCAAGGTGCGGCCTCACCAGTGCTGAGTACAGGGGGACAATCACCTCCCTACTTCTGCTGGTCACACTATTCTTTATGCAAGCCAGGATGCCATTGGCCTTCTTGGCCACCTGGGCACACTGCTGGCTCATGTTCAGCCTCCTGTCGACCAGCACCCCCAGGTCCCTTTCTGCCAGGCAGCTCTCCAGCCACATTTCCCCAAGCCTGTAGCGATGCATGGGGTTGTTGTGGCGCAAGTGTAGGACCTGGCACTTGGCCTCATTGAAGGCCATGCAAGAGTTCCTTACTGGCACTGTGGATTCCCTGAATGCAGCTTTGTGTCAAAGTCCTGCTATACAGTTTGTAGTTTTTGTTAAAACCAGTGGTTAGTGGTTAAAAATAGTTATAATAAAGCTCCCGAGGAGAGGTTAATGCAGAGTTGGAGCTTTGCACATCTCCTGCTGACTGTGCTGTTCCAGCTGCTCCCTGGTGGCCTCTCCTGGCAGAGGACTTTCAGACTCAATGCGCTTGGGGATGTTTTTGGTCAGTGGCAGATTCTCAGGGATGCTGTCAAACGGGGACTTGGAGCCCGCGTGTCCGGACTGGAAACTGTCCCCAGTGCAAATGCCAACTTTTCAGGGGCTGAAAAGTTTTCCTAGAAGCCTTGTGGAGGCACATTCATGGGCTTTTCCGGCCCTTCCACTTGCACCAGGATTCCTCAGTCTCTGCTGCTTCTGTGAGAAGACATATTTAGGATTTTTCTTCTGCAAGGTGTTGGTCAAAGGCAACTTAAACTAATCCAGCTGTTATGGTCCTGTTTCCGTCTTTAGCCTTCTGGCATTCATGTGGTCACACAATATGCGCATTCAGATGCTGAAAACTGATCTTTTTTTTTCTTCTTCCTTTTTTTTTTCTTTCTTTTTTTTTTTTCTTTTCTTTTCTCCCCTTCTTCCCAGAATCAGGTTTTTGGCTGAATCAGTGCCCTGAACTGATTGACACTGTAATTGCATTAATGTGAGTACAAGAGAAAGGGACGGAAGAAGGAAACCGGAGGGATGATGGGATCACAGCGTCACAGGTTCTGTTTGGTTTAAGCTGCCTCCTTGGTTGCTGGGACAGGCTATATTTGTGGTTGCCAGTGGGGCATAAATTTGAAGATAATGTGTGCAGGAGAGTATAGCAAAAAAATCCATTGATTGATCTCCCAGGCCACTGGAGGTAATCCTCTATGTCAACTATTACACAGCCTAAATAATACGGTATCTTGGACTTTTCTTTTTTTTCTTTTTTTAATCATTTGCCTTGCAGTGATTTCACTCTCTCATCCGCACCTAGTCTTGCTTCTGCAGTGTGATACCACTACTTATCAGTGATGGGGATTATGCTGCAGCTGGAGCTGAACTGCTTGCTCACCAAGCAGCTCCAGGAAGAAAGATGGTCCCCGGGATCTGGTCCAGGCAGATGGACACCAAGGGATTTGCAGCCTGTAGCTGATGTTTTTTCATCTTTTGACTGGATGTTTCTGTAGGTACAGCTACCTTTTCTTCAATTGCCTACAACATCAGAACACAAACTACTTTGCTTTTCAGTGCTTACAGCTGGGTGCTTTTCTTCCTACCAGTTGTACTGGCCTCCAGGGACACAGGCTGACCATCCCAGTCTGGCCTCCTCGCAAGCTGCTCCCTGCATGCTTTTAGCTGTGGTTCAGTCATGTCTCCCAGCAGGCTTGCCAGTAAGCTGGAGTCATCTGTCTTGCAAATGGTCTTGACTTTAATTAGAAAATCTTTAATGTCTGCAAAGTCACATGTGGGCGCCAGAGTTTGCAGCTCTGTAGTGTAAGTTCTGTTGCCTTTCTGGTTTTAGGCGTAAAGTTTCAAAAAATAATCTCTTGAGCTTTAGGATAATAGTGCCCATTGAACCCTGCTAGCAGATGTTCCATGGGTTAATTCTGGCCAACACCCCACTCCCCCACCCCCCTTATTCATATTTTTCCCTCAGTGAGACACTAAAAAAGCTTTCAATTCATTTTCTCATCTTTATCCCCTATGGGCATCTGTATGTGCAGACTATTTTTATTTTTACTGTCTCTGTACTAATGTTGGTTTTTTTTGTTTGTTTTTTTTTTTCCTGTTTTTGTTTTGTCCTGTGGTCCAGTATTCTGAGCCTGTACACTCTGTGTCAAGCATTAGCTTCTTTTTCTATTATTACATGTAATTGTAGCTTTTTCTCTGTGGCTGCTACAGCCCAATTTCATGTATATCGTGTGCAGGGTAACACTGAGAGACCCCTAACTGCAACTCATTTCTGATGACAGCACCCTATGGGACCGTGTAGGCTTCTTGGTGTACCCTCCAAATGTCTCTCTTCCATGTCCATCCTGTGTTATGGGAACCTACCTCGCTCCAGACTTAGAAGGAGCCACATCTAAGGGCTTCTAAGAAACTTGAGCGGGTTCTTTACAAATAAAACCCTTGTGCATTTTTCTGACTTGGTAGGAACCAGAAAAGCATGAGCATGATTCAGCTCGTGGGATTATGGAAGCAGTGAAGTGTTTCCACTGAGATTAACAGGAGCTGCCCTGGTAGAGATGTAGCACAAGGCAAGAGGGACAACAGAATCACAGAATGATATAGGTTTGGAAGGGACCTCTGGAGACCCCAGAGTCCAGCCCCCCTGCCAAAGCGGGTCATCTTAGAGTAGGTTGCACAGGAACATTTCCAGGCAGGTTTTGAATGTCTCCAGAGATGGTGACTCCACTTTGGGCAGCCTGTTCCAGTGCTCTGCCACACTCAAACTAAAGAGTTCCTCTTCATGTTTAGATGGAACTTCCCGTGTTCAAGCTTGTTCTTGTTACTTCTTGTCCTGTCACTGGGCTCCACTGAAAAAAGAGTGTCTCCATCTTCTTGATACCCACCCTTTAAGTATTTATAGGTGTTGATCAAATCACCACTCGGTCTTCTCTTCTCCAGACTAAAATGACCCAAGTCCTTCAGCCTTTCCTCATAAGAGACACGTTCTAGTCCCCTAATCATCTCTGTAGCCCATTGCTGTACCCTCTCCAGCAGTTCTCTGTCCTTGAACAGGATACCTGTCTCTCCTATAGTTGCTCATATATGTTGTAGCATCAGAAGAGTATTCTGCTTTTTTCCAGAGAGTAAAACTCTGAGAAGCACTTTATGGACAAAGCTTGTTGAGTTGTGCAGAGAAGACTATTAATGAAATAAAACAGCTTCATGAATAACAACACGTAGTGCTTTGTCTGCAAAGGGATCCGTCTTTCACGAAAGACTTCATGTTCCCCTGATTTATTTATTTATTTTTCCATTGAACGAGCAAGAATGTTTAAAAAGGGTGGTGGGGAAGGTCCCTGGTGAAAAGCCCCCTCCTCTACACACTCATCAATTCTTCTAACATTAAAAAAATTAATTTAAATTGCCACTTTCCTCCAAATGAAGTGTAAAGCTTTCATAGTTCTGTTGTTTAATTTCCCAACTGGATATGAAATTAAGGAAATTGTAATTGTTTGACCTCTCACATCAGGGAGTCTAGGTATTTTTTCTTCTGTTTCACAGGAGTACATCTATATGAGAATAAAGGCTTCCCTAGAGGCTCCATTTCTTGTAAAATACAATCTAATGAATTAAAATATATCTTCTCTTGTTGGTGCTTTTGCACACTGTGACCTGCCTTGGGTTTGAGTTCAGGGTGGCTCTCATTGAATTGTCTGAAGGCGCTCAGCACATTTCCTCCTGGTGAATTGTTCTTCCTGAAGTTTGTCCATTGATTTCATCCTCCGGATTGGGTCGCTTGTCTTTCTTACACGGTTCACTAATTATTCCTTACTAAGCATTGCTAATGTGCCTTCCATAAACTTGCAGCTTTTTGAGCTTTGATCCAGGAACCTTTCCAAATTCAGTAAAAACAACTAAAGAAGTGGGACTTTTTTTTTTTCCCTTTTCTTTGTATCCTTTGTTATTGGAGAGGGCCGCAAATATTTAATACCATTTAAAGCTAGACAAAAACCCCTCTCTTTTGGTGATTTCTCCAAAACACCAGTTGATTATTGTTGGCAAGGACATCACGCTGGAAAGGACTAGCTGTTCTGCATGGTTTTGAGGCCAGAGTACTGCTGGAATTGTCCCTGGTGGCTGGGTGGAGTTCACTGGGTACCTGCCCGAGAGTCACAGGGTGCCCATGCAGCAGATGGACCTGCTTTGGGGAAAATATGTTGATACCAAAGAACAAAGCTCCTCTCCACTGAAGGGTGGAAAAAAAAAATTACACTGAATATCAAAGCAGAAAACATTAGTCTGGAAATCACTCAAGAGGTCTTGAGATGTCTGTGTTCTGTATGCCTGATCAGATGCACGCAAGATTTTTCAGGGGTTTTAGAATACTGTGTTTCAGAGAATAGCCAGGCATGTTAGAGTGTGGGGCAAGGATGCATTCATGTTTCTTGCAAAACAGTGTTTGCTCTGAAGTGAGCATTTTGTCCTGAAGTGAGCACTTTGAGAGTTTTCCCATGTGGTAGGAATGAAGGCTGAGCTGACTTACCACCAGAGTAAGGATATTTTGCTCTTAAAGAGAAAAGGTGAGCAAACATCAGCCTCTTTGACATGTTTAGCTCTCAGTGATTGTAAGGATGAGTTCAACTGGATCCGTGATGTCTCGCTGAGCCCTTATTTCCCAAACAGGCCACACAAGTGGCTTTATGCACACCCATAGCAGCTGGTAAAACAGCTCCCATTGCGCAATGAGAAGAAATTGGCAGGAGAGGACTGTTGGGATGGCTTTGCCTGGAGTTCATGGCAGAGAGGTGACTTTGTCAAGGCCACAGCAGGCGTTGTGTTCAGACCCCATCAGAAGCCATAGCCCGCTCTGTTGCATTTTAGATATTAGGAGCTCTGGCTTATACACCTGGAATTGTAATAGATAAAAAAATCCTCATATCTGTTTCCCTTTCTCCAATCCACACTGCTTTACAAGGAGAGGAACTTTCCAGCATGTCCCAAATAACAGTGGCAGAAAGTAGAGGGCTGACCATGCTTCAGGGCAACCTTCTCCATCCTGAGCGGGCAGAGGAGGGTCGGCAGATGTGGGTGCCTGTGGGAGCTGGTGTCGGGGTGGGGGGGGAAGGCAGGAGCCACTCTGTGCTGCCAGACTGCGTTGGGAGCGAGCGACAGCTCTGCCTGCAGCGGGTGGGCAGGCAGCTGGGAGGCAGGCAGCGGCGGCCGGCTCGCTAACAGCACTTCTCTGGCACCGGGAAGAATCGAGCCCTTTGTATTTAACTATCCAGACCTAACATACTGACATGGTCGTCATCAGATACAGTTGACACATGTTTAAATGGTGTATCTCGCTGCTTTGAACAAGTGGGAATGTGTTCTTGGACCGCTTTGCTCTCCGCATTTCTACAGAGTTTCCCACTGTCCATTTTCCATAGTTACTTACAGCATTTAACTGGAATCCAGGGCTGCAGTGGCTGCACGCATAGTCTCTCAAACCACACCTGTGGCTTTTTTGTGTCACATCTAATTCATTACTGAGTGACGCTTCCTGCCTTGTCATCTTTAGTCCTAGATGAATGAATGGTGTAGCTAAATCAGCTTAGCGCCGAACTAAAGCGGCGGTTCATGTTTAGCCGTGGCTCTTGCGCAAGTCGTGCAGAAACTTATTTGTGTTGGTACGGCTGGGTGTTCACTGGAGGCTCCAACTCTTTTGATATCGGATCCACTCACAGCTTGCATGTCCTGCCTTAGCTTTATTTTCCCTTCCAGAGGCATAGATACTGCATGAATCACCGTGGCTTTGCAAAGGCTCTAACGGGTGAAGGTATTTGTGCTGAAACCTCACCAGGCTGTAATTAATCTGTAGACGAAAGGAAATGGTTTTGTGACAGCTAAATGAAGACCAAATAATGCAATGTGATGAAAGGTATGCTCAGCAGTCTGATTTGGGATCTGAAGTTTATATGCGTTTAGCTTTACGGTGAGCTGAAAAACGTTTGAAACAAGAATTGCCTCAAGTCCTGCTTAGTAGCAGAAAAAAATAAACAAAGGAAAACCTGCACGTAATTATGTATTAATATGCAGAAAACTGAACGGAGATTTAAAAAGTTACACCCTGTTATTCAGTGTATTTGAAAACATTCAGGAACTTCACATGTAAATTGCGTACGAGTGCTCTATGTGGAGAGGCACGTGTTTTATGTGTTAGGTCTGTGAGATCAGGGTACGTTCTAGTGAGCAGGCTCTCTTCTTCTGTCTTTAGTTATGCTGAGATAGGAAACATCTGATAACCTTTAAAAAAGTATTGCTGACTGGTTTTGGTTTTATTTTTTTTTGTGTTTTTTTTTTCTTTCCCAGATTTGGATTGTTTTGCTGAAGGAAAGAGGTTGCTGATCATCTTGCTTGAAAGTAAAACTTTTCTCCAGTGAAATATTTTGAGATTTTTTTGTTTTGTTTTTAAAGAAGGAAGTAATATTTGAATTCATATTTCTGTGTGTTCGTTATCTGTTTTACCTTTTGATCCAGGTTTTCTCAAATTACTTCATGGGTAGCTGAGATTGGTTTTGGCAAAAAGATGCAGTATTAAGTCTGGCAGCTTCCCTGGAGTTTAAAGACAATGTCCTTTGGAATAGGCACTCTGAACTTGGTTGATACTGAACATTTTGAGTAGCAGCCCTAATGAGTCCTTAGCCAAGTAGATGATCTTCCAGAGTGTTGAGATTCCTCAAGTCGCCTTGCGTAGCGTTACAGAATCCTAGAAATTTTGGAGGGCAGAGACCTGGAGGGGGGGGAAGGGGAAGTCTAGTCCAGTCTCCAGTCCCAGCAGGGATGGTCATCAACACCAGCTCAAACTGGTCATGGCTTGTTTAACAGGATCTTGGAAACCTCCAAGGATGGAGGAGCTGCAGCCTCTTGGGGTGGCTGGTTCCAGGACTGCATGGGCCTCCTAGAGAAAAAGCTTTTCTAAATGTCCAGCCTAAATTTCCCAAGCTCCAATCTGAGGCCTGTGCCCTGCGTATACCCAAGCCAGGAATGGTTTGGCTCAATCAATTAGAACTGCAGATTCTCATATTAAATCATACATGCATGCTGATTTTCACTTTTAGTCTAAGCCTTCGATAACAAAAGGGCAGTTAGACTGTCTGTTTTTAATTTAAAACCAGGTCAGTTTTACACTTTTTTTTTTATATGAAATCTTTTCATTTCATTGTAGTTTTATCATACCTATACCTTAGTAGCAAAATGATCAAGTACTGTAAATTTACATTATAATTATGATGTCAGTCAGAAACAATATAGCTTGATTTTCAAGTTGACAGAGAATGTACCCTGGGAATTTGGAGGGAATATATTTGTCTCATTTGAAACCTGAATAAGTCCTAACAGAAGTATTTCAAGAATACATATGTAGTTCAATGATGTTATATACAGCACATGTTTTCTAATTAGCCCAAATTTTAAGGCCAGAACATTTCATTTTTAGTTTCTGTTTTATTGATTTGTCATAAATGATCTTGGGATTCTGCACCTGGGTTTTCTTTCAACACAATTTCCACCATACACACGTGCAGCAATGCTCTTCTTTTTTTTCTTTTTGTGTGAGAAATTGAAATTTTGTATGAGATGTGAATTATTCATTCACATAAGCAGGTTCTAGCTAACTTGAATCTTGAGAAATAAATGATGGAGGAAAAGCTTTGTTTTCAATACTTTGGTTAAGATGTAGGTAAGTATTTTTAAAAGAGCATAATGAATTGGCTGCTGGACTTCTTAGGGATGCTCTAGAACCCCTTTCCACATGTAGAGATGGGCTGGGTACCTAACCCCTTCTGGCTGTATAATTGCTTTAAAACATCTCATGATGGACATCAAAAATCCTCCATGTATGAATGATAGTGATACCTAAGTCACACTTTGCCTCTGTGAGAGAAGATATCCAAGACCCCAGCTGCTTCTCCGAAGTCACCAGGATGGGGTTATTCTTCTTCAAAACAAATATTTATACCTCTAGTGATTTAGAGCTTCAGGAGGACTTTGTGTTCTAGATCTTTGCCTTCAAGATCAAGGCCAGGCTGGATGGAGCTGTGAGCAACCTGGTCTCAATGATCTTTAAGGTCTCTTTCAATTCTAACCAGTCTACAATTCTATGATCTTTTTGGTTCATCCTTAAGGAAGGCCCGTCTTAGAATCATAGAATTGTCAAGGTTGGAAGGGACCTTTGAGACCATCTAGTCCAACCATCAACATAACTCTGATAGAAAACATAACTAAACCATAGAATCATAGAATCATTTAGGTTGGAAGAGACCCCTGGGATCATTAAGTCCAACCATCAGCCCTACTCTACAAGTTCTCCCCCACACTAGATCCCTCAACACCACATCTAATCTGCTCTTAAACACAGTCAGGGAGGGTGACTCCACCACCTCCCTGGGCAGCTGATTCCACTGACTGACCACTCTCTCTCTGAAAAATTTTTTCCTAATATCCAGCCTAACCCTACCCTGCTGCAGCTTGCAGCCATTCCCTCTTGTCCTGTCGCTCATTGCCCGTGAGAAGAGACCAGCACCAATATCTCTACAGTGCCCTTTCAAGCAGTTGTAGAGAGTGATGAGGTCTCCCCTCAGCCTCCTCTTCCTCAGACTAAACAACCCCAACTCCCTCAATCGATCCTCATAAGCCTTATTCTCCAGGCCTCTCACCAGCTTTGTTGCCCTCCTCTGTACTCGCTCTAGCACCTCGACCATGTCACTAAGCACTATGTTAACCTGTCTTTTAAGTACTTCCAGGGATGGTGCCTCAACGGCTTCCCTGGGCAGCCCATTCCAATGCTTAATGAGCCTTTCAGTGTAAAAACATTCCTAACATCCATTCTGAATCTTCCCTGGTGCAAAACTTGAGGCCATTTCCTCTTTTTCTGTCACCTGTTCTTGGTCCTGTTCAAGGCATTGGGGGTCCTCCAGGATGACTTAAAGGAGATGGTACAAGCAAAGGGTGTGGTATTGTGGATATTGATGCAGTCAGTCATATGTCAGTGGGTATGACAGCACATCTATTTTATTATGAATCCATCGGTATCTTGTTTTACTTCTATTTGTGCTGGTGTCTGGTACCAGTCAGCTGCTTTGTGAACAAACAGCACCCACTGGAGCTGAGCACCCTGACTGTGAAGCAGCATGGTTCTGTGAATTTGCATTCCTACCTTCTCCTGCCTCTCTTCCCCTTCCCTCACAGTTCCTACAATGCTTTCTCTTATAGAGAGCAACATAGAATCAGGCTGCTTCTCATTTCCATCACTTTTCCCTGCTGTGACTGAATCTGTTGCAATTAAATTTTAATTGAGATGCACACTGCTTAAATAGACACAAGACAGCTACAGCTATTGCTAATTAATTTTCTTCCAAAATGACAACATTTAATAATTATATTCCATGTCGCTTTCATTATTTATACAAGTTTAACTCTGGGAATTTTTTTAAAGACACGTCAGCTGTGAAAGTGCTTTATGGTGTTAATCTCCTGTAAGGCAATTGTGATTAACTTGAGAAGTGAAAGTATGTTTAGGGTACATTTAATAAAATAACATGTAGGCCCGCACGTTGCAAGAAAGGTTGAGATATTTCTATGAAAAGGTAACAGCGTTTCTGGTTACAGCATTCAGATCCAGAAAAGCCCTAATATCGATAATTTGTCCTTCTGTATTGCCTTTGATCTGAGGATCTCTAAGTACTTTCTGCCTACAAATGAACAAGCTCATGCCTTATGACAGAGAGTCCCCCCCAGTCTGTCACTTCACCTTGTGTAGCACAAAGAGATCATCTGCTGCCCCAGCTTGCAAAAGTCTCCTCTGCTACCCTCTACTACCTTGCTCTAATACGAGGCAATGAAAATGACCTTTTTATATTTTAGTCTGAAGAATCCATCACTGGTTGCTGTCAGACAGGGTGTTGGATGAGCGGGACCATTTGTCTGTTGCGGCGTGACAGTCCTTAGGCAGTGCTGTGACAATTTGGGGAGTTTGTGCGAGAATGCATAATTGCTGCATCATTGGCACGACTGAGTGTTCACGGAGTGATGCGTCGTCAACCTCCCAACTTCAGATGGTCACCAAACGAGTAGAAACTTCTCAGGGCAGCTGCAATCAGTATTTTTTCTAGCTTTTCCTGTGGGAGTGCACAACGGTGATGCTCCTTCTGCAGAACAAAGGAGCCGGCTTATGGAAGGTGAGATTCATCAGCCCTGGGGATTTACTGGCAGATCAGGAAGCTTTGGGAAGGACTGGAGAATCAGAGGGCTTTTTTCTTTTTCTTTTTTTTTTCTTCCCTCAGCAAGGGTCCAGTCTAAGGTGAAAATTAAAGCTGGATGGTATGGGAGAGGGATTTTGTGGGTCACAGAAACAAATGTGAGAGGGAGGGACAGGTAAGAGTTTTTGATCCCTCAGGGGACCCAAGACCAATAAAAGTCAAAACTAGATGAGAAAAGTGACTGCATGTACCCAGTTGTGCGTATTGCCTCAGCTAGCATAGAGTAACTCTTTGGAAGCCTCCACACCTTTTTGGTTGTCACTGTCATGTATGAGCGTTAAGTTGTTCTGGGAACAGAGCTCTGGAAAAGCATGGGTTTGCATTTATTGGGGAGGTTGGGAATGAGCACTGATACCACAGAGCAGAATTAGCAGGATGGTGCAACACCCTTACAAGAAAGCACAACAGATTTTTTTTTTTCCAAGGATGGTATGAAAAGCAATTGTGCTGTGTGCTGCTGCGATCAGAGGAGGTTTAGATGTCATGGATCCAGAGGAGTGATCAACAGGGCAATCAGAGTGTCTCAGCCAAAGAAAATTTGATTAAAAGTGTTTTTAAATGGGTATATGGTGAAACTCTTGTGTTGGATATATGGGACTATCATGTACTGTTCATCTCACATAAATTTTGTTGTCTTCTTGAAGCTAGTCATTCTGCTTCCTTTTATAGTGAATATATAGCAAAAAAAGTACCTTCAGAATCATTTCACTCTGTGTTAAGATGGATTTGAATGAAAGACTGTCTGACTAGTCATCTGTCTACCCTCATGTACTGTCATGGAAGCAAAACTACATTAACAATCTCCCCCCCTTTTTATTGCTACTTCACTGTATTTTCTTCTCAGCTTTGTCATGGGTAAACCAGACTGGGCGATAATGAGTTCTGTTTCACTATCTGTTTAGTTTCTTGTGCCCTGTTGCACAGTGGCAGGGTTAGGTACTTCAGGAAACTGCATCTTAGGGTTATTTAGAAGTAATGGAAACTTTTTGCTCCTTTATCGCTTCTCTTGGTAGGTTCTAGCTTATTCTAGCCTCTTAAGCAAGTAATGCAGTTAATATTATGCAGATTTTTGTGCTTATTGGTAATACAGTCACAATTCTTGGCAATGACACAATGTCTTGGTAGCAGAGTGAGGCGGCTGCACCCCCCTTTATCCCAGTGGGCCTGTCCCGGGAGCTGAGGGCAGCTCCATTTCACCTGAGGAGACAAGAATCATTTATTCTTCTAACAAATAGACCTCTTCCTCTGTGTGTTTTCCCTGAAGTTATTTACACATGATATTGTTTGCTTTGAGGTCTCGCACGCACTGTAATTTGCATATGGCACTGGAGCTACTGACGGTTTGTTCCTTTGATTGCTGATTCTCACGGTCCTGAAATATGCCTTTAGCTGCCAGCACGGTTGTGTAGCTCTAGGGGCTGTAACCCAAAAGGCCACAAGTCTGGTAAGAGCTGGAAGAGGTTTTTCTCCAAGGCACTCACGGTATGAGCGGTCACGTTCACGTCCCAACCAAAAGACAGGGCAGGAGCCACATGGCTTTGGGTCTGTTTTGTATCACTGCACTGGCCAGAAAAAGGGAAGGGTTAAACAGTAATGAGTGTTCACAGCTACCAGTTCTCTGCTGGGAAAATCTCAGTGGGGTGCAGTGATACAAAGCCAACCCTGTGCACTTTTCAGCTGTGTTTCTCTGAAGGCATTTGCCTGGATATAGTCACATAAACGAAGACTGCCCTTCCATTGCAGGAGTGCTAAGGGAAGACATCTAATGTTTTCTCATGTGCTACTAATGATTTGGAGATGGCTGGTATTTTTTGTTTCTAAAAGATACACTTTCTCTGACTGTTTCTCTAATAAACATTTTGTAAGTTTTCAACAAATCTGTGAAGATCTGAGATTGCATGGTGGAGATATTGGTCCCAAACCAGAAAGTGTGTTGAGCTTTCTCACTTGTAATGTATGAAAGGCTGGGAAAAACCCAAGGGGGCAAAGCAATACCAAATGTTGGGTAGCTGTAGACATGGTTTAAAGACAAGAAACTCTGTGAGCATCTATAGCTGGTGACACATCCCACATCTCTGTGCCTTCAGTTATATGAAAGTTTGTGATCAGTGAGATGACTGTAGAGGCAGGAGATAGGTTTTTCTCTACTGAAGAAGTTAAACATATGCTAACTTGCTTTTCAGTCAAGTGCTAGGTTATGACAGCAATTAGGATGAGTACTTGAAGAGGTGTTTCAGTATTTCTAGTGTATAATTTTGAATGTTGAAGGTGCCCTGACACTGTGTTATGCAGAGAGCAAGGGGATATAAGAAATATGCTCTTTCTTTTACTGAGGAACAATTGAGTTATGAAAAATGAGTTATGCAAATGGTTATTCCCTCACTTGAGGAAAAATACAGTGCAAAGACAGATAAATGAAGAATCCAAGTATTTTGGCTAAAATCAGAACAATGGATGTTAACGAATGTGTTCACTTGTTCCTGATTTTTCCAAGGGGATCCGATTCTCATCTTGAAGACCTGCAACAGAGCAGAAAACGCTCCAAGTCAATAGTTTCATTGATGAAAGCTAGTTATGAATGAGACTGGGAGTGGACAGATATTTCTGGTCTATATAACCAAACCGACTCAAAGAACACACATTTAGGCCCAGACTGAAGAAAGTGCATATGCATTTACTGAAGTCTCCCTGAAGCCAACGAGACTGAAAGCATAGTGTGGTAGGCTTTGAAGGGCTTTGAAATGGGAGACAATGGTTGAGGCAAAACAAAAGAGCATGCCATCAAAGGATGTAAAGCAAAGTGACAGGAACAAAATGACAAGCTAGGAAAATGCTCTTTGCTCCCACATTCTGAATGGCTGCGAAATCAGCTTTGTACTCATTAAAGCCAATGTAAAGGAACTTGCTGTAAATGAAAATGAATGGCTTAGAGGCTGGTGTTTTGAGTTCAGATGTGTAGGTGAGTGGCAGGAAGCTCAAGGAAGCGCCAAACTCTGAGACATTGTGCAGAAGGAGGAAGCGGGAGTCAGAGGTGGCCTAGGGGCAAAATCTTAGTGTGGTTGGAGGAAACCTGAGGACCACCCCAGGTTTCAGATTTGTGAGTAACAAACAAGATGCTCTCCACCTCTGTAGCATTTGGCATCATTTGCCACATTCTAACCATGGCCAGACTGCTGTGAGAAGATATTTGAGAGCAGACTGAGGTTTCTGTGTGGCTGGTGGGAATCGGGTATGAATTAGGTTGATCTGCGAGTAAAAAGCAGGAAAGATTTAGTGGAGAGAAATCCCAGAGGCAACTGGGTACAGAAGATTGGATACAACTTAGCTGAGAGTGAAGAGGAAGATGGAATGAGAGTTACAAACACAAGTGGGATTTTGTTTTAAGAGAGAGGCAAACTGAGTGTGTGAGGAAAAAGACCAGGATAAAGAGAGGGCATGGAGAGCAAGAAAGGTGGCTGTGAAAGATGATTATGGAGGAGTGAGGTGATTAGAGGAGAGGAGCAGATGAAACTTTGGGAGCAGGGAGGGAGCAGTAGATGGGAGGTAAAAGACTTATCTTGTTTTGACTGTTTTCTCTAGGAAAAACTCAACAAGCTTGCGTGCAGAAAAGAAGATACAGAGATAGAATATAATTATCATATGCATTAATATAGAAAACAAATAATGTGCAATAACTAGAAGGTAAATAAGTAATAACTATTACTGCAGTACTAAAAGCTGCATATATATGTGTGCGTATGTACACACGTTCCTACGAAAGGGTTCTGTTCTGAAGAATTTATATTAATCCTTTGCATTTTCTCCTAAATTAGACAATATCAATGAACAAAAGCAAACAAGGAGGAAGTATTTATAGGGTCTTCTCAGGATAGCCTTAATGATTTGCATCTTATGTAATGAAAATAGTAGGAAATCTCTTTTTTGTCTGTGTTCGTTGCCTAGTGGCCACAGCAACCACTGTGCCCCAAAGTCTGGCATAGCCTCAGAATAGCTGTGAGGACCCAACAAGAGTGAATGTTTCTTCCAGTGCTCCGATACGGGCCTCATTACCACCAAACACAGTTCTTTTGCTTCAGGTACTTCAATGCCCAGTTGCATGCACACAAGGTTCTTAAACCATTCTTCCGAGCCACAGCAACCTGCCAACATATGCAGAAAGTTTACTGCTAGCTTGGGTCTTGTTCCAGTAAGTTTTGTAGACATGAAGTGTGCTAGCATGTCAGCCCAGCTTGTTTGGTATGTGAAACATACTCCAGCAGAGGATCAAACCTCCTCATATTCCCAGTCCTTCTGTAGGCTACAGAGACACCACCGATGGGGCTGAGAAGGGAGGTTACTCTCTTAGCTTTTACAACAAGAGAATGAAATAAATTGCAATGTTGTTTCTTTCCTTTTTAATGCTGGTGGCTGCTTGCCAGACCAAGACACCAAGTCAGTTCTTGTAGCCTACCAAGTAAAAATTGCATGATATTCCGTTGGTGAATGGTTTTATATCTGTATCAGTCATCAAAATATTTGTAGCATGGCAGACATAACTGCATAGTAAAGGAATGTACACTCAGCAACGTTGCCATTGGCAGGACGTAAACACCTTAGAGTTTATCAGTGTTCTGGGATATGTTTGTTACTTGACTCTAAGTCCTTATCACAAAAGAAAAAAAAAAGTAGAGAAATTGGAAGGTAAAAGATTTGCTTATCAGTAGAAACAGGCATGGTAAGATTCAATCATTATAAATGCAGATGTTTTGATCTGTGAAGTTATGGCAAATTTGTAACGCACTGATATATAGATTTCTAAAATCATATAGGATCAAGGTGCTGATCTAGTTTGACTTTCTCTATAATACCATCAGAGGTCTTTCTTGTGCTTAAACCCATCAACATCCAGTGCCAAGTCTTAGACTTCAGCAGATCTTCTTGGAAAACATCTGAACAAAATGTTCATCTGCAGTGCTAGAGGCTGTCACCAGCCTGGATCCAGTGCTCTTCTCTCATGGTTGAAACTGGGAGCTTTGTTTCTCATTTGAATTTCTCCTGTTTGACTCTTAGCTCTTACTCTTTGTAATTAGTATTAGGTAATTAATTTGTTTCAGCCATAGATTCTTGTAACATCCCTTACCTGGGTCAAAAAGCATCTGTTCTTATATGTTCGTTGATTATATGTGTTTCAATATTACTGATCAAGTAATTCTGTAGGTGCCTATCTTTTGAGATCTTGTTCATTTTTCTTATGGATAGAACTGGGGACTTGGGGACTTCGCAATTATCATCTTTCTTCTTGAATTGTAGACACCAGAGCTGGGCATAGGGCTCCATTAACAGTCAATTCAGTGTTAGAAAGAGGCATTATAACCTACCAAATTCTGTGTAAATGCATTTTGCTTTACTTGTTTGGTACTAGCAACCTCCATAGAGCTTGTCAGCCAGTGTTTGCCCACCATAAACTTAAAGTCACCTCAAAACAGTCTTCATTTTAATCAATTGCTTTCCAGATATGTGGCCTTGTATGTGGTTGCTTTAAAATATATAATCTTTGTATCCAGCCCATCTAGGGATTGAGCGCAGGTCACTGGTACAAAGCAATAATCTTTATTTACTGTGTCTGCAGTCATTTGTCACTGACAAACTTCATGACTGTATTTGTGTCCCGTCATTGATAAGCAAAATGATTGTAGCTCTCCAATCATATGAATATTTCCACCAGACTCAGTAATACTGTTCAGGACTAATTTGTATATTAAATGAGCTATTCCACTTCTTGTTTATTACTCGGGTTCTCAGTGTTAGAGTCTACACAATTAAGGAATCTCTTCTGTTTGAGTCCCTTGGTACCTTGATTAATTTTAATCTTGACATCTTGATTTCTGGCTAAATGAGTGCTCATTTTCACCCTTGTCTTTTGTCATTAGCTTAATACCCTCCTGAATACTTTAGACTGTCTCCTGAAAGACTTATTCCCGTCCACTGAAATGACAGCAAACCACACTGCACAGTCTCTTTTCTCTGTAGAAGATGGACCTGCACTGCTGAAAGCTGAGGGGGCTGTGCCTTTCACTGCTTACTTAACTGTTAATTTTTGGAATCTCATGTAGCTCTGTAACTTGAGTCACAGCTCACACAGAAATGAGCACTGCTCAGAGTATTCATTTACTCTCCCGTATATAAAGACCCTTGTAAGGGTTCTCTTGGTTGTTCTTGAATCTTTCTTCACCATTGTGCTTGCATCCTTGCAGACTAGGCTATGCTGTGGTTCATGGGTATGTCCTGTAGAGCTCTGTCCTCTACATCGAATGTCAGGTATTTCAACAGGTTTGAGATTTGCAAATGCTGCTACTTGTGAGAGTGAGGCTGGGCTCAACGACCTCTATAGATCATTTCCAACCCCAAATACTCTAAGATCCCACCAGAAACTCTTCTCCCATTCCCATCTGGATTGATTTTTCTCCATTCTCCAGTTTATGAACTGCCAACCATTTTATGTGGTCTGCATCCTGCCTTCAGCTGGCAACTGTAGTCTTATAAAGACAATATGTGTTTCTACCCAGGGTGGAATAGCAGCTTGTGTGGTGTATGTGTTCAGCAGAGGAAAACGAGCCAATTGAAGTGTTGCTTTTTTGTTTTTAATTACATTCTTGTTTCCTTCCCAGGCTTCTCTTTTCTACATACTTACACGTGTGCCTCCAGAGGGAGGATTCAATAGGCTGATGAAGTGAACTGGAATGTTTAAAAATAATCCAAAATTTTGTAATGAAACAATGTTCTGAAAGAACCCAGTTGCTATAGGGATTTTTGCAAGGACGCAGTCCTTCATCTTTCATTGCTCAAAATAAAGGTGCCAAATGAGGAGCCAAATGAGGCTTTTCTTATCCAAGCTTTGGAGTTTGTTCCATGTCATATCTATGGATTAGTCACTACAAGACAATATTACTCATTCCACCACTACATAAAGCAAGCCCATTAGACTTCACTGCATGTGGTTTGTATTTGGGGTTTCATTCATGGGAGTTGAAAGTGCCCAAACTGCTGCAGTACGGAAGTGAAACCCTGAGAGGATTCTCCTTCAGTCACCACCAGCCGACAAAACATTTACTCTGACCTTCTCAAAAGCTTCTTCAAATCTGATTTCAAGGCAGCTCTTTCCCTTTTAGCCAAATTTTCTGTCTCGACCCTCACCTGCTCTGTGGAACCTGTATAAACGCCGCTGTTCAGAATTTCAGAATTTGAGTTTCTGGTTCCTCATTTAGTCCAACCAATTTACTTTCTCGGTATCTTTTTCTCGTAAACCTGTTGAAAAGTCAATAGGTTAATTATTGCTGGTTTGGAATTAGAGTCTAATTTTGTTGTAAACAGTTTAACTGCTGGTCCTCCACCCTGGTCTTAATACAGTCTGTGTTTAGCTGTTACCCACCCTGGTATATCTGCCAAGCACTGCAGATGCTTTATCTGACACGTTAGTTATTAACAGTTTTTGCTCTTGTTGGAGCATGAAGACTTGATCAAGGGTTTTTTTTTTTGTTTCTTTTTTTTTTCTTTTTTCTGTTTTTTTTTTCTTTTTCTATTTTGGTGTGCAAAGGTTTCCAAAAAATGAAAACAACACTTTCTCATTAGATACATGTGCGCACATATAGAAAATTCTGTCTCAGGAAATTGAAAACTTCTTTTGATTTATATCAAAAAATCAAACTTAGATGCCTCCTTTGCTAAAATTCTCTCTCCCTTACAACAAAAACAAACAAACAAACAATAAACAAGTGAAGATTCATGGACCAGTTGTAATGGTGAATGGTGACGCATCACTTTTGAGCAATTTTTGTTTACCTGGGAGCATCCTCCCATATTTTTGCAGCATGTTAACACAGCGTCTGAATGCAGGAGTGTCTTGATCCTCTTCCTTGATGATTTTTCGCATGTTGGAATTTGCAGAGTAAAAATTTTCTCATGATAAGACATGTAGGATTGGCTTTGTAAAAGTACAAGCATGACTTTGTTTTCCTGTTCCACTACAAAAGGCTCTTCCCTCCAGCCCCCACTCCTCTCTATCTTCTCAGCTCTCCCAAAGTAAAAAACAAAGAGAACTTCTGAGAGAGAGGAGGGAAAGTCAGGTACCCCAGCCTGCATGCCTCAGCATGGACCAATGCCGAATTCATGTCTGGCTTTGAGCTTTTATGTCTGCTTGTATGTTTTGATGATGTATTGTAATTGTTTATAACCCAGCATCTGAAAGATAATTTCTGTTCAAGGCTCTCAGGTTGGCAACTTGAAAATATACTTGAAGTGGGAAAATGCTTCAAATTTATCTGTTATTTTATAAATTGGTATTATTTGTAAGGAAGTAGCAACATTAAAGCGACATTAGTATTCATGAAAATTATGAACAGCAGGCTAAACCCAAAGAATGGGTGAAATGTGACTTCTTTTATTCGATATCATCTCCTTTCCAATAACCACAGCCCACAAAGTAAATGGCTTTAGAAAGGGAAAAACCATTTATGTTTCAATTTAGTGGCCTCAGTGTTGTCGTCTGGTGCCATGTAGTGTCCTAGGATAACCTGGCCTCTGGCTGACATACTGGAAGGATGTGTGTCTCCCATAGGTCCTGTGCCACATCTGTCAGCTCTGCCCAGGTCCCAGGGTGCTAGGTGCCCCTGTGCAGGCACTGGTATTGCACCCTTGCTGTCCAGGGCCCATTGGTGTCTGGTCCCTGTTGGAAGGTCTCCATGGAGCATCCAGATGATGAATGCTAGTTCTGGAGCAGGTAGCAAACTACTTAAAGACCTTCCAGATGGGGATAATTTCTGACTACCACCACTAATTCCATGGGCCTGATTTGATACAAGTGGAAGGCCACTTTGGTCATTGTCAGTGTAAGGAGGGACAGCACTTGTGACTCTTTCTGAGGTCTAACTGACATTGTTTCCTCTCCTATGCCTGGCACCACATGAAGCACTGGATTGTATCCTTGTGTCTTGCTACTCAGTGTACAAAGAGTGACAGAGCATGCTGGAGGGTTGCATTCCTCAGAGATGTTTGCAGGGCATATTTCTTCCATCAGAGACCCTTGCATCTCTTTTTGGTTCCCTGAAAGTTTCCTGAATGTTTTCTGTCTCTATTACCTTTGTGCCATGCTTCCATGCCATGCTAGACATCATGCCATGCCCTCCCCTGCCCCTGCGGGGTTATTTATCTCCATCTCCCATGGTACTAGCTCTATCTGCAACCTCTTTTCTCTCTCCACAGGATGTGCCATTGCTTGCTTTGTGCCTGTACCTCTATTTGCTCATATTCTTCAGTAAGATCTTAACTACTCTAGTCTGTAAGGTTATCCTTCTTTTCCCTTTATTTCACTTCCTCTGTCTTCCATACTCTTCTCCATCTTTAGAAAACCCTTGCTCTTTCCACTTCCAATGAATTTTCTTTGCAAACATCCCTCCTTCCCATCATACATGGAAGAAGTATGGAAGTTCCATACCTTGCCCCCATTCACTACCTCCCTGGGCAGAGTTGTGCCCATTAGTGCCTGGAATATCCCTGGATCTTCCAGAGCTGGTTGTTCTGGTGATGTTCTGAAGTTATCCCGTTACAGAGAAATGCTACTAAGCACCAGGCAGTCCTGAGTGCACTTTGACCCCTCACAGTAAGGCAAGAGTGGCTTCTTCCTTGTGCTTTTGGTTTGCTATTGCCATATGGAAATGGCAGATGGTGTTGATCAGGAAGTTAATCTAGAAGCATATCCGTTTCATGCCGTACGCAAAAGATTTGTTCATTAAACTTAGAACTCTAATTTAAAGCCAATTAACAGAGTGATTTGAAGAGACTTGTTGTTTTTGAAGTTCAAAAGAGATGCTAAGTCTCTGATTTCAGCCTTTGTACATTCCAGAACCTGTATAACTATTGCAGTGTTGCCAACTCTCCTGGCCTTTTTTGTCTTTTTTTCTTTTCCGTCTTCCTTTTTTTTTTTTTTCCTTTTCCCCTCTTCATTTTTTTGAGTGATGCAACGTTTGCCATGGGCTGGAACTGTTTAGTGAAGTCTTATGAACACTCAGCTTTCTTAGCAATTTTAGCCTTACGTTTGGGGGTGGGTGGGCAGAACTTGTGTGTCTTTCTGTCCTCTTTGCTGAAAACCTGCACAGGTCCTTCCTCCCTCCCTTTGTCAGCCCAGTATTGCTCTTCTCTAAGCAGAAGTTGAGGAAGGAAGTAGAAAAATGGAAGAAGCCCTGAACAGCTCTGTGCCCTCTTAACACCACTTCTGGGGTCATCTCTGCACTGTGCCCTCTTAACACCACTTGGGGTCATCTCCGCTTCCTTTCCTCCCTCCCCATCATGTCTACCCGAAGCTGGTATGGACCCACCACAGAAGCTTCTCAAGCTTGTAAGGGGCAGCAGAGGCCTCCAGCCAGACGGCTATTGCTCTACATGTTCATTCCCCAGTGAACAACACTAATTTCCATATGTAACCAACGTTGTAGAACTGGCCCAAGCAGATCATTCCTAAGAAGTGTCATGATGGGGAGCCTTGTGTCAGGAAGACCCCAAAGTGATGAGTTCCGAATTAATATTTGTGCTGCTTTTACCTGAGATTGACATTCTGTAAACACTTGTAGATCTTTCAGCAACAGACGTGTTTGGATAGTCCCAGTGTTTAGTAGTAGCATGTGTACAGAAAAAACTTCTGTAATTTGAAGCTGTTACTGATATAAAAGAAAATAGAAGGGTCAAGTTTTGCTGTGGTATAGAGCCTATGGCTTCACTGGGTTAACTGCTGCTGCTACTTCCGTGTAATTGAGAATGTATTTGGCTCAAACACTGGGAGACCACAAAGGATCACAGAAATCACTGTATTAATCCAATATTCAAACCAGTTGGCTCACGGAATTTCATAAGCAGAGCACGTATTCAGAAGACCTTAGCTGTATGACACAGTCCACTGCAAAAGAAGAGATGATGAGAATATTGCTTTGTTTATCTTAACTAAAACGGCATGCCAGAAAAAGCTCTCAAATGTGATATTGTCCCTACAGGGGAGGTGATGTGGCAGAAGGGATAAAGTATCTCTCTGATGGTGCATGAGAACAAACCTGGTGAGACCTGTGTGAAAGCTGCCCTTGGTTATCCCAGCTCCCCTGTCACGCCAGGAGCCAGCATCAGTGAGACTTCATCCTGGTCACACTGAGTTGGACATGGTGTTGGTGTCAGCACTCAACACTCCTCCATCAGGTCCCTTTGGGGGTGATGGCACAGCACCTTTTTGCTAGTGCTGGGGCTGTGCATGAGGACATCAGGTAGAGATAGGCTTAAAATGAAGGAGAAGGTAGACATCAGTATGAGCCCAAAATATTCAGCAAACCAGAATGGTTGCTGGAAGCCTCATCTGGAAATCCCTTTCTGCCACCCTACAGGACTGGCAGGTGTGAAGGTGGCGTTCAGTGATTGTGGTGGCTTCTGGAGGATTAGTCCTGTGTCACAATGTCACCAACAGAGCCTGCCTTCTACCAGAGAGGCTCAGTCTTGGGCTGGTACTTAGTCTTTGAGGAGAGGTGGCCAAAATTGGTGATTCACATTTCACAGAAAGCTTGGGGGTCAGAGGTCTATGTTTTCTGTGCTGTCTAGGGCAGGAGAAAAGGGGGTTCCTGATGTAAGAAAAATCCTGGAGAAGGAAAAGGGCGTGCGGGGGGGTATGGCTGATGAGTATCTGTTTATTCCCAAGTTTGCTGGCAGCTCCTCCAAAAGAGACAAGCATTTTGGGACAGCACTTTCCACCATTCCTTGAGCACTTAGCGGGAGGGATTGTTTTATTAGCAAAGTGTATGGCTTCTTGTTTTCCCTCAAAGGCAAATGTGACTTTGTTGTTTTTAATTCTGTTGGGATTTCTCCCTTTTAATATACAACGCAGCTGTTAAAATAGCTGGGGTTGTCTAGGGCAAATCATATAGCACTTTCCTTGTTCAGATCTCAGATGGCTGCCTCTTTAGTGTCGCTGCAGAATTATATTACAGGGCATATGAATAGTGCTGGTATTAGTGTCAAAATCAATTACCCAACCCTCCTCCTGCAGAGAAAGCTACAAACCTTAGGAACAATCTGAGTAATCCATTCTGGGTTTCTAATTCTGAGTAATGACGGAGGGCAGAGACTTGTGCTTGAATAAGTGCACAGGGTCTTTCTCCGTATAGTCACTCCTAAATGCATGCTCTTTACAGGAAAAAGCAGGCTCCCTGTGAAACCCTTTTTCATGCCAAATGGCTCGCCGCTAAGATTAATCTGTCATTGAATTTATAAATTCTGTGTGGCACAGAGAAACAGAAAAAGTTTAGCATTGAACAGAAAGCAAACTATGTATTGCTTAAAAAAAAAGAATATTACACTCCTGAATGGTGTGGATTGACTGCCTCCATCAATATATCTTCTAATACTGGTAATAAAAATATGTCCATAGCCTTGTGCCTCTGAGGATCTCAAAGCACTTTGCAAGTAGGGCAAAGTAGTCTTTCCTATTTTACAGCTGTGGAAACTGGCTGTGAGAAAGGTTAAGATTTTTGCCCGGAGACATGGAGGAGACTGTAGCAGAGCCAAGATAGGAGCTTTTTCCTCTAGAGCTCCAGCACTGTGTCCTGGTCACATACTGCTCCAAAGCACAGTGAGGCAGTCTGCTGGTCACCGACACTCGACCATCATCCACGAAATCTCAGGAGGTGGAATATGAAATCAATGCTGGTGCTTTTTCACTCCCTGGTCTCTGTCCTGGTGTGTAGGCAGAGGTGCTGAGCAGGGCAGGATTTGGCCAGACGTGATGCTTTTGTCCCCCTGGGCTGGGCTGGTCAGCTCTGGTGATGAGTGGCTGTGGAAGGAGAATGACTTTTGGTTGCTGCTGACTTTGGGGGAAGGCTTGGAACCTCTCATTCAGCCTGCTCTGCCCCAAGCACATTTAAGAAGCAAAATTAATTACAGACTTACTACCCTAAATCCTGTAAGATTAGAGTAGTTGCATTCTTTTGTGTGTTGGGTTTTTTTATTATTTTTTTTTCTAATCCAGTATTTGAGAAGTATTTATCTGTTTAATACAGCCATTTAATAGAAACACTTTTTTTTTTTTTTAAATAATAATAATTCATCCAAAAAGAGAGCGTAGAGCTACAAAGGCCAGGTTTTCAAATACAAGCTTGATCTCTTCTCAAATTCCAGTTGGATAGATGACACATTTGGAAAATGTGGGTCCCTACTGAGGTGTCTGTGGCAGGGATTCAGAGAGCTCACTTCAGGCACCTCGTTGGAACCTGTGTGTTTCACAGGAGAAGGATTTCTGTGACTGGTTTCTTCCTTCCCCTCCCTGGCTGCTGTGCTCCGCAGCCCCCCAAGGAAGCTCCTGTGCCATGAGGCTGCCCTGAGGGTCAGGGTACTGGGGAGGAGGGAGGCTGGGAGGGGTGCGAGGGCGAGCGTCTGGTTTCAAACAAAAGTGCAAAGCCTTGAAAGGAAGGACTAAGAAGAAACAGGTGGGGGGCTAGTAATATAGCCTCTGAAGTTTATTTGCTTAACGAACAGAAGCCCAGGCTGTCAGACCCAGGTCAAATACTCCTCCAGTTTGAGTATATTTATTTCATACGTGGTCTGTAACCCAACCTGATTTCTGGATTAAACCTCTGTAAAGTCCTGGCCCCCAGGAACCCATCCCGTGTTTGCCATCAAACCCAGCACATGCTGGGGCAGGACCTCAGGGGGCCACCTCGGTATTCACTGGAGCCTTGTGTCATCAGTAAAGCCTGTAATTGTGGGTCTTGTCATTTCCAATGCAAGCTTTGCTGTTTACAGCTGCAAATTGTGACCGCAGATCCATCACTTAGTGGTCCCATTAAAGTGAGCCATGCCTGAAGGCTCCTGGGATAAGCTGCTGGGGCTGCAGCACACAGCTGCATGGTGGGCCACCATCCTTCTGGAGCCCAGGTGGTGGTGGCAATACTGGAGGATGATGTCCACCACATGCCAGGTCCCTCTGGGGTGCCAGCAAGTGTGGCATTGTATTTATAGGCAAGTTTTAAAGTAGCCATTGAGCAGAGGAGGAAGGGATTTAGAACAGCCTGTCTTGAACAGTGGTACGACACGGAGGGTCTCCAGTGGTGTGTGAGAGAGAGTCTGGGAGCATGGGCCTGTGTCCATCGTGTAGTGGGGAAAGAGGGGTTTTACTTTATTGCTTCTCTGTCCTGAAGTTATAGCCCAAAAAATGTTCGAAAAACAGTGAAATAATGAGAGGAAAAAAAAACCAAACCAAACAATCACTAAATGAAATGCTTATGCCAGAGTCATGCACAACTAAAGGCTAAAATTTACAGATCACGCATGGGAGTTCCTAAAATCTTTATGCTTTTGGGAGTGTTAATTTTTTAATCCAAGATGTTCAGGAGTCAGTTAATCCTCCAGAGTGAAGGTAAAACTACCAGAACACAAAACCTAATTTTCTCATTTCCTAGACATTTTTTTGCCCATTTCCATTAGTTCCATTAAGGTAAGCAGCCAGTGTGCTCCAGAGGATCTCAGGAGCTGAAAAAATTTGCATGTGAAAAATTTCAGATCTGCATTAAAATTAAAAAGGAAAGGAGGAATTAGTAGTGGGTTTTTCCAAGACCAGCCTGGGGCCAGTAGTGCCAGGTAACTGTGTGGGATTCTGTGAAAATAGGAGTCACGTGGAGACATTTGAAATAAAACAAGTTAAAACGGGGTGAACAATAGCATTTGCAGTCTGAAGTGAAGCATGCCTCCTCATTTCAAAGAAGTCCCGCCTTTACATTGCATTTGGGACACACAATTGTTGGCTTTTTGGAGATGAGGCATATTTGAATTGTGCAGAACAACTGATCAAGCTAATAAAAAGTTCAGGAGTTCTTGTTTTTCATGGACCTAATTAAAACAAAACAAAACAAAAACTAAACCAAAAGCCCAACAAACAAACAAACAACACAAGTTATTTGTGCTTTGGTATCTTCTTTCAGGGTGTTTTCACTAGCACTTAATTCGTCATTTGTAAAGGGAGCTGATTTTCAGATGTGACCAGTCAGGATAGAACTTGTGTGGTGGAGTCAGGAATTGGTGGCTATTAGTCCTTACCAGTGAGAGCTGGATAGGCTCCAGTGCATAGAATAAGCACCAACTGGAGCAAAAAACCCACTCCCACCTTAAATGTATTTTTATTCAAAGTTTTTAGCTGATTCATGTTTTTTTGTTATGATGGGCCAGGTCATGTATAAGATGGACCAATCGGTTTTATCCATGCTAAAGTTTTGTGTCTCACCTGTGCTTTAATCCTGGAAAGCCCTTTGTAACCTTTTATTATGCAGCCCAAGTGTAAGTGGGGAGGAAAAAAAATATATTTATTTTGGTCCTGATCCTTTTATGTTTTCCACTGCCTGAAGCCAGTGGAACGTGAGAATCCTCATCCCTTTGCAGGGCTGTGCCCTTTCTGCCTGTACTGGCTGCACCACTAGATGTACAAACCCAGAAAATCGTTGCTGCTCAGTGTTTACCTTTGAGCTCTGCCGAACTGACGGCTGCTTCCTCATGGAGCTGATTTTGCCTGTTTTGTGAGTGGTGACCAGAATCTGGTTTTGTTTTATGTCCCGTAGGGTTGCTGAGCTGGAAGATGCACGTCTAAGATGGAAACTTCTGCTTCAACTGCTGCTGGGAAAAAAGAAGGGAAAGGTGCAGTTCTGGAGGGGAATGGCTTTACAGAGACGGGGAAGAAACCCACTCCTTTAGCAGCTACAGGAGCAGCAGTGGCACAAGGAGGTACTTTATGTTTTCCACACTTTGAAAGCAGCAGGGGTGTTTTTCATTAGACTGTAAGAATTTAATAAGTACAGTGGCATCTGTCCTCCTGTGAACATGCTGAGTTTATTGGGGTTCTTGGCCGTGGGAGGTCACAGGAATGGGAAGCCATGTCACTGCGTGGCATACAAACATCACTGCACTGTGGCAAGTCACCGTCGCTCCTAGAGAGCTGGGTGAGGGCGAGGACGGGTGGTGAGAGGTGGCCATCAGAGAGCCGAGGCATCCCATCTCTGTGTGGTGTAGGCAGCATGGTGCCTGCTGCTTGGAGGTAAAGGGCGGCTGGCTGGAGCTGGGGGAGCGCCCTGATGTCATGGTTTGGGAAGGGGTGTCGTGTGCCGCCTGTCATCCTGCTAATGAGCAGATTGCACCGTCTTCAGCCATTGCTGATGGGATTTCATGGTTAGGGAGGAATTTGGGATCGGCCAGCCCCCAGCACAAGAAGGTTCACAAAGAAACCCTGCTGTCTGTGCTGTTCCTGTTTGTGTTAGAAATAGCCCAGCTCCTGATTTCTTTTTCTGATGGTGTTTTTGGCAAGATTTTGGCCCTGCTGGTGTTGAACTCAGTTGGGAAACTCTCATGGACAGCCACGGGCATGGGGATGGTTTTGGCGGGTATAACACCAGTGAGCAGAGGGATGTGCAGGTGTGTTGGTCTTGCCTCCTTAGCTACTACAGCAGGCAAAATGCAGCCCCAGAAAATGCTGGCCTCGCTGGCATGCATGCACTGGTGGATCTCCAAATTGGCACTGGAGCCCTTCATGGTGCCTCCAGCTGTGGGCAAGGCTGTGCCCACCAGGGGGGTACCACACTGACCCTTGCTGAGAACTGTGACGGGCATTCTGTCTGGACAGGGTGTAAGGAGGCAAACTTAGAAGGGACTGCACCAGCTTAGATGTGACAAGAGACGACATCCCAGCTGTGTAAACTTTGCAGGCAGCTATTTTTTTTTTTTACCCTTTTAAAAATATACCTTATTGCTAGCCAAAGTCTACCTCAAAATGAACCCTTTCCCTCCCCTTCCCTCACTGCAGGGTGGTTTCTCATCACCCCAGGAGAGCAGCACTACTCCTCTGCAGGCTGCTCTGTTTGTTACACAGCTCGGCTGGAGAGTTTGTGTTTTCTGTTGGCTGAGTTTTGAAGAGAGTTCCCAGCCTAAATTGCTTAAATCTGCTTTATCTACCCTTCCTTTTCAGCACATTTGTTACTCAGTTTTTTTCCACATTGACCTGGAAGACTCGGATGTACAGAATAAGTTAGCAGCTGCTAGATTATCACCTAACAGATTAGTTCATGTGTATGAGAAACGTTGTTAGGTTTTGTTAGCCAAAGGAAAGGTTTTCTTAAAGAGAACTAGACAATCTTTTACAGAGTTGTTTGGAGAGAAACACAATTTCATGCTCCTGAATGGGTTAGAGCTACCTTTATGGTGAGCACTATGCAAAATGGCAGAGAAGCAGGGGAAAGGCAGGCAGCAGTGTACCATCCCTTGGCAGATTTTGATCCCTGTTGAAGAGCAGCCAGTGACCAAGACATTACCTCAAGCAGGCTACCATAGGAACCATGGAGGTAGCCTGCTTGAGGTAATGTCTTGGTCACTGGCTGCTAAAGGGCTGATTGGTGCCAACGAAGTCCAAGCATGTGCTAAAATTCAAAACCCACAGATGTGCTGGTGAATAAACACCTTCTCCCCAATTGGCACTTGCCTTGGGAGTGCCTCCACCGAGGACCATATTTCCAGAGATGTGATGAAAATGAGGACGCCCCCAAGGTGGAGTACTCATTGGCCCATTTGGCACCCCCAGAGACTTGATTGGTTTTTAAGCATCCAGTATTATATGTCCCTTAGCAGTGTGCTCTTGCCTTTGGAAAGAATGATTTACAGGCTCAATGTTTCTCTTTTTATTATGAGGAAACAGAGAAGTAAGTGGAGGATTGTTTGAAGATGTCAGGAGATTCGTGATGAAAGCATTCTGTAATGAGATGTAAAGAGAAAAATCTATGTCGTGCTGTGAAGAAAAGTGCTTATAAATGACCTAAAATGGCTAGGAGTGAAGCAGGGTGTGATTGGATGCTGGCCTCTGGACTCTGCAGGTGATGCACATGCTGTTGTGGTTCAGAGGACTTTCCTTTGAATTCTGGCTAGACATAATAAATGTTCCTGAAAGGGAGCAGGGCAGTGCATGTGCTTATAAGTAGAAAAATTAATACAAAGTTCTCTTACAACATCAGTAAATTGCAAGGTGTGATTTGGCTGATGATAACAAAAAGGCTGGGTAGCGATGAGACTGTACTTACTTGGTATTCGTGCTAATATAACATATTTGCTTCACTAAAGTAGTGTAATTACTCATAACAGGCCAGAAATATACATATTTATGCTCATATTTTACAGAAGAAAGGAAACGAGGCATGGAGATTAATTACCATGTTCAGCTTGAGGAGGGGAACAGCAGTAAAGGGAGGGCCTGTGATCTCCCCACCCTGCTTTGGGGCCATATGAACAAGTCTTTATATTCTTATCCAAGACAAACTCTTGATTTTATTTATTGTAGAGGTTTTACTCTTTGTACTGGCATGTGAGAAAGTGGCAGCAAGGCGCAGCTAGTGCTGCAGATCACCAAGCTGCTCCCCAGAGCCAAACAAACGTAATTTGCAACACATTTCTTCTCCTTTATTCTACTGAGTCACACAGATGGAGCGCCAACATAGCACGTTTCTCAGACCATAAGGTTTTCTTCTTCCCTTGTAGAAATTAATAGATTCATAAGGTTTTATTTATAATTAAGGTAATTAAAGCAATGAACGGAATATTAGTTAAATAACTGAAGAAAAGTTACTTTGTTTATATAAATATTTAGACTATATTATTATAATAAGGTAATAATATGTGTAGTCTTCATTTATAGTTCTCTTGCTTTGGATATTTGTCCCAAATGTTTTCAGCCTTGAACGAATCAAGTATAGCTGTAGGAAAAGAGATTGGTATCATTGAATACTGTCAGTGGAGATGAGTCTTTTCATACTAACAGTCTGTGTCTCATTTTTAGTCTACTGAAGCTGCCATTTTAGAGATATTCTGTGACCTTTTTTTTATAGTAACTCATTGATCAGATATTCAGAAATTGGTCTCAAAGAAATGCCATCAGGAAGTCTCCTAATTTTCTATTTTTCCATAAATTATGCCAGCCAAGGAGTCAAAGCTCCTATCTTCTGTTTCAGTAGGTGCACACATGTGCATGCCTGTGTGTGTGACAGAGAAGGAAGCTGGTTTTAGTGACAGTATGCAAGACCTATAGACATCTAGATCTGCAGAAGAGCCTTTCACTTTCAGTGCCTGCACTTCTGGAAGGGCACCTCATAACACTTCATGTTTAGAAAACATTGCTGAATGCAAAAGTGGAAATTGCCGTGTAGGGTAAGAGGCTTTGGAGCAGAGCAGCACGTGAGCAATGCTGGGTTGGGTCCTCCAGGCCAGCGCTGCCACATCCTCCATATCAGCACACACGAGGAAGCCTGGGCATGTGGTTGGAAGAGAAATTTAAATGAGCCACTTTTTCAAAGGCAGAGATGTTTAGGAAGATGGGTTTCTCATCTTGTAATAAAAATTAAATACAAATTCCCCTAAATGCTAACTGCCTGACTTTAACAAGACCCAGAATGCACCTTTCCCTCTCTACCCCACCCCAGCATGACACAAACACCAAGTTCCCAAATTGATGGTGTTTATGTTTGAAACATTTTTCTGATGTCTGGCTCTGTCAAGACTAATTTTAGCATTTCTAAAGCTGGGTAAAAATACAGCCTCATTACTTTGATGTCAGAGCATAGTTTACTATTAGTATATTCTGGGGTTTATCATTTTAGTCATGTTTAACACGGCTGCAGCAGGCATGCACTATTAAATCTGGCTTATTTTACATTCCTGTCCGAGATTATTTATTTGGAACAATTTCCTCTCTATCAAAAGACACGGCTAATGCTGAGTTTTAATGTGTTATTTACACACAAAATAACCTATTTACAACTCAGTATCTGCCGCAGGGAGAATGAATGGGGCAGTGCTCCCTTCATCCTGTTGTATCTGAGTTTAACAATCTGGATTGCTAATAGAACCATTTATCACAGGGTGGTAATTTATTTTATGTTAGCTGCACAGGTCTCCCTGCCTCTGATCTATGGAAATACTTTGTATATAATGAAGTTCAACAAGTCATTTGGTGTAAACATGGGGAAACCAAGCTGCAGAACCAGTAAGACTCTGGCTACAATTTCTTTTCTAGGAGGTAACGACTCTCCTCTGATATTAAGACTTCAGTTGATGAAATACGTCTCTTTGCCTCATGTGTGCTGTAAGGGCAGAGCATGGGCCTTTTCTGCAGTGGATCAGAGATTGGGATGGAGTTTGGTCACTTGATTTATGGGCTGGTGGGAATGCTCAGTGCTGTAGAAGTAGCACACTCAGCCCTTTCATAGGCAGAGGAGAAGGGCAGGGAGCACCTCCCATCGCTCTCCAGAGGTCTTCTGTAAGCAACGCCCGAGTGGCGTTGGCAGGGATTCCTTGTGCAGTTCAGCTTGTGTCAGTGCTGGATTATGGGAAGACCATGTAAATGAGGAGGAGGAAATGCCAGCATCCCAACAGACCTCAGCGCCCTGAAAAAATATATAGCTTGTGTGGCCTGAAACTCAGACAAATTAGAAGGAGAACAACCCTTATGAAGTCATCTCCTCTGTCCACCCTGGAGGGGCAGGGATCTTCTCCAAAGAATGTTTTTCATTCAGTTGTTCACATTTTCCAGGAAAAATAATATAACCGGTAAAAGCACATTCCTAGCTTCCCTTCCCTGCGTTGCGTTGCCGTAGACAACGTAAAATTTTGAGATTCATAGTTAAAAGAAAAGCTTGGGTTGCTTCTGGGGGGGAAGGGGGTAAGTGGTTAGAACCGAATTAAGTGAAAATGCTGTGATTTAGACTGTGACGTCCTGACAAATGTTTCCTCTGTCATGTGTCTATTGCATGTAACTCAGTGATCTCCATCTTGGATAGGGCTGCCATAAAGAGTGACAGCAATCAAGAATCATGTTTATTCCCTGAACATTTTCCTCTGTCTTAAATAGAAATGATTAATTCTGTTGGGTCTTAAAGTGTATTTCTTTGCTGCCCATAGCCCTTCTGGCTGGCCAGATGACCTACAGGTCTCTGTTGGGTACCAACTCATGTCTGTTTGGGAAGCCAGAGGTCTCAGGTGCTTGGACTGGTGCAATGCCAAGGCTGTTCTTTAGTCGCAGGATATCAAGGCCTGTAACTAGCTGCCAGCTCTGAATTACACTGGTCACCTGGCACCTGCTCTTTGGAACAGTTTAGAAGAATTCGTGTAGAGGTAGATGAAGTTAAAGCCCTGCTGCACCTTTTTTTATGATAAGTGAGCAGTATCTGGTGTGCAGGCATGGTGGAGAGCACTCTGGAAGTGGTAGGTTTATTTAGCTATTAAAATTGCCATAGCCTGCCACAAGAAGCACATCTTTTCTTCTGCCTCTTTCCTTTATCCGTGGCTTATGACACTGAGTCTCTCTCTCTTCTCTAAAGTAGTCAGCAATGCATCTCCATCAGGTAACCCTTTCTTTTGCTTAATCAAGTGATTGGAGTCCTGCTCCTTTGCCACTGTTTTTTTTTCCCTTATGGGGAAAGCCCTTTTCCCCAGCCCCTATACTTGGTCTCTAGTGTGGTAGCCAGCCCTGTGGGCAAAGGTGCAACCTCAGAGTAAGCAGCTGTTACGGTTTACAGACTTTTTGGTTCACATTGCATAGCCCTTACAGATGATGCTACAGTCCATATCACCAAGGAATTTGATGATGCAGCAACTTCATAATAATATCAGCCAGCATTTGCTGATTGTATATAGCTCCCCCAAATTGTCATACCAAAAGTTCCTACAATTTCAGCCCATTAGAGATGCCAAGATACTTTGAAGATGAGCAATTTAATCTTATCCCTAACCACATTGCAAGATCACATGCCAACTTGAAAAGTTTTTTTATGAGTTTAAAATGAAACAAGGTATTCTTCACAGGTTGGTTCTGGCACTGATGATCCCAACCACTAAGTACCACCTGAAAGGCTTTTGTATTTTGTGAGTGTGTTATTATCATCATTAATAATAGTCATAATAATAATAGCTTCCACTTTTCTATTAATTTGTAAGCTCCAAAAGCTTCTTCTGGCAAGTACTGATGTACCTTCAGTGGATCCAGTTTAGACTTTGGTAAAATGCCTCTGAGAGGATACCTAAACATAACCTTTTTAATCAATGCTAAATTTACCTATTTTTGGGTTGGTCATTTATAGTCAACTAAAAAATCCAGTGGTGGTAATGGATTATATTTATCGTAGTGCATTCTTGGACTGTGTCCTCTGTGCTGCCAGCATGTCCCATTGTTTTTTAGGTTCTTTACCAGCTTTTTGCCTAATCATCTCAGAATTTGCACAGGCTTTGTAAATTAATTGTCCTGATGTTGTCCATTAACTATGGCATTTGAGCCTGCTACAGTCATGGAGGATCAGGAACAGGGCTTGTTTTGTCCATGGTTGGCTGCCTAAATGTTAGGTGACTAGTTTAGGAGCCCTTTGTGTTAGGGTGAATTAATCACATTGTAGAGATGTCTCCTTTGTTCCCTTGAGGACTTCATGCCCGATTTGAGGTGGCTAATATTTTGTGGACACATCCTAGTCCTCCTCATTCGGCCAAAATTGTACAGTGGGGTTAAAGCAAGGAACTAAGGTGGGTCTAGATTAATGCTTTAAAGTCCTTCATTCACATTCATCAGTCCATAGCCTAATGAGCGGTTTCGAGAGCCCTGACTGACAGCTCTGAACTGAAATCTCACCCTGTGGCTTCTCAAATCAGAGGCAAACTCAACACCCAAGTGTCAACATGGCCAGGGGACCTGCTTCCTAGAGCTGCTCCAGCTTTATAACAGCACTGACAACACTGGTGTTTTAACAGCCTGTTCAGAGAGATGAGCAATTTAAAATCTCCACTAAAAAGACAAGGAAAAAACCTAGTAAATTCTAAAGGCTACAAAAGACTCCTAAAAATAACCCAAGATGGAGGAAGGCTATTAATGCAAAAGTAAATAATTATGTTAAGAGCAGCAACTAGAGAGGGCAGTTGTGTAAATCACTTTAAGGGGTACAAGCCTTAGATAAAATCCATTCTTTTATCACACAGATTAAGTCTTCCTTTTGACGCTAAATAATTGATAGGGTTTGGCAGAGCATTCCACGTCTGCTTGCGAGGAGCAGTGGGACTGCTCCCGGGGTCAAACAAATGGCAGAGAAAAATGTTCTTAGAAATGCTTTGCATCCAATGCCAGCACCAAGAAATGGGACTTGTATTCCCAGTGCTTCCTAAAGAATTTCTTCTGCGTAGCCTTGAGAAGACAGCCACGCACCTTGGAGCAAAAGGAGGACTTGGGGTTGCTCCTACCTCCTTACTTAAACTGCCCCTCAAGAAACCAGGTGACGTGTTTTCATGGTAGCATGTGGCAATGAGTGAGGGCTGCAAAGACACAGCCCATTCCTCCACATTGTTGTTTGGTTTTTTAAAATTAGAAAACAGGAGTTGTGCTGTCTAGTTGTGCTTCTGGGAGCCCAGGCCATGTGGGAGTTTCTCTTGCCTTGGTCAGCCTGAATAGTGCCTGAATGCTTCAGCTTCTTGCACTTCTCTCTCCACATGAACATCCTGGTAAAACAGGGAAATGTCATTGTTCCTGGTCTACAAACAGGGGGCACAAAGGATTTTCCAAGGCCAAAGTGGCTGTAGTGAGTTTAGCTGTTTCAGAGAGATGTCAAGAATTGGTTATCCTTCTTTGGAAGTTCATAGGCAGCATATATGGGACATGCTATGGTGGTAGGGAGGTCAGCCCAGGTCCCTTTGATCACCATATGCATTAGCAAGTCCTTCCTCTCTCAATGATATGCCATGTAATTGTGGTCAAACAACACATATTCTCATGACCATCTGCCAAATAGAGTTGTTTCCTTCTCTTCACTAGAGTTGAACACAAGTTGTTTATGCGTCACATCATGCCTTTGAGAACATCACTCTGCAGCAGTCGGTACCATTCCTTTTGGTTGCACAAGGATATGAAAATGTTCAATAGCACTTACAGTATTTTACCGAATTTAAACTCATTTTTGCCTGTGCTTTTGTCCAGTACCTAGCACAATGGGCTCATAATTAAGGGACTACATTTTTTTTTTCCAGAACTAAGTAGGGCATAATTTGCAGAAACCTTAAATCCTGAAATAAATCAATATACCGTAAACTCTGTGTGGGTTCTATGTTTGGCAGGATGAGTTCTCTGATCTTAACAGTAACAATAGGGAATAAATCTCAGACAAGATTGCAGGTTTAGCTTGTGAAGGAATGAAGTGGAATATAGTCTCTTCATTCTAAATTGTTTAGGATTGTGTTAAACCTGTGAGTTTACATGTGTTTGGAAGTGACCTGCACTGGGTGTTCTGTGACTCTTGTAACGGTGTTGAGCTGAAATCGGGCAATCCCTTGTGGAAACAACTGAGCAAAAGTTTGGGCATGTAGGCTGACTGAATTCAAAATGAAAATAAATTAAAAAAAAAAATTGAGTGTGATCCCACATGAGTAGAAATGAAAAAGATTTCACACAGACCTGTCTGAAGTGAATTCTGCCTTTTCTACAGTTTGTTAGAGAGCTCTATGGGTTGGTTTTTGTTTGGTTGGTTTTTTTTCCTTTTCTTTTTATAACTTTCTCCTTCTCTTGGAATCTCAGCTATTTTTAAGACTGTATTCCATTAAAAATGCTTCCAATTGCAAATTAATTGTAAATAAGAACAGGAGTATTGCAAGCAAAATATTTATATTTACTGGCACTAATATCTGGTTTTTAAAATACAGCCACATGCAGGGATTGAAAGGTGCTGTTTTGGCCAGAAAGCTGTTCTCTCTTTTACATGGATCAGCTCCTAATTCCGACAGATTTTCAAAAAAATCACAGCTTGTAACAGATGCATTCTTAAGTAAACAGTTAAAGTAGATGTTTTGATGACTTCAGTTGTATTGATGTAAAAGATCAGTGTCTGAGCATTCCTGAAAACCATCCAATAGAGGAAGTATCTTCCTGTAAGTCTCTGGCCCCATGTGCACTGCTTCAACAATAGTTTAATCATTTAAACAAAACAGAGATACTTCTGCACCTAAGGAGATGCTCTGAGCCTAGAGAGAGTGGTAAGAGCTCAGCACTCCTGACACTGGGTCCAAACTGTTGGGAAATGCTTAGATTTTCCCCAAGTGAAATCTTTGCTCTGTTTGTGAGGGGGAAAAATGACCTTTCTTTACTCTGTCTTACTGTCTGGGGCTCACCTCTGAGTGTATGCTTGCTCTTTGTGGGGTGCAGACAGCAGTGACAGGGGAACCAAACCAGCCAAGGCTTCTCCATGCTGGCTGTTGTGAATACCAGGGTCCTGTATGGAAGAGGTGCTTTCTTCGTAAGGCTTGAGGTTAAGCCAGATCTTGTTCATATCAGTTTACAGGTAGAGCTGGTGATGTTCTTTCTGAGGCATTTACAGCCACGCTTTAAAGTAGAAACAGAGAAACACAAAGGTGAGGACTTAAGGCATTGGTTTGCACGTCCCATTTTAACGAGAGGAATTATTATGTGTTGTGGGAAGCTGACCCGACTCCCAGAGGCTGCTTGTGTGAAGATACCCAATTTTTTTGGTGGCTCCCTACAGTGAGGGCACAGAACTGAGCCTGGAGAAAATTAGTTTCAGTTCCTGATCCAGCCTCAAACTTCCTTCATGATTTTGGGAAAGCTGCTTGACTTCCCTTCGCTCCTCCTTTTATATAATGAACTGACGTTGTTCTTTGGGCCTCCAGGCCCATCCATCAGCATCTGGTTAGCATGTTTATGGCACTGGTCATACTGAAGCACTTAACGGGTCAGACTTGCATAGAGGTTGCCATTCCCCCCTCCCCACTGCCTGCAAGAGGGTGCTGCTGCCTCTGGGCACTGTGTTACAACCGTGACCTTGTTCATATGTCTGAGGTGTCAACCTGCTGCTCTCAAAGGGTTCCAATAAAACAGATTTGCAGAGTTAGGGAAGGTAAGGTTAAATTCTTCCAGCAAAGGCATTTTGAATATCTATAGAGGGGAGATTGTTTAGGGATGCGTAGAAATTGTCTGTATTCCAAGGGGTCACATTGTGCTCTAGAAAAAGGAAGTTTTTTACGCATTCTTACCTGGCATACTCAATTGGAGAACATCATGTTGGTAATAGCTGTGTAAATCTTTTGTATTGAAACAAGAGAAAACAAAATTTTCCAGTTTAAGAGGGTTCCTTACATATACGATCTATGTATAAGTGAGGTTCATCAAATAGTTTGCTGAGGTTCAAGTACTTGGACAGAGTTTTAGACAGACCTGCATGAATCCACAGGAGCTTCCGGGTTTCACCCTGACCCAAGCAATAGGCAGTGATTTTAGCAAAGTCTTTTGTAATTAGATTTTTAGGAAAGGTGTTAATCTGGGGGCCAGGAAAGGAAGTAGAAGAAAATCACTAATGTGGGATGATGGCTGCAGAGAAAACCTTAGTTTCAGCTTTTCTACTTCAGCACCTTCTGTGCACGTGTACTCTCTAATACTGTAATAACATCCAGAGGAGCTGGTAATAGTATTGTGTGGTGCAATCTTTTCCCTTTGGAAAACTCTGGAGGAATCTTTGTTTGCTGTTACAAAGACATCCTTAAAGCATCTTTATTGCAGGATCCTGTAATTCAAATGCTGGAGCAGTGACTCTTAAAATAGATTTGAGATGGCTGAACGTGTGAAAAACATTTGCCTCTCTTTTTTTTCTGAGGTCTGTGCTTCGCTTCTGCAAGCAAGCTAAAAGGGCTGGGAGGAAAAAACAGAGTTTTGCAAATTTCTGTGCTGCTTTTAATTCCACTTGAAATGAGGTCTTAGTAGCTGAAATAAGATCCAAGGCTATCTTTTGGCCACATAGAGTCACTGACACTTGAAAGAGGCTGGATTTATATGCAGTTACTAAAAAATATATAGCAAAATGAAAGTCTCAGACACTGAGTTCATGTGCATTGCCCATTGTAAAGATAAGTAACGGCTGTTATAAGATCACTTAAATGGTTACCTTTGGGACATAAAAGGGATCTTTGAAGACAGTAAGTCTTAATACCTAAATGTTTACTCATAAAAAATACATTTGGAATGGGGGGAGGGGAACACATTTCCTATTAATGTAGTTTTTGCCTTTTATGGCAGGTTGTAGCAGGTCTTTAACCTCTTGCAGCACTTGAGCGGGGATAGAAATGAGCTTCTCTAAGTACCAGCCCAAAGGGCCTTTCCTCACTGCCCGTATCTGTAATGTCTCTTGTAAAGATGGTTTTAGTTTATTCTTCCTTTCTGTGTCCCAAATGAAAAACTATTCTTTTCCAACTTCAACATCTTCCAGTAGTTAAGTCCTGAGGGCAGAATAGAAATGTCCTCCCGAATTTCGTTGACTTAACCTTGTGTTTTGTGAGGTGTGGGGCTGGTGGCCCAAACCATGCTTAGACACTGGGAATTTGAAGGCTATGGCAGCCGACTAAAGCATGAGAACAAAAGAGGGAATTGGCCCTTGAATTTTGCGGTTGTAGATACCCCAGAGGAGTGATGGCATTTCTGCAGATGCTCACAAAGGATGCAGATGTGTAAGCCCAACTTTCCTGATCAGCCTCTGGGTGCATGTGAAGTGGGTGGTGGTTCACAGAAGAGCCACATAGTTCATGATGCACAGAAATAGTCAGGTTTCACGTGAGTTTTCTGGTAACAGTTATGCAGATAACTTTTTATATACAATTGCTATGCCCCTAAGTGAGGCAAAAGGTGATGTCAACAGCATTTGATCACAGTTGTGTGATCCCATAACTGGGGAGGACGTGATTTATGCTTCTAAGTTTTGCAAAATTATTAGTAGATCATAGAATCATAGAATGGTTTGGGTTGAAAGAAACCTTAAAGATCATTGAGTTCCAACCCACCTGTCATGGGATGGGACACCTCCCACTTAACCAGCTTGCTCAAAGCCCCATCCAGCCTGGTTTTGAACACCACCAGGGATGGGCCATCCACAACTCTGGGCAACCTGTTCCAGTGATTCACCACCCTCACAGTAAAGAATTTCTTCTTAATACCTAATCTAAATTTCCCCTCTTGAGATAGGACACAAGGTGCCAGCAGCCTCAGAGTAGTAGAGAGAAGGTTAGTTGTTTATGGAAAACATGGTGGATTATGGCCAAAAGTCTTTCCTCTGATATGATTATTACAGAGCATCAGAGGTAGCCTGGAGCAGAGGTGCAGGAGGAAGGCTGAGTTATGTAGAGGGATTGAAAGGCCTTTGTTGTCTAGAGATGTGAGGAGCAGGACTGTAAGACCAGGGTTTGAGCCAAAAGACACAATTCTGTGGGATCTTAAAAAGGAGAGCTTGGTAGCAAAATAAAAGTTGTGAAGTATTTGAGTGGAAGACTTACATGTTCATAGATGCATAAAAAGGAAGTGGCTGGGTATATAAAAAGGCAAAAGGTGGAGGAATGAGAAAAAAGTCCATGTTTCTTATGAAGATGAGGTTACCAAGCTGAGGTGACTGAATTTCCAATGATCCTTTTCTCTAAGCCCATGGCCTAGTGCAAAATTATCTCCAGTGCAAAATATCCTGCCCTGTCAGTGACGGGGCAGGACTATTGGTGGACTTTCTTACTGTTATTTCAAAACACAGTGCTCATCCAGGCAGGAATTCTATAGGTAAGTAACATAAATTAGGTTTTGAGTCACATACTGACCTGTTTTTGTAGTTTGCACAGAATGTTCTAGTCATGTAATGAGAAGGAGGACAGATTAAATGAAAGACAGGCAAGATTTTCATTCAGGAAATTGGTATGGTAATGATAGATATGTGATCTTGGCATGTTTTAGATAGAATTCAACTAGGTTCTTCATGTAGCAGATAGAAGCACGGTGCTTGCTTATATTCACCCAGTCAAGCATGAGGAGGTAACAAGTTCTCTGAGGAGACTGGTATTTAATTTCTGCCAGAGACCTGCCAGAGAATACTAATACAGATCCCAGGTTTAATGTGCCCTGGGAATGCAAATGGTTGGTAGCAACGTGTCTGGCCCTCCAGCCACATCTCCCTTAGTTCCATGTTAGAGCTGCCTGGATTTTCATTCCCTGCTATTTGGATTGCAGAAGCTATGGCTTGGTCAAAGAAGCCTCTGTTGACTTTCTTGGGAGATTTTCTGGAAGATTAGGAAGGTGCTGAGATTGCCATCAGATTATCACGCTAATGGGTAAGGGGAGTGACCACATCACTTGTCTCAGATATCACTTGAACCATCCTCTCAGGCAGGACATCCAAGTGCTGTGCAGCAGTGAGGGGACACGGGGAGGGTTTGTGCTTGAGAAGCACTTCGGCCAGCCCCTGGGGTTGTGTGCATCCCCCTCCGAGACCACAGCAAGGGCAGAGGGAGGGTGGCATCCGAGCCTGCCATAGCATTTGTGGGAAGGGACAGCTTGTTCTCAGGCTGGAGCAGGGAAAGGACTTCTATGAATCTCACTTTCTTACCAAAAAAAGGAAAGGAAAAAACCCAACCAAACAAAAAAAACCACAACAACCCTGCAAGGCTCCGTGTAAATCAGGGCAATAAAACTGCTTGTGGTCGCGATCAAATTATACGGTCTAAATCTATATAAAAGAACTGGAGCAGGTTCAGTCCAGCGCTAATGTCCTTCTTGCTGTAAGCAGTGAACAGAGGGTGAAGAGGAGGAGGAAGAGGGAGGGCAGGCGCTGAGCTCTCAGCACCAACACACAGGGGAAACAATTTGCTGGGGTGGTTGAAGTACATATTTCCAGAATTTGTTTGTGTCCATAAGGGTTTGAGAAGAGGATGTCGTCTGCTTACTTGGTAACTTGTGTGTGGCCTGCGAGTGGTTTCAGATGCTAGGCCAAAACCAAATAATCTCTCCTTTTAGGAAATTTGAAAAGTATGCATGCATCCCAAAAAAGAACGGAAATTTGCAGTGATGTCCCGTGCTTCTGCCGTGGCGCCTTGTGTGATCGTGGCACCACATGCTGGCAAGGTGAGGAGAGAGGGATTGCTGAGCCCTCTCTGCTAGAAGCAGAGGCCGGATATTATGATTTGGGCTTTCATGAGAATCTAAGTTAATAGATTGTTTTTAACGGGAGAAACAGCTATTGAGGTACCACATATATCTTCAGAATTCAGCTGAATGCTGCAAAAATGTCCAAATTAGGGCATGGTACTTACTAGAAGTGAAATAACAGAACTAGTGAACTTTTCACAGTGAGAAGAACTTGCAGATAAAGTTGAAATTTATGATGGTGTAGAAGATTTTTAAACTGAAGGTTTTGGCTTCTTTTCCGAGTACCCTGGCCACACTGACAAGTTTATAAATCTCTACAGTGTTTGGCTAATATCCTCAGGATCTTCGGTGTCCTACTCAAAAGCGGTAGCTGCCTTCATTATTAATTAGGGACTGTATTAGGGAAGAGCAGTCGGAGCAAGAGGGGTCTTTCAAGCACATGGCAGCCGCCACTTTCAGAGGAAACAAGGAGAGTGGCTGCATGACTGCAGCCAGGGAGCCGGAGGGACACCCCACGTTTACACAGCAGCTGTGTCAGGCCAGCCAGGAGGTGTGAAAGACTCATGAGTTGTGTGGGGGGGAAACATCAGATCTCCAGAGGCAAGGGGAAAAAAAGGGGGAAAAAAAAGCCAGGAAGCTAAAAGCGGTAGCAGGTTTAGGCACAATCCATCGAAGACCACTGCAGACTTAGATGAAAGAAATGGTACCAAGAAATTTAATAACCTGTTATATTTCTGTAGCACATTTCATCCTCAAAGCATTTTACGAACTTAATGATGTGCAAACTATGCGCGCGTGTATCCTTTCATCTGCCAGGGACTGTGGTGAAGCCTGATGATGGCTGCTTTGCAGCATCACAGCAGTATACAACAGCAAGTGGAAAATGCCTTAAGTGATTGAATCTGGAACAGGCAACTTTAGGGAAGCAAAACTTAACCTTTGGGCAAGACAGAAGGATTGAGAACAGTTGTGCTGGCAAAGGACACGTATGGCAATATCTCCTGTGACTACCATCGGTCAGGGATTAATCTTTTAGAGATCCCATCAGATAGAGTTTTCTTGAGGGAAACTTGGCAAATTAACCCTAGCTGGTCTGAAATGTTCTGCCATTTTACAGTTTTCCACCTCAGAAAGTACTTGCTGACTCAGACTTGCATGAGATCCAACAGGATCAAATAACAAAGTTCTATGGATAGCAGCGCAATGTCCAATTATTAAATTTTCCCACTTAATGATATTCTTGTCTCAAAGGAAGGGTCATTATTTTTAAAAAGAGTCAATAAGCAAGCATTATAAATCCTAAAAGATGTACAAGTCGATAGCATTTCAAAGTTATTGGGAAAGAAAAAAACATATGACACCAGCAGCTTTGCCCCTGTTATCTTCCCAAGGAAGTTCTGTATTTTCAAGCATGATAGTTTTCAATGTCACCCGCCCTATAAGAGTTTCCATGTGCTGTCTAATCCCCCAATTTAATGAGTTCTGCAGGGATGCACCATGATAGCTAAAGATCATTTACCTGAATTGCTTTTTAATTTCTGGAATGGGAAGCTGCTTGTGCAGCAGGATAATTACATTATAATTTACAGCAATCCAAAATCAATAAATTTAGTCATATTGGGATAGAGAAGGAAGGTGAAAAATCCCCCCACCATTAAATTATTTCACACTCTGCACTTGATGTTCCAAGAACTCAACAATAAACTTTGGGGGATGGGAGAGAGAACCACCAGCTTCCGGAGACTGGTCAGTAAATCAGCTTTGCCCAGTGATGGCTATAGTGAAACAGCACATGGTTGTGTTTGCAGAAGAGGGCAAATGCAGCAGGTAATGTCCTCTTTCTGATTTATTTTAATACCAGAATATTAAAGGAGAGAAAATGCTTTGTACTCTCTGACCCCTTATTCCAGTGGGGAAAACCTGATGAGCCATCACCAGCTGGAAGCTGAACCCAGGCATCCACCTCAGCTTTGCTCCCCAACTGAATGTAGCAGTAGAGTTGAACAATTATTGGGGTAAGCCACTATGGGAACTGGTGGGTTTTCAGGCTCTGATTGTCTTTATCAGGATAAGATTGGAAGCTTTTCTCCAAGGTAATATTTTTGTCACGTACAAGCTATTGGGCTTATTTCGGGGGGAATTAATGAAAGCCCGATAACTCTGTTGTAAGGAGAACAGGCTACATGGCTCAGTGTTTCCTGAGCTTCAGAGCCTCTGTTCTTCCCTATCCCAAAACCCAGCAGTGTTCTGGCTGATGGAAGCATTAAAGGGAGGATGGATGACCTTTGCAATGAGAGGGTTGGTCTCAGGACCTTTGTATCTGCTGCCAGCACCTCTCCGGGGCAAGGCAAGCGTTGATCTGGCTGACCCCTAGACCACCAGGTGGGCAGCATCTTCAGTGCTCTGTGTTTTCCAGGGTCCACCCAGGAGTCAGGTTTGGTTGCTGCAGGCAGGAGCAATGGCAAATAGACACAGGTAGCCCAGATACGCCCTGCATGATTTAAGAGAAATATCACTTGAGTAGACAGTTCAAAGGGGTTGAGTTGGGCACACGGAGACTGGAGCTGTGGTTTTGGGTTTTTTTCCCCTTCTGTTTTCTTTAAAAGAAAGCTTCCTGGTTGTATTAAATCTCACCCATTTCTTCACTGAGGTATGACCTGCTGAATTCATCTCACAGGAAGATGTATTAGGCGTTTCTGGACTTCCCTCACTCAATATGACTTGATTTTATTTTTCCTTTGAAACCACAGAAAAGCTGTCGATGCTGCACCCAAAAAAGGATATTGTATGAAAGGAAATCACTTTGTCTCTTGTATTTGAGGAGGATTATGATCTGGCATGACCTCATTATGGGTTAGGCGAGGATATTTCTGGAAATACTAATTAAATACTTTTTCCATCCCTTGTGCCCTTATAGCATGTGTAGACTTTATAACAAGAAAAAGAGAAAAAAATCTGTCTGCAAGGAATTTTTTTAAGCTCTTTCTCCAGTCAAATGAAGGAAGTACAGTTACAGTCATACTAGCAATATTAGAAGCTATTAAACAAAGTTTTCTTACTTGTGATGAACTAGAGGGAAAATAATTATCTGAAAGAAAAGAGTAAAGCTGGGACTCTCCAGGCACTTTTATCTACGCTTGAATAATTCTTGTAATTTCAGCAAGACCAGTCTGGATTGCTGAAAAAAAAATATCCTTCCCTCTCTGTGTGGTGGTTTGTTTTCACATTCAGGTTCAGCAAGCACAAGCAGTAGTGCACAGCCCCACAAGCTACCTTGTTGGCCAAAGCTGGTGGTGAGCTGTGGCACAAGGGGGAAATCTGCTACACTGCCTCAGCCATGGCAGAAATTACGTGGCACCACATCCCAATATAATTACTAATGGATAACCTCCCTCCTGTTATTTATTTCTTATGGTGGTGTCCTCCTGGGCTCATCCTTTTTGCTCCAAGAGCTGTGTCCTCAACTGGTGGTGTTTTGGTGCCTTTTAGCAGCTCTGAATTTGGCCCTGACCGTCTGAGCTGTTTCCTATTGAGGTCAGTGGGAGTCTTCCAGTTAACTTCAATGGGAGCTGGACTTGGCTGCTGACAAAATGTCTTTAAAAATTGCCTTCAGCAAATAAGCTTGTAAATGTTAGCACTAAAATAGCAGCGTGCAGGCCCAAATATGTCTGTATTGAAAACACATGCTGTCAAACAGATAAAAATGCATTCTTACAAAACCTTCCAGCATTATCAAATGAAGGTTGAAAAGGTGGGGTTTATTTAATTGTGAAATTATTTTGATTGTATATTTAGCACTTCGGTCCACTGCCCTGTTGTGTGGTATTTCACATAGGGTTGAGTCTAACGAGGTAAACCCCTGACTTGTCTGGAAAAGCAGTCAGAGTATTTTGGTTTAGGTTATTGTTCTAAACCCATGGACATGGTTCTTCTTTTTTTTTTCCGTGAATGTGCGCTTTTATTCAATTTGCTATATTCCACGGGTATATAACAATATCCACTCCTGCATTTGGTTTAAAGTCTCATTGTCCCTATGGATATGAAATGGAACTGCTATATTGGAGCCAGACAAGCAAAATGGATGCATTCTTGTGTTAACTTCAGGAATTACTTCTTGACCTGCAAGTGGCCAACTTATATTCAAATGTCTCTCACAAATGGAGAGATGATGTGGGGGAACTGCTTGTGTTTTTAAACTTTTTCTCTCCCTGCCCTTCCCAATGGTTAAGGTAAATGGAAGCTCTGGTTAGGGTGGCTGGGACAGAATGACGGGCGGACCATGGCTGGTTGCTTGCTTTGCATTGCTGGAGAAGTTTGTCTGTTGTCAGCATCCTAAGTTCTGCACTTGAGAGAGTCACTGTTAAGGCAAAAGGGGCCAGGTGATGGCTTAAATGCCTGTTGTAAATTGTTGAGCCCCAGGAGTGGATTGATAATGGATAACTTGATTCAAGGCAAAGCAGGGGTAGCTGTGGAAACAGTAACTCCATCAGCCATTCCAAGCCCTGCTGCCTCTGTCTGTCAGTGAGACAGTGGCACCTGGCCTTCGGCAGAGGGAAATGAAAAGATTTTATCTAGGCTCATCTGAGATGACTTGTGTAACCATCTCCATCCTCCAGATTCAAGTCAGTAATGTTTGAATACTCCTCCCAGCCATGTGGGTGATGCAAACGCTGTTGTTGCCTTTGTTTCTGTTTCTCTCATCAGAAGCACTTCTTTGCAGGGGTCAAAATCAAAGCTCTTCCTATGAAGTCTATTAAAATGAGTTGAACCTGACTGCCCAGAATAAGGAACAGGAAAATCCTTGGCAGGGTAAACCCTCTTGGGAAGCTAATGCAAGCTGGAGCTCAATGGATAAGACATTGAGATGGGATGGAATCTGCCAAGACAAACTCAGATTTTTCCGGACCATGTCCTTGCCTCCCATAGGACATGCTCACATCAGGGGCTCCTGCTGGTCCCTGTGGGTGTTGGCAGAGCATGGTTTTGGTGCTGTTGGTTTGGTGTGATCCCTTTCCTCTTGTGGGAGGACAAATCTCCTGTTAGTCAGAGCTTGGCATTTGTATTATCAGAGAAGCCCCATCTGCGTCAACAAAGTACTCCAGTGGAGAGTACAGTTTATACCAGCAGAAAGGCTCCTCCTCCAGCTAAAACTCATTCCCTTGGCCAGTGTAGGCTACACAGGACAATTATGTCTTCCCACTCACTCTTTTCTTTTCTTTTCTTAGCCTTTTGGGTTTTTTGTGACCAGTGCATGTGTCTATGCTCAGGGCTTCAGGAGGGTACAACAGTGTATGGGAGAGGTAAAAGGACCCATCCCTTGGTCCTGAAAGGGACCTGAGGAAAGCCACAGTGCTTTGCAAATTGGATGTTGGGTGGCCAGTCCAGTCTGAGCACATCATCGTAGAGAAGAAAAACATGCAGAGGCTCCTGCACATAGATTTATGTATGGCAGGGCATTTTTGGCTTTGCAAGAGAAGGGACCCTATCTTCCTTTTAGCCAAGGAGGCTTTTGAGAAGCTCAGACCTTATTCCTCTCTAACTCTTGAGGTGAAATGTACCTTTAGGTAAATTTACTTACAGGATAAAGGTATAGATGGTTCAGGTTGTGGTCACTGCTGTTGCAGCATGTAGTGAGACTACAGCACAGCTCAGCACAGCCACTGAGTCCCAACTGATTATATGAAAACGTAACTCATGAGCAAATTCAGGGAGAGGCAGAAGAACAGTATGGGAATTAAAAATCTCAGTCCTGTTATTAATTTCTCTGGAAAAGGTGAACTAATGATTCTGCTTTTAATTCATTAGTATTTAGGCTGAAAATATGTTGGCTCAGAAAGAAAAGATAGAGAACGGGGGAAGATGTAATAAAATCTCCCTCCTCCTTTAAAAAAAAAATAAAATGTTTTGCACAAAGCAAAGACAATTCACTGATTAGAAATGAAAGTTGTAGTCCCATGGGGCCAGGCTGGAATTACTGCATACCACTTGCCTTTGAAATCAAGGCCTCCAACCTTCTTAATGTCCAGGTGGGGAATTCCGGTGGCTTTACTCTAATCCAGGCAAATCTGAAACCCAACCCTGTTGGGAGGAAACAATGTGGGAAACAGATTCATCTTGATCTCGGCTTTGTGCCTTGGAAAACGATTAAGACCAACTGTTAAGCAGCTCCTGATAGAGTTCACAAACCTGCCGGCCTCTGTGTGACATAGATTTCTTAGTTCAGGCTTCACCCCTTAAAATAACAGATGGAACTGATCCGGTTAAGCTACAAAGTGGGTTTCCATTATTGCCCTGTTGATAAAATATTATGATGTAACTGCAAATGTTTTAATATGATTGTTTTGCTGCAATTAATATTTTTTTTCTATTGTTACTTTAAAAAAAATATCAAAAGCAAACAATTTAGGGTTGCTGGCAGGCAGGCACGCTGACTCCTTTGAGACCGACGCCCTGAGACATTAAATCCCATGCAGTACTGTGGAGGTCATACACATGGTCCTATCAAACTCACACGGTAGGGTTCCTTCTATACCCTTTTTCCTGTCCCGATCTCAGTCAAGATAACTGGTTTTATAGTAGCTTTTGAGGATTTCAAAGTGATTTAGAAAATCAAGTCCTTTGAGGTAGAGAAGCATTCATGTTCTGCACATAAATAAAAGAGGGGAGCAGAAAAGCTGCTCTTTGTTAAAGCTTATTTTGGCAAATCCATGAAGAAAATGAAGTACTTGCAAGTCCATCTACCAATATAGTTAGAAAAATTTCCTCAAGGGAACCTGCTTCCAAGAGATTTCAGACATGGTGAATGTTGGAAGAACATCCTGACCTTGCAGAGTCTTCCTGAAAATTAACATTAGAAAAATTTGAGGTCTTTATGCTCCTACAACACTGGTTAATGGAAGCCAGTAAGAATAGAATAACTAAACGTTCACGTAATCTTTGTTATTTTTCTTACTTATGTTAATTGCGAATGGTTACAGTCAACACCCATGGGTTACAAACCTTGCTGTTGGTTTGATTCTTGGATAATTTTGCAAGTGGCTACTAGTAGATTGTGAAGTTTTGACGTGACATGCTATTTAAGGGTGGGATTTCAAAAGCTTCCAGTGGAATTCAGAGCACAGATCCCTCCATTCCACCCTTGCAAATAGACATTTTGTTCTTTACAGTGGATTTATCATTATTGCAGTTTTGGCAAGGATGTATCAGCAAATTTTGTTTAAGGCCATTCCTTAGCATTCCATTACTTAAAAGGCATGGACAGTTTTGTTCTTCTCCCTTCCTTTTTAGACAGCATGTCCAGTAGGTGATTTTTAAGAGTACAGTTAAACATGCAGTATTGTGCACGCCTCTTGCACTATGTCAAGAACAGAGGAATGGATTCTGCTTTTTTAAACTTTTTTTTGAGACCATCAATGTTTTGCTAAAGCTGTGTGTATAAGTATGCATGTGCATTGGCCACCTTTCCTGCTCCATGCTGTAGGCATAGCTGATATCTACTGGTATGACCAGAAGGAACTAACAGTCCAGAAGAAGAACCAGTCTGAAAGTTGGTTTCAGTCTTGAAGTGGGGTCAGAAAGTAGCGGGGTTCCTGGAGGTCGGGTTTATTTTCCTCTTTACCAACCATTTTCCCATTTGCCTTTTTTCATCTCTTGGAGGCTGCCCAGACAGTTTGACAGGGCACATTTGAGTTGAAACTGGAGCATTCTGGTTCGTGGGCTGGCCTGAAGAGATGACTGCAGCTCCATTCCCAGTGCCCAGCAGGGACAAGGGGTAGGTGGCAGACTTGGCATCTCCCATGGGCTCAATGCCAGCCCGGCCCAGGCAGGTCAGAAATGAGGGGTAAAACTTCCTGCTGATCTGATTCAGGGTGGAGGCGGGGCTGTGCTAGGCCACTTGTAGGTGGTTCTGCTTTTGCTTGACCCTTGTCTGCAGGGTTCCAAGCTTCTTCTCCACCAAATTATATCCCTACTCCATAAGCATCAGCACTCTGCTTTCATGTGCACTTTGCAGGTGTCTTTTCTGAATTCAGTGATATTTAAGCATGTCCTTAAAGTTGAATTTGAACACAAGAGTTGGGTTGAATGGAGATGTCACAGTAAGAAATAAATGCTATAAGGTTATGGCTGATTTTGCTCTTCACCTTTGTAGTTCTGCAGAGTTGCTTGGGTGTTTCCTTCTTACTTGCTGGGAATGCAGTAAATAAACTGAGAGTGTAAAAGGGGCTCTGTTAGCACCGTGCCAGAAATCCGGTCAAATAGTCGAGGAGAAGCTGCAAAAAGTTTGAGAGAGATTCATGTCTGTAAATGACTAGGGTTTTATGTAGCAATATACATATTTAATCTATGCTTGCAGCGACAGCAGTTGCATATGCAAAAGCAGGCGTGCAATTACATGTGCACTTCTGCTCGGGATTCCAGGCCTTAAGAAAGAAGCGATTATCATCATAGATGAGTTATACTGTAACGGCTCTTCATGCTGCACAAGGAGCATCTGTATGCCATATTATGCAGAAGTGAAACTATTTTTATTATGTTCGTTTGATTTCCGTGGGAGATTGTGTAGTAACCATTTGCATTTGATGGCTGCATAGAAACTTGTCTTGCAAAGGGTTCACCGTTTATGTACGTGGCTCTTGATATGCGGAACAAACCTAGGTGGTTGACTTTTAGATGTGTACAGAGAGTATTTTTACAGTGAAAAACCCTGATGGTTTTCCACAGAGGAGCTGCCTCGTGAGATTGTTGTTGTAATTACAAACATGCAGCTTGTCAATTATTCTATTCGGGTACGTTTCTTAATGAATAACAAATCTGTTTTGATAAGAATTAGTCCTCTGCTCATTGATCATGAGAGAATGATTGGAGGTGAAGGATGTTGAAGGGGCTTTTGCAATTGCCAGTGTGACATTTCTGCTTTTCTTTATTTATTTATCTATTTTGAACAGTGATTTCCTCTCAGACTTCTTCCCATGATAAAACTCTTCACTTTTCACAGAATGTAATTTCCTCATTTCCCTGGTTCTTCTAAGGCTTAGGAAAGTATGGTTCAGCAGTTCAACTGCTATATTGAGCTACCTCCTTAAGAGAAACCATGCACAAGACACTGCCTCAGAAGCAGTGGAACATTTATACTTGTTCCTTTCCCAAGCTCACAGTTCCTTTCCCAAGCTCACTTGGTTATTCACAGTTATCCACGCAGATAGATGCTCAAGTCTTTTATGACTTTTGCTGAATTCTGGTCCACACTAATTTCTTACAGCAAATGATTCCCCTGAGGAGCCACGTGTCAAAATCTCTTATTTTTTGCAAGAGGTAGTGAGCGGTGCATTACAGCTGACCATGTTGATCTCCAGTTGAGACTTCATTTGAACAACGGCCGCTTTTGCTTCTGACTGTGCTTTTTCCAAGGCTCACAGTTTCCAATTTTCAAATTGCCTCTGTCACAACCAGGAATAATTCTAACTTCAAAAAAAAACAACAACAAACCCCAACAAACAATTCAGGAGGGAGAGTGCCTGGATGAGCAGCTCTTTATGGTTTTCATTCTTTGTAACACAATAGCAGGATAAAGAAATTAACATGGGGAGAGATGGATTCTAAATGATTATGTTGATTCAGGACAAAAGAGATATGCCAAGCCTTGCCACAGAGGTACTGCTGCTCTGTTTAATGTGGCTTTTACATAGTGCAGAAGGAGCCCTGTGAGCACCACAACAGGCTTTCAAAGTCTTTTAAGGGCTGTTCCAGTAGACTACCAGTCCCCTTCCACAAGAAGTGCTCAGGGGGAAGTGTGGAGGACTGGAGGAGGCTGAGGACTGTGAAGAAAATCTGTGTGCATTAACAGCGAGTGACAATTTTTGGTGCAAATTTTAAGGTTATTTTTGGCACTGGTAAAGTAAATGTTCATCTGTGAGTTTTGTTAACTGAATATTTAAACTGTAGGGTTAGCCTACTGTTGATTTATATCTCCTTGGTGGGGCTTTTCCCGTTCTTTTTCAGGCTCTAGGTTTAATAATAGTAATGTTCTTATATATTTTAGAAAATGGTTGTCTTATTTTACTGTCTCCATAGGGACATGGTGAAAATTAATTAGCTAGTGTTTATCAAGGAGGACGCTCTTATCCCCTTACTCTGACTAATTAGTCTCTGAAACCTGTATTGATTTAGCAGGAGTGTTCCCAGTATGGGATGATGCTATGCAGGGAGAAGACCATCCAAGTCAGGCCAGAAGTGCCTTTGGGACGACCCCAGCCGGCTCTGGGGAGTATATTGTCAAATATCTGATACTTGAATGTATCACTTTCCTTTCTCCAGGCTCTGCAGGATGCATTTATTGACGCTGACTATCACTCTCCGTGGTTTGTTAGACCAAATAAAACATGACTTGAAGAGGAAATCCTCAGGTTTCAAGGTCTGAATGTTGGGGAGGGTATTATCTACTGTAGTTTAATATATGTATAAGTGCGTGTGTTTGGGTGCATAGATAAAGTTTGTACATGTCAGATCAGGAGAAACGTACTTCAATATGTATATTTTTTCCTGATCTAACAAGTAGAGACTTCATCTGGCGGTAAACGTACCAGTTTGTAATTGCATTTAATAAGGGGATGGCCTGGAGCCAGGCACCCAGAGATCCCAGAACTGCTGTGTTTGGGAATGAAAGCAGGTCTCGGTCAGGGCTCTGTGGTGCAGATGCTTCCCTTCCCTGTGCTCCATCCTGGCAAGAGCTCCGGCACCCACACTGAGTGACAGATACAACAGCTCCAACAAGATTTTCCAACCAGAGAAACTGGGATTTCAGGCAAAAACTGGGCCATAAGAATGTGTGCTGAGAGGAAAAATCCAATGACTAAGCAACCACCAGGTAATACAGTTCCCAACTTTACCCGTTGTTCAGATAACAGCAGCAGCTGAACCTCAGCAGTACAGATTGCAAAACCCTCTCCAGCCCTGTGCAGATTTAGCCTGTCCTGAGGCCAAACTGCCCTGCTTCATCTTGCTACCTGAACCAAAGACAGCTTACCCCATCCACCTTGGAGCTCTTGGTGCAGATGCACAGCCCCTCTGTGCAAAGGATGACAGGGGTACATTTACACCAAGGGGATGGAGAGCAAACAGCGGTCAGTGGCATAGAGAACAGGCTGTTAGCTCAGGACATCCCTGGTTTCATGGTTTGCAGCACTCCAGGACCATAGTGCAGCCTCCGAGAGCATATGGAGCAAGCAGACCAGCTCTTCCACCCAGTCTCAGAAGCCTCATCCCTCATCCTTTGCCTACCACCGGCCTCTGAACTGAAGGAAAGTTTATTCCAGGCGCCAGGTATAGAGTGAAGTGTGGGCATTTCTGCCTGCTGTGACTCAGAGGCAAAGTAGCAGCTTTGGTCTGGCGGAGGTGGAGCTGGGTATATGTTGCAGCCCAAGCATAATAAAGGTCTGGAGGCTATAAGTGGGGAAAACCATTCACAGCCCTGACTTGGCAAAGCTCTTAAAAAAGAAAAAAAAAAAAAACGAAAAGAGCTGTTTGCCCCAAGCCAGAGAGCCTCCCAAATCTCAGTTGGTTCCCAGAATTCAGACATCAATGTTCCTACAAGAAATGAACACACACAGTTCGTTTTAATAAGGATTGCATTGGCAGCTGCATAGAGTATTAGTTACAAGAACATAATAGATGTGGTGGAGGGAATCTTTAAGCCACTAAAAGTGACTACAGGGACGTCCTGTCACTCGTTGAGTCCTTTCCCTTTGGCTTTTTCCAAACAGTCATGCAACAGGGATGTATCATCTGGGTGAGGGGAAAATGTGAATGTTCTTTCAATGAGACAGCGCTGCTCTTGAGGTTTTTGCCACTTCCTAGATTGCATTAAGGGCTGCACTTTGCTGCAGCTTTTAGAGATATCTTTGTTTTTGTAGGCCTTTCCCATAACTGCCCCACAAGTCCAAATGTACCCTGAGTGTTTTGGCCTGCCAGTGCAGCATGTATTTTTTGTGCAACTCTTGCGATGTTGCCTCATTTAACAGTAATGTGGAATCATCTCAACTTTGCAGACCCAAGGGTCAAATGTTGTGATGACTCAGTTGTGGGAGGACAGCCCTGCTCACCTTTATGAAAGTTTCTTCCTGCAGAAGCTCTGTGTGTGTGCATTTTTTTTTTCATGGCTTATTCTACTTTAAGTAGCCTGAAAACTCTGTGGATCCCGGACTAGAAGAAGGGAAAGCATAGATATGACTCTATTCTTAATTTCTTTGGGACTTAATGGCTTTGCCTTATGGAGCATGATGTATGCTGTAGCAGAAAGGCCTTAGATGAGATCGTATTTCTGTGCAGCTGAGCACAGAAGCTTCACTGAAACCACATAAACCCTGTTAGGGCCACACTGGTAGTGTACACGCTGGTGTACAAACAAGCAAAGCAAAACTTGGACAGGTTTAGGTCATGGCATCAGAGAAAGAACCCAGAAACTGTGAGTATCAGCCCCTTTGACAGTGTGGAAGAGAAGAAACCAAAGTTGCTGCTTGTCCCTATTTGGCCACTAAGTCCAGCTGCTTGTATTGTACTGCTGCAGCAAAGTGTCTTCATCAGAGGTGGTCCCCTACGTAGCCTGGATAAACCACTGAGGATTAAACCACAACAAAATATCCTCGTCACTAAGTCTGCAGATCTGGAGGGGAAAGAAACGAGGGATAGAAACAATGGATGTTTTTTGCTGGTTGCCAAGATTTATAATGATGATTACGATGATGATGAGTAGCTGAAGGAATGTTGCTCACATTGTAAACCACTGATCTCCCGATGCTCATCAGCCGAATTTCAGCTCTCAGATGTTTTTAGCACTGGGGTGTTTTCTGTCCTCCAAGTGGTTTATTCAATACAGCTGCAGCCAAAACCCTGCACAGTGGCTTCCAGCTGCAGAGCCTGCTAGCCCCCTCCCCAGGCACCCCCTTGACCAGCTGCTGTGCTGAGAGCCCAGCACAGGGAGGAAGAGAAGCTGCAGATGTCACCATGCGACATATCTTGTTTATCTTTTATTTATTGCAGGTATTTATACAGGGCAGGTCTCTCTGCTCCCTGTGTACAACTCTGCACCAGCGGCGGCTGCCGCTTGCCAGGCAGAGGCAGGAGGAAGGCGAGGGAAAGGGCATGAATAATGCAGCGCAACATATTTATCAACATTGTCAAGTTGAGCCTCAGATCAAGTTTCGTGGGTAAAGAAGGGGCTTTGAATTCCTGCCATACAAAACATTAAGATTCAGATAACTTGATTTTGTAAAATAAGCAAGTCCGAGAGGCTGAAACCTGGGAACTATGTGTACAAAATGTAGCTCTGGTTTGGGTTGGTTGGGGGTTTTTTTTATTTATTTTATTTTTTGCCCCTCCTTGTGTCAGTAGTGAGGGATTTGAGGTGGGTGAAATTGCCTGAAAAAGATTAGTTGGCCACAAACACACTCTTCTCCTTCCGCTGCCGCACGTCTCTCCCACGCTGCAGGACTGCCGCCCTGTGTGTGGAAGGGTTGTTTCTGTGCCTCCCCCGTCCTCGTGGAACTTTTGGCACTTCTTTGATGTGCGCCGTCATTTGTCATTGGCAAGGCAAGAGTAATAAATAATTCCAAGTAAGCCCATGCAGCTGGACGGACGGTATTTGAACTACTTAAAGCCTCTGCTGGCTCTCATGAGCCCCAGCCCTTATGGGGCCAGGCAGTGAGCTGTGTGCCATTTCGGCACTCCTCAGAAACACTGAAGCTGAGTTTGATGGCAGACTTGGACACTGCCGAGCTCTGTGGCATCCCCTGAACTTCACTCCTACCCCTGCTGGCACCAGGGAACAGAGCTTGGTAGAGATGAGCCATCTCGGAGTAAGTTGTCCCCAGCTGATCCACTGTTCTCCCTTTCTCCCCCAGCTTCGTTCTGTCCTTTGCCCGTTATAGGTTGTGGTGCAGCCATCACTCCTGGTGTCATCAGCATGTCAGTGGTTCTCAAACATAGAATCACAGACCAGAATCATAGAATTGTCCAGGTTGGAAGGGACCTTTCAGATCCCCTAGTCCAACCATCAACCTAGCTCTGATAGAGACATGGTTTAGTGATGTTTTCTAAGCTCTATGTCAACCCGTCTTTTAAATACCTCCAGGGATGGTTCCTCAACCGTTTCCTTGGGCAGCCCATTCCAGTAACCTTGTCTGTGGAAACATTTTTCCTAGTACCCAATCTGAACCTCCCCTGGTGCAACTTGAGGCTGTTTCCTCTTAAATCCTCCTCGTCTCATCACTGGTACATGTAGTGCAGCTCGTGGGGATGGCCATCGTTCTCCAGCAGTGGTGGATCAGCCCTGCCTGCCATTCCTGAGCTCACGGCGACGTGGGCTTCTCAGGCTGCCCCGTCAGCTACAGGAACAGCACAAACTGCTCAGGCTGAGAGAAAAGTGATTTATTTATTTATTTATTTATTTATTCATCTGTCTAATTATTTATAGCACTGGACAAGGACTAAAGAGGTACAGCCTACCACAGACTACTCCCAGTTGTATCGAACAAGGTATTAGGGCTGGGCTTTTCTTAGTACGTGGCAATGGTTCAACTCTGCTGCTTTTTGAAAAAAATGACAGTAAGTCCTGAATATCATCAAGGGGTGGGGAGGAAAGAAGCGAAGTGCAAGTTAAATTAGCAATGAGGACTTCAGAAACCCCCACCCTTTGTGTTCCTATTTTTGCCTCTGTGCAATGGGAGTGATGTTTCCTTACAGTGCAAAGCATCCTGAAAATTAGACTGCCGATAGCTTCAGTGGCTTTGCAATGCTATGGACATGTGTAGCTTATTTCAGAAAAAAAACCAGTATATTTTTGTATATAAAAGAGTGTACGTAACCTATTTTTAACAGGGGTTGCCCATAACCTAGACAGCCTCTGTGGTTTGGGTCCTTGGCACCAATATGCCAATGCCCCACCTCTTTGATGTTAAACCTTGGTTTGTCCCCTGGGTTTGGGGGAAAGCAGGTGCTGGTCCTGGGCTCTGAGGTGAGGAACTCATCCCACTCAGCCTTTTGCACATATGTAGTTGTTCATTAAGGCGTAATTCAGGTGACATTTATTTACTGATATTAAGTTTCACTGCAAATAGTAATTGCAGAAGAAAAAAAAAACAACCCAACAACCTAGTAAAGCTATGTAGAAGCCAGGCTGGGCCTTCGGTGGTGTGTGATACTGGTTTATAGCCCCTGGTTTTGTGCAAGGATAATCTGTGTGTGTGTGTGAAATTAAAATGGCATCGTTATTTGGCCTGCGTTTTAAGTGTCTAACCTCTCTATTTTGAAAACATCCTTGTGCTTTGTGGGAAAGCTCATACTCCTTAAATCGTTTCTTTTAATGGGGAGGGGAGAGAAGTCCACAGGGAGTTTCGTGGGCAGTTCACTCTGTCAACTCAGCATTTTTGCACACTTGAAAAACATAAGTCTTCACAGTCAAAAAAAGAAAAAAAAAAAGCCCCTGAAGAGATGATCTTAATTCTTAGCCATTTTTTTTTATATAAATGTGAAGGGTCTGGGCTGGGGTTTTTTTTGAAATTCAAACAAATAAATATTTTCCAGAGAGCAAACATAATTTTACTCTGTCTACAGCACACAAGGGAGAGGCAGAAAAGACTACTTGACCCCAGGACAACGTGATGCTTTTTTTTCCTTTACTGTTGTCTGGTTGTGGTGCAGGAATGTGCAATCTGCAATCGGAACTGGCAGACGCACAACTTTTGTTTGTAAAACTGACTTCATTATTCCCGCTGTAGGGGTGGGCTGGCCGAAGATGTTTGGGATGCTGACAGTTTCTGGCCTTCCTGTTGAATCATCCGAATATTTGGCCTGGACCGAACGAGCAGTAGCGTTGCTAAGTTCGGATCCAGGGTCTTGGGAACGAGGGAGCATCTGGCATGTTTTAGCTGTAGCTTTTTAGCACTAATTCTCATTATCTCAGCGTTGTCATGACTTTACTCCACCCTGTCCCCTGGCTTTATTTTGTCATCTGCTGAGACTACAGGCTCTTTGGACCAGGTCATCTCCTGGATGGGGCAGAGATGGTTTTTACTGGAGCTTTAGATAGAACTATCACATTACAAATAACTATGATCTAATGTTATATATCACCCTGAGCTAAAAATCCCAGTCGCCCACCAGTACTTAGCTATATTTTACTTCTGATGGCTTGTGCGGCACTGCACCTCCTGCTTGTATCACTCTAATGACTGCCTGCCCTTATTTACCTTCTCAGATGTCTGCCCTAGTCTGAAGCGATCCACTTAAGGTTAAGACAAAGGCTCTTGGAACAAAAATGGTGTGTGATTTTGTAATTAAAGCCTGTATTAATATATGCGAGAGAGTCTGCACAGCCCAAACTTTTGCATCTCTTTTGGAGCTCTTAAATTGATCTTCTCATTTGTCTAGTAAGACAAAACATTTTTTTTTTCCTCATATTCCAAAGTGAAATTTCTTTGTTTTCTTAATAGAAAACCCCAGTTCCTCTCTGCCCCAGTATGATATTTCTGTTTCCTTTGCAACCACCCGTGGGGTTTGAACCACAGACCTACAGCACTGTAACAGAGGTCTCCATCATGTGTGAATTAAAGGGATTAAAACCAAAGTTAGACAGAAGGGGAAAGCAGCAGCTCAGGGCCAGATGCTGGAAATGGGGGGTTGATACAGGGACACTCACATCGCCTTCATAACAATCCCTGGCTGATCATGCTGTCCCCATGGGTCACCTCTTGCGTCTCCCCATTGCTGATCAGACCAACCATTCCCATTTGTCTTCTGTCCCCTGCCATGTCTCAGCTGGAAACTTTCCCTTCCTAATGCTGCTGGCCTGGTTCTCTCCTCATCTCTCCCTCTTTGCTGTTATTTATCCCTCTAATTGTGTAAAACGTTTTGGGCTGTAGATTCTATGAAGGATGCTGCACGGAATAAAGCTGGTGCTGTATATATGAAATTGTGATCTGCAATTTGTATTTCCTCCACTGTATAACTCAAGATTATTAAATAAGGATGTGGCTGGATGCAGTTATTAATATCAAGTAGACAATGCTATTTGTTTTCACTGTTTCCTTTTTCTTGATTTCTCTTTATTACTTCTCATCTTGCTTGGAAACACAGAATGTTTGATTCGTGGCTTTGTGAGCATTGTAGCAGTGGGTCAGAGAGGCAGGAGATGGAGAGGAAGTTAGGAGGCACGATTTGAGTGTCTGTGACTCAAAGCAACCAGCAGACTCTCCCCAGGGATACTTCAGTGTCTGCAAATCTAATTAGTTTGTTTATTTTATTTTACCTTCTTAGTATTTGAGTTTTGCTAACACTTAGAAATTTTGTGCTTCTGAATTATGTTGGCTTGGGATCCGAGGCACTGAACAGCTCATTGCTATGGCAAAGCTCTTCTTTATGTCTCATGACATTCTTACAACTTGATGACCTAGGTGATGGCCCTACCAAGGCCTCTGATCCTGCCTTTTTGTTAGTATAGAGAGAGAAAAAAAAAAAAAGACATTAAAATTAAAGTCTCATGACTGTAATGAAAAGGTTATTTCCCCTTCTCTCACAAGTTAAGTTCTATGCAATTGCAGCTCACTTTGTCCTGTCCATCTCATAGTCTCATTAGCTGCTGGGCCACAGAGGAATTGAGGAGAGAGAGTTGTGGGTTTTATCTGCATGCCGTTCTGGCATGGAGGATTCAGTGAGACGATGGCTTGTCATTTTTTATTAATGAGTTGGAGCCTGATTCATTATAGATGTGTAGAATGAGCTCGGTGTGGCTGCAGGGGGAGGGGAGGGACTCTGCCAATGAAGACGTGCTTCTACCATGGGTCTCTTCCTGATTAATCTTAAGCAAATTGGCTTACCAGCGTAACTTGCCAGTGTGCTACAGGGCAGCTGAGTTAGTGTGCAGCTCCAGTTTCCCACTGCCCAACTGTGTGTTTCAGTGTATGACAAATAGCCCCAGAGGAGAAACGAGTATTTAGTGATGCTCAACAATTAGACATTACAAAGAGGTTTCTAAGGGACCATCCCCTAGAGCCTGGCTGGCTGGCAGGTTGGTGGCTGAGAAAATGATTTCCAGATTTTCAGTCTAAGGGAGTAGATTGGTGTGGTGGAAAAAATCATGGTCTTGCCAGCAGAAGCAAACAGCTGTGTGTCTTTCAGTCCTTCCTTATGTGCTGGTGTCATGATATATATACATAGATACGTATATATGTATACACACACGTGTATATATGTTAGATACACACATATATGGGCAAAAAAAGTATACTTTTTAATATATATATTTATAAAAAGCCATGTGGTCAGAAAAACCTATTTGTGTTTAGCAGGAGGTGTGTAAAGCACTGAGGAAGTTAAGGGCAGGTAACACGCTTGCCCCTGGTAAATGCTAATGCCTTCGAGCAGAGGTCAACACTGACACTTTGGGGATACCTGGGCCATGCCGCCACGGTAACCCCCTCTTGGTGGGTGCAGGCAGACACAGTGCTATCTGCTGTGGCCACTGCCTCTTGGCTAGTCATTCCCAGATCCAGTGACCCTGCCAGCAGGCTGTGCCCACAGCGTACCTCTCCCTTGTGGACCCCACGTTCCTCCATGAGATACTTCCTTGAGAGAAGGAATTTCAATAGTTAAAGCTCTTGAGTGTTAGAAGACAGGATTAAATACTTTAAAAGTATTGAAACCTAGTTTAAAGAGTATTTAAGCCATTTTACAAAGCCCAGCCCAGGCTCTTCTCCTTGCACAAACTTAATAGAATTCTATTTTTGGTGCTTCTGTGATCCTGCCTGTCACCAGAAGAAACCCTGAAAGGCTGTGAGAGGGGATCCTCTCTTACGCTTTTTGTGCTATTTTTATGGGCCAAAGAAATACAAGTAAATATCTCAACTTTTAGAGGTGTCTGTGACAATAATCTGGCTTTTCAGAGAGTCACCAAGTTGCAGCTGTTTAGTTGCAGATGAATTGGCCTCATTTAGCTTGTCAGTTATATTGTATTTAATATGTGTTTAAATTTGTAAGCTCTTTGCTCTTTACCATGATAGGTAACCATTCAGCATTAATCTCGGTGCAGACTGTCAGAAAGAGATACGCAGTTGGAGTTGTCTCTCATGTTCTTCTTAATCTAAAGCGAAGGTCATCCAGATTCAAGTTATCTGGCTGCCCTTTGTACACAAAAAAGCAGAAATTCTGCGTGTTTGGCGGTGGACTCCCAGTGGGAAGAGGTGGTGTGTACTCCTGTGCCGTGCTGGAGCACAAGTTTCTTCTTCACATCAAGCCACCAAGTGAGAGCAATTAAGGAAATATTCTTGAGCATTTTAGAGAATTGTTAATTTAATAGCTCTTGTTGAATAAGGGAAATTTTGCCTGCCTTGCATATACACTTGACCTTAGATAAATTCTGGCTGAGGTTATGTTCTGGAGATCTGCAGAGGACAGAACATGCTGTTTTCCGATATTGTTATTTATAAACATGCAGTGTGATTCAAATGTTTTAAAGGTAGTGCACAACTAGGTATGCACAGAAATAAAGATATGCTGCTCCTGTCGTTGGTGAGAGCTTTCTTTTCCAACATTTTTTCAGGGCCCTGAGTCTTCTCAAATGGTTGGGTGTACTATGTAGAAACTAAAACACCAACTCACAAACTCCAGGTGCTGTTTGTTATTCTCTGCTTGCAAGGAAAATAAAAGATCAAACTGTCCTTGCAGTAAAAGTGCAGGATTGAAAGGGTTAATGCAACAAACAGGCCTAAAGGAATCTTTTTCCCCTTGTAAAATATGCAGCCGGCGTGACAGCAGTATTCCCAGAGTCAAGTTATCTTTTACATTAGTGAATGTTGTTCCTAAAGCTTTAGCTGGGGTAATAAATGATTCATGGTAACCACACCTTTGTGCACAGCCGTCCACTTGATGTTCAGTCCATACGCGACTTCAAGAAGCCTTGTGCAGGAGCTCTACGGCTCCAGTTCAGCAGCTTTCTCCCAGTAACTGTGACAGGGTGAAAGGCATTTGAGTAACAAATGGTAAGTCGAAGGGAAAGGTTTCTCTTCTGCCTCTTAAAGTGTAAATTAGCAGTGTGCGTTTGTGCTTTCTGTGCAACCCAAGTTTGATGCGTGCTCCTGAGAGCCTGGATGTGGAGAGCAGACTAAGGAGGAGGCGGCTGAGTCTATTCTCTTCGGAAAAGAAGAAAATAAGAAGAAAATAAGAAGGGAACTTTAAAAGTTGTGTGTGTCAGTCCTCCAAGCACTTCCCCAACATGCAACTAATGAGACCTCCCAGTACATCTGTGCTGTGAGGGAGCAAGGGAGACAGACCCCCTTGCAGAGGAGCTCCAAGACAGATGACATTCACAGTTGGGCTGGAGAGCAGGTTTTCTATTCCCTGGCCTTCTGCTCACAATGTTAAATGTCCACCAAGAGACTGAGCTCCTTCCAGACCCTTCTGTGCCCAAATGCAGCTGTAGAACCAGTCTCCTTTTTCTGGGAGAAAAGGAGCTCAGCTCTGGATTTTGGAATTCCAAGGCTCAATTCCTGCTGCCTCCACTGTTTGTCTTGTTGGGTTAGTCATTTGACAGTTAGTATGTCACTCGCTATGACATGTTAGATATGTTAACTTGACTTGACCTAAAGTACAAAGCATGGTCTATGCTAAACTGGTTAAGGCACTGGTGTAATTAGAGATGCACATCCAGATGGTCCTTCACCTGATCTGAAGGACAGATTGCAAAATGGTCAAGAACATTGCTTTTGAAAGGCTTTTTCCACAGATGTAGGGGAACTAACAAAAAATTGCTAATATGAGAGATGGACCATATCTTTACTCACTCTGATTGCATTTGTAGGTCATACAGGTCAAAAACCAGGGCAGGACACATTCTCAAGACCTGCAGGCCAGTTTAGCAGCCACACTCAAGTCCACACAGCTACACTGCCTTCGTCCCCAAAGCAAAGAGGTCTTATCTGCACCATGTACGGGAAAAAGCGCCAGGACAGTGCTCTCCAGTACTTCCTAGGCACAGCACAGAAGGGAGGTTGCTGTCAGTTAAACAGAGCACCTTGACATTTCCCTGGTAGGACTCACAGCCCTGCTGATGCATCTCCAGTGGAGATGGCTAAGAGGGTAACTGCTAGATTTTGATACCCTGTGGTTACTAAAGATAGATTTGCCCCACCAGTAGGAGTTGTGCAAGATTAAAAAGATCTAGTAAAGAGTCTTCCATTTGGGATAAGCAAGGTAGGCACAAGGTTTGACCCAATTAGAGAATGGACATTGCCAACAGGCTGCTATGTCAGGACACTGGATGGTGATTTATAGCACTCGTGTTCTGAGAATTGAGTGGAGAAAGGAAGTATCTAAAAGTAGACTTGGACTAGCCTGAGAAGTTTCTCAGAAGTTTAGAGAGGAGCACAGAACTAAGCAGGACAGCAGGCATCCAGGAATGACAAATACTAATGAAGGTAATTCGGCCCAGTTCATTCAGTTTTCTCCACAAAATCATGTGGGGGAGGTTTTTGATTTTTATCTTGAATCAACTTCCACACAGATACTCCTTATGTCATTCCCCTTGTGACTATCCCCCGTGCAAGCATGAAACGTTGCGCCAAGCCTTCAGCTGACTTTCCCAGAGTCTGGTTTCAGAGTGCCACAGTTCTCTGGAGCCGCAAGAGTAATATATTGGAGACCTGTGTTTTATGTATCTCTCTCTCCAGCAGTTCATGAATAGTAAGGACAGTGGGTTTTACAAGGACAGGGATGGAATAGTCTCCATTGCATTTGAACAGAAAGTGCAGCATACAATTGACATAGCTCAGTCCTGGGTGTTTGCTGGTTTAAAACAAAAAATGATTTCCAACAATTGAGGGTTTTTACTTACCAGGCCAATCACAAACTTTTGAAGCATGAAATGAATTTCGCTGATCCTTGCCAATAAGCTTCTTTCTCTGATATTGGTTTTTATGAAATGGCTATAATCTTTGCAGGTAATGAATGAAAGCTACACTATGAAGTCCCACCTAACATTCTTCTTCTTGATTTATGGTGTATTGGTTAAAATAGTAAACTGATAATGATCACAAAATAGCGATAAATCACTATGGGCTGATGCATCAGAAACAATAGAAAGTGTTCTGGAGGAAGAAACTTGGAGCCAGTCAGGGAGCAGCTGGGCGTTCTGCAGATATGAAAGATACCAGAGAGTCCACAAAAATACAAATTAAAAGCCTCTCCCTCTGTTTCTGTCAAGATTGGGCTGTTCTTGCTTCTGTATGAAATGAACTCAAGACATTTATGATGAATTAAGGTTCCCACACCCCACAGTGTATCAAATCTAATTAGAAAGTGCTGGTGGAAATCCATTCAGGCCAAAATCCTGGCTGGATGTGAAGTTTAGATCTGGATATGATCATCCCATTTTGTACAATTCTGCAGAAGACAGGTATTTAGATCTTACTCCGGCCACAAAAATTACTCTTGTGGATAAATGTATGTATGAGTAGTTTTCCAAAGGTGAAGCAATGTAATGTTGTTATCTTCTATTGCTTCAGCTTCTAGATAACCCACCTTTTCTCTGTTTGTCAGATGTGTTTTCAGACTGCCCATGTTTTTTTGTTGGGATCATACAATCATAATATATTCTGGCTCAGAAGTACTGTGGGTAATGATATGCCAATAGATGAAAGAAGAGATGGAGTAAAATTACCCCTGCCTAAATGTAGTTTGAAGACACTGTGATGTCTTCTGAGAACCACAAAGTTATTAGTTCTTTTGGAGACTTGGCTGATCCCAAACTGATCTTCCTAGAAAGGTTTTGGGTTAAATTTTCCCTCTTGTCTTGTCTTGTAATGGAAACCTTCTTTGGACTTGGTGCTAATCATACCAATGAGCCAGCTCTGATTGGTACTAGCTTGCAAAAGGCCTCTTTTGTTCTTGTTAGAGTATCTAACCTCTAAATCTATTTAATACCCTTTCCCTGGTTGTCCATCATTATGACACATGATTTTCCAAAGGATTTACTATTAGTTAGCAGCACAGGGCTTTCTCCCTGGGGTAGCAGCTACTTGCAGTGAAGAAAATGCATGTTCAATGTAGCAATTTGTCTTTTTTTATATATTTATTATAAGAGTAAATGAGTTATTGTGGGGGACTTCAATATTATTGCAAATTAGGTGCTACAAGCCAAGCCGTGCACATTTGTTATGTTTCCAGGCATACACAGCATGCATAGCAGTTCAAAAATCAGCAGTCATATTATATCTAGGCCTTTTCCTGGGCAGCTGCTACTTTGCAGGTATTTTTGTAGTGTGACTGTTCCATAACTCTGCTTACTTCAAATGAAGGGAGGGGGGAATCTGTCACAAAAGTGATTGCTATAAAAAAGGTTTTGATGAGCATGAAGGCATGAATTATAAAATCTCCCAAGATTTAGTTTCCAAAGTAGGCATGGGTTAATGAATATACAGAGAGCATTGCTTGTCGTATATTCCTTCTATAATAGTAATTTATGAACTGGGTTGTGTTTTTTTTCACTTGCACCTCTCTGGATGTACTTGCAGGCTGGAAACTTATCGAAATTATATATTGCTCCTGTATTCAGAAAAGTGTACAGAATCAAGTAAAGCACACAGAACTGAATCTTACCCGACCTCTGCTTCATCAAGGGGCTTAAATTAGCTGCTGAACTTTAAGTCAGAAGAATTAGTCAGATGTTTTGGTTTCAGCAACTCACCGAGTGCATTGCCAGTCTCTGCACTGGGGAGGAAGCGGTGGAAGTTCTGCCCCAGGTCAAGCTTCTGAGTTTCTGGTTTAGGGAAAAAAAGATTCTCACCGGAAAAATCTCTTTTCATGTGATTTCATCTCACAAGGATGTGGGAATGGACAACTGGGCAAGAGACCCTTGCTCAGATCCTCTGCTTCCTAAATCAAGCCCTTTTCTCTATCTTAGCCATCAGCCTAATCCTGGATTTAGAGACTAATCTGGATTCAAACTCTGTTTCTTTTGATGTTCCTGCAGGACCCGTGGTGTCTGGTGGGAGGGGAAAATATCCTGTGTGCAAAACAGTAAGGAGAAAAATTCCAAAAATTCTCCTTGCCTCCATCAGCTATCAGAAAAGAGGCATAGAGAAGAAGGCGGAACCCTACTGCATCTCTTCTACTTTTTCTTCTTTTTTTTTTCNAAGAGAGAGCCCATGTGTCATGTTTTGTGTAGCACTGGTTGTATTCATCATAGATGACCTGGCTCATTTGTACTTGTGGTTTATAGTCTCTCAACATGCATTGTTTTCTCTAGCTTGAAATATAGCACATTAATGAGGTATGTATCTGTTCAGATGTATGCAGTCAGCTCATGAAAGATGCTTTGGTAGCACTTTGACTAGTTTGTCAACAGCTAGCTTTTTGGCAGCTGCAGAAAAAAAACCCCAACATCCCAAAATCATACAAGAGACTAAGAAAATCTGACATTAAACTTTGGGTAGGCATCTATATGCATGCTGGAGCTCACTATAACCTCCCTAATCCAAGCTCCAGTGAAGTAGCTATCACTTTACAATTAATGTACATCTACTTCTCATGGGGCTATGTCGGAAATTCTCTTTCCTCTTTGTGGGAGTGGACTGTAGCTGATGTAGCTGACGGCCTGAGAAGGTGCAACCCCAATGGAAAATAACAACGTGCTCACAGTGGTGCATGTTTGAGTCAGGATTGGTATGTTTGGTGAGATGCTGAAGGCATGGTGGGACAGCCTGGGGAGCTGGTGCCTGGGCTGCTGCTGTAGCTGGACCAGGTTGTGACCCCTGGCGTGGGAGGTTCATGCTAGCCTTTGGTCTTTGTGGGATGACCCATGCAAGCAGTCTGCTCTTTTTGCTCTGTGGAAACCTCCCACTTCACCTGTACTTTGTTGTTGAGCACGAGCAGCCCGTGCTCAACACTTTGCTTTGGTTGCTCCCTGTGTACAGTTTGGTTGCGGTTCTTGATATTCCTGATCTGCTGCAGTGACATCTTTGCTTTCCCCTTACAAAAAGGGATCACTCTTTACTATTTTCCTACATAAGTTCTGGAGTTGCTTGGTGGTAGGAACAGAATGACTGGGAAGTGCTGGAAATCCCAAATTTAGCTCCTCATTTGGCCACAGGTTACAGCTTTGTGCTTACATGCTTTAGCAGTGCCTTGGAAAGCTGTTAGAATGTGAGTTTATAGCTGTTGACTTCAGTAAACATTGGACTAGGACCTATTTGCAACTTGATATTAGAGCTACAGGAGCATCGGGAATAGTTTGGATGGTGTTCCCAGTTACCAAGGCAAGTTGGAAAGGCATATCAGACATAGCTGGGGAGGAAAAAACATTATTGCTATTTCTCCATCAGACAAAGAGAAGAAAAAGAATTTTTTTACCAAGAATTTGTGAGGTGTAGGCAATTGTGGAGTACAGTCCTATCGCTGCACACGAATGTAACTTTTTATTATTAATATACAATCATCCAGAAAGCTGCCTCAATTTTGCAGAAATAATTTTTTTTGCATGTTAGTGCCTTCTGTATCAATGGATTAGGGGTACCGGTCTGGAGTGGCATACTAAGGACAAAGAACATGAAAAACTACATCTTGAAATCTATCTAAACTTGAATAGTTCAAGTCTCATGGGGCAAAACTGTGTTATAAGTATTCCTGTTGAGTAGTAACAAGTAGTCCCATTAAGCAGTAGCTAGAAATCAGCATGCCTGCGAGACAACCCACAACATTTATTCAGAGACTGATTTGTGGGTGAGATGAGCAGCAGTGTCTTTGTACTTCGCTCTGAAATATTTATCCCCCAAACACCCCCCTGAGCTCCTGGGTTTTCAGAGGCCAGGGCTGCCTCCTAATCTTTGTTTGCATTCACCTCTCAGAGATCAGTATTTTCTTGTTACAAATTGTTGTGCTTCTTAAATGACAATAAAGGTAACTTTTAGCCCAGAGATTGAGCCAGTTGTTTGATTTAACTGAACTGGTGGGGTATATTTAGGGGCTTTCTGATTCACAAGAGTCTGGGTGTATATTCTCTTAGGAGAATCTTTGCTTTTCCTTGTGTAGAGACTATCACAGCTCAAGCAATACACTTTGCATGAGCTGAGACCACAAGAAGTTTCTCCCAGCTGTACGGAAATCTTTACTGCCTTTATTCATTTAGCATTCTGCAGAAATAATATTGTCCTCATCTTTTTTTTTTTTATTTTTTCTTTCCATGCGCCACTCAGATATAAATGCATCTTTTATGTTCACAGATTTGGCCAAACCAGTGTATTATTTCAGCTACTTTTCATTAACAACTTGGGGTATTTTAGCTGCGCAGTCGCTTTTTCATTGTGTTTCTATGCTACTTTACTGTTGAATGAAATTTAATACGTTGCTTATAATTAGCAGTGCGGAATGTTACCCTATCATCAGTTCACTGCTACGAGGCGTGCTTAAAGATTTTAACAAAGAAAATATTCTTTACTCTTCAAATGCTTTGTAGTTTGCAGTTGTGCCCAGGCTGCTCAAAATAAACATTGTTTTTGAACCAAACTCTTCCCCCTTGCCCCCCCCCTTCCAAAACAAACAAAATATTTTCAGTGGCCATCAGATACAAATTTGACCCTACTTACATGCTTTGTCTATTCATGCCATGTAGTAGGGGTCCAGAGAGTGATTTTTCGAAACTGAATGCACTTTAACGTAGCATCAGGTGCTGGCAGAAATACACAGCGTGTATGTTGAAAGGTATAATGAGGGTTATGTGCTCCTGTAAGTTACAATTTGCATACATGAAGTGGGGTGGGGTTTTTTTCTGTGGTGATTAGTGGTTCTGAGACAAGCCCAGAAATCCTTACTCAGCTGCAACTCCTGATGCTCAGTCATTGTTCACGTATTTATAATATAAATGGGACTTTTGTGTTAGTTGAATTTCCAAAGACCATCCTGTTTCTTGCACAACTATGGGTTGCAGCAGTCTCTGGGGCAAATCCCTAGGTCTCAGCGCCGCAGTTTTACGCATCATCTCTTGCTCCAGAACCAGGATACAGAGTTTTGTCGGGGTGGGGGCATTTGGAGCAGCTGCCCATCTCTCTTTGCTTGTTAAGTCACCATCCCATTGCTCTTACTCCTGGGCATTTCTCTAGGGAGCCTGGGAAGCCAGATGGCTTCTGCCCTTCATAAGCAAAGCCCCTGTTGGTGGCTGGGTACCAAAGCTCCAGCAAAGTGCCCAGAAAGGCAGCTGCCCAGTCCAAGCTCTGCTCAGAAATGGCAAAGCGTTGACTTGTGGTTCCCTTGGGGTGCTGGTGTAGATGTGTCCATGTGGAGAGGTGAAGCACTCAACAGGAGGACTTTTCACTCTTCCCTGGGTTGCTATGGCCTTGTTGCACTTTATTAGCTCTCATGCCCCATGTTCTTTTACTAAGCTCAATATGGCACACAGAGGTCCTGTCCTTCCCAAACTCAGTGCCTCTTCTGATACACAAATTAAAAATAATATTTATCTTGTTTCATTTCCCTTTGGTGGCTATTTTTTGTTTGATTATTTTCTTGTTTTGAATTCAGTTTATGACTGTTTTCTAGGATGTATAGGAAAAATTTTTGGTAGTTCCACGCAGACATTACTTCTTGGCAGCAACCTAAAACAAAAAACCAAGTGGGAGCAAGAAAAAGGAGGAGATTGTCTCTTAGTTACAGAGCAGCTAGTTTGTTTGTATTGAAAAAAAAATACTAACTCTTAAAGAATGCATTGTAATTTGTATCGTAGATCTAATTTGTGTGAGTCTTGAGTGCAGTCATGCGTTAGAATGTTTGCAAAAATTAAAACTATGAGTTGTGGGAAGAGATTGAATTTAATTTGTAATTTGTGAAAATATTTTAATCTCTCTCACAGAAGACTTGTGAAGTCTTTTCAAGCCCAGAATATTTAACTGTTCAGATAGAGCTTTTCCAAGGGGCCCAAGGTAAGCAGGAACAAACTCTCAAATGCAAATCACATCCTTGGCCTCTCTCCCTCTTTTGATCAAACCTGCAGTTTGCACTTCTGCCACATGAGCTGCCAAATTAAAATACCGTGGTGGTCCTGTGTAATCCATGAGCAATGTCAGCTGTGGCTTCTGAAAGAGGGATGAGCATGCATCAGATACAGGTGTCCCTACTTATCTCAGTTCTAAATGGCATCTAATAAAGTGAAGAAATCATAAGTATAGTGAATGAGCCAGCATTACGATGGGACACTTGAATGAGAAGGAAGAAGTGAATTTGTTCAGCAGCCACGTTAGAGTCTCAGTTTTGAGCTGGTTTGATGGTTCTGGGACTACTTTGGTCAAAAAGAAAAATGAAAATGAAGTACCAGATTATGGAATACCTCCCAGTCCTAAATGGCTGTGCCAGGATGGGGCATTGACAGATGCATGTGGCAGTTCTTCAATAGAGGCTTTTCAGTGAGAAACATTGACTGAATTAACAGAACTATTCATTTTAATACATTCCTATAATTACCCTTGATTGCTGTACTGGAACCAATACTATTTGATATCTTAATCTCACTGTCTATGTCATTGATGGAGGCCACCCTCAGCAAGTCTGTGGATACTAAGCTGAGTTGGCAGTTGGCACACATGAAGGTTGGGATGCCACCCAGATGGGCTCTCCCCTGGATGGGCTTGAGTAGTAGGCCCATGTAAACCTTATCAGGTTCAATAAGACCAAGTGCAGGGTTCTCACTGGGGGATAAAAGGATTGAGAGCAGCCCTGCTGAGAAAGGGATGGTGGGGTACTGGTGGATGAAAAGCTGGACATGAGTCAATAATGTGTGCTCGTAGCTCAGAAAGCCAGCTGTATCCTGGGCTGCAAAAATAAGAGTGGCCCGTGGGTTGAGGGAGGTTATTCTGTCACTCTACTCCGCTCTGGTGAGACCCCACCTTGAGTACTGCTTCTAACTCTGGAGTCCTCAGCACAAGAGAGGAGGGCCACAAAAATAATCAGAGATCTGGAACACCTTTCCTATGAAGAAAGGCTGAGAAAGTTGGGATCATTCAGCTTGGACAAGAGAAGTCTCTGGGAAAATCTTATTGAGTTAATTCAATATGTAACAGGGAGCTTATAAGAAAGGTGGAGAAAGACTTTTTTTGCCAAGGACAAGGCATAGTGGTTTTAAATTGAAATAGTACAAGTTTAGTTTGGACACTAGGAAAAAATTTTTTACAGGGATGTTGTGGATGCCCCATCAGTGGAAATGTTCAAAATCAGGTTGTACTGGACTTTGAGCAACCTGGTCAAGTGAAAGATGTCCCTACCTTTGTCAGGGGTGTTGGATTAGATGATGTTTGAAAGTCCTTGTCAACATAAACCATTCTGTGATTATAGGTTATGGTTGTGTGGCTTGACAAAGGTATGCTGAATGGTTCAACAGCATGACATGCCTGAAAACAGCAGAGAGTCTCAAAATGGACTTTCAAGTTCTCTTAAAATCCTTTTGGAATATTTCCTGAGTGTGGTGAAGCTCTGTTACACCCTCTTCAATCTGCTCTGAAGAAGGCACAGATTTGGAGGATGACTTGCCTCACAGGCATTCTCCCAGACAATTTGGATGCTGTACTACTAATAATACTGAACAGTGTGCCATAAGCAGGCTATTTTATATTTTGCACACACCCAATCATCAATGGCTTCCTGCTTGGAAACTGGTATTCAGACATGTTAGCAGCAGCAGCAGCAAAGATGTAAACACATTTACACCTGTTAAATCAAGGCAAGAAAAATGTTGGCCCATTCCCACTAAGAAGAGAATAACTTGCTCACTAGCACAGGTCCCTCTCATGTCCTGGGGTGGTTTCTGGAGCAGCTCAGACTGGTGGCTACATCCCAAGGAAGCTCTTCAATGTTGGGGTTGACTGAAGTATGGGCCAATTGCAAGGTCATTGCAGCTCTCATGCCTTCTGCTGTGTTGTATGCTTGAGGGATGATGGCCATTTTGGTCACAGTTTATTCCTGGCATAATGTATATTTCTCCAAGTCATCAACAGGTTGCCAGTTTCACTATTCATGATGGAAAGATGGGCAGAAATTACGTTGATACCCACCATTGTGATCTGCTTGGGCAAAGCCCTGTTATTTTGTAATTAGCTCTGATGCTTTTGGCCCAGCTCCTTAGGAATCAGCTCTAATCTTCTTATGAAGCCAAATTTCTGTTTTTTTCTTGGCCCTGGCAGTGTTCCTGCAGTAGTGTTATGATGTTTGGCTCCAGTGATGCTTACAGTGAGTTTGTATGACCAAGTGATCGGGATGGAGCAATCATACCTAGGCTGTTCTTAAACACAGGCTTTAGTGGAGTACATTGTTGTGGTTTTGTCTGACACCACAGGGTGACAGTTTCGTAGCTGCATCAGTCTTGAATCAGTACTGGAACTGGTAATTTTCGTACCTTCATGTGCGTATGTCCCAGCAGGCCCCACTTTACAGGCAACTGAGTGTACTGTGGTATCAGTGCTTGCTACCGAAGGTTTCCAAAGTGCTCCAGCATAAGCTCCAAATGGCTGAGAATAAGGGGAGTGAAACCAGACTCTGATGTACCTGATGGCTTGCTTATTAATTGAGCTACTGATTGATTTTTTAATGCATTTGGGGAGTATGTGTGGTATTTTTACAAGAGGCAACTTGCTATTGCAACTCCAGCCTCGGTAGCCTTAAAGGACTTCTACACACATTTTGCAATGGATCTTTTAAGGCAATGACTCATACGTGGGTTTGGCCTGACTCCATGGAAAAGTGATTTTGATCCTGTCCAACAAGGGGCACTACTGCCAGTCTGTGTCAGCCAGCACACGCTCTGTTCTCCTTCTGTGTATTCACATTTCCTGTGAACCCATGACAAATCTGAGCGTGTGTGTGGCAGTGTTTTTCTTTTCTAAGCTAAAAAATGCAGTAGCGATGGTCCACGTCAAGCCAAACCTAAGCACTTAGATACTTTGGGAATGTTCCCGTTATAACATATAGGAAAACTTATATTGCACAGAAGAGATTTTGCAAATCCAAGTGAATAGCAACAAATGGAAAGCTCATTAGAAAGTAGTCATTAATTCTTGAGCTAAATTAACAAGGTTAAATATAAGTTGGTGAGTTTCTCAATGTAGGTCTGCCCAATCCATTAACAGGAGTTTAAAACAAACACACTGTGATAACTACGTTTCTTAAGAGCTGCATCAAAAGTGCTTTCACAGAAGGTCAGCCCTGGATCTGTGATATTTTGGGCTCCCCCATGCTCTTGGGACCACTTTCAGTGTTTAACGTGCAATGACTAAATAAGCATTCCAGAGCCCTTTTTCTTTTTTTTCCTTCTTTTTATTTTTTTGGTTCTCCCAAGTGTGAGAAACAATATTGGCAGCAGAAACACCTTGTGTAGATCAGAAGAAAAACCTCTCCTCTGACTTGAACTGACTCCCACCAATTATGCAGCTGAAGGATGGACCTTTAGGGAAGCTGCCCCATGGCATTGTCCTGGACAATCCCCACCAAATTAGGGCTGGTCAGGCCGAATGCGAAGAGAGTGGTGATTACCGAGATTTTCTTTTTAAACATGCTCCTTAGCTCTACTTTGCTGGGTGTTGGTTTTCAAAGGGGACTTATAATAAACGCCGGCCATCTATATATAGCCCAACTTTTGTTCGTTTGCACAGTTCAGAAAGCCTACTGTTTGAGGTTAGCCTTGAGTAAACTTGTACCATTTACTTTGGAGCATTTCAAAGGGAACAAAAACACAAATCATGATGAGGCTAATAAGAAGTTTGGGTGTTTAGTTTAAATGTGTACACAGCAATCATTGTAGAGGAAGTCCTTCTCTTTGGGAGTACATTATTATTAAGCAGCATTGCTGTTTGCCTGGTTTTGTCTGGTCCGCAATTTGCATTCACTTGATGGATTGCCAGGGTCGGAGGTGCACTACTTGGGAAACACTGAAGTGCCGTCTCAGCAAACTCTTAAGAGGAAGGGAACGCTAATACAAGCATTTGCCCAAACTCCTTGAGTCTTCTTAGGCTTCCTTAGGCTGTGCTAGATCAATATGACAGTTTGCTAAGAAGCTTTGGACATGCATTCACAAACTCTCTCTATTGGCTTTCTTGGTGTGTTATTCAGGAGGTAGCTGCTAGTGAAACATGTCTGCTACCAGCACAGAAGATTTATACATGCATTTTCTTCTCCTGCTAAGTGATTTATTTACTAGCAATAATGCCTTGCAGAGCTGCTTGGTCCAGTTTGCAGAACTCATTATGTCGACCCTCAACAATCCATAGATGAATGGGATCGCTCGCTCCCTCTCTTCTTGTTTTTTGGTTTTTTTTTCCTCTCTCTGTGTCTTGGGTTTTTTTAAGTGTGGTCACATGGCTCCAATCCTCCTGGTCAGTAGAGTGAGGTGATCCCAAGCCGGTGAACATTTCTTTCTAAACTATGCACGGAGGTAAGTTCTCTTGTGCCACCTGTCTCAGAGCAATGAAGGGGTTTGCTTGCTTGCTTGCTTTAATTATAATAATTTGCTTTCTGACTGCTTGCTGTCAGTTGCTTGCAAATGGACTGTCTTATATAGGAGACAATTTCTACAGCCTATTTCCTGTGATCTATAAGCCCTGCAAATAGAGCAAAAATGTAACATTGCAAAAGTTATTAACAGCAAAAAACTCTATAGTGGCCTTTACTCACAGAGCTCTCAAATCTCTTCTGTTCTCCTGCTGCCAGTGTCTCACGGTGGTGCCTCTCAGCCCTCCTGCTCGCTGGCTGGCTTTAATTCCTGCCTCTCCTCAGCACTTGGTGAAATTCAGCCCTTTTGCTTCCCACTGGCGGAGGATGGGAAATTGGCTGCTCTGACAGCTCTCCCTGCTGATCCCTCAACCAGTGAGGTTACACAAAGGTGAAAGGTGACCAGATTATTCACATTTTTATCTGTGAAGCGCTGGCAGTGCTCTTGTGTCACTTGCAGGAGGAGGGATGGAGCAGTCTGGGCTCAGATGTGCTGGGGTTTTCGTGTTCCCATCAAAGCCCTGTGGCCCAGTGTGTCAGGGATGCGCCTCCTGGATGGGAACACCTCTCCACACGCTGCACACAGATTTTTTTCACTTAGCAGTGGAAAGTGCAGGTCAAGATTTGAGTCTTACCATCCTTTTGGGGAGTGGGAAGCCTCATCCTGGTCTTCCCACTTTGCCCAAGTCTTTTGTTCAGGAAGCTCCCCAGTGCGTTTGGCATCATCCCCTTCTCAAATGCCTGAAAAGATATATGATTCGTTGGACATGGGATTTAAAAATGTTCCAGGGCATCTTAAACTGTTTCGCATTTTATTAGCCCTGCCAAGTTCTAAGCACACCTTGAATAAATTCATAGTTGGTGGTTGTGGCGTATGTACCTTGGCTATCGTGGGTGGATAAAAAATGTTTATACCCCGGAGGAGCAGCAAAAGCACGAGCGAGCTCCATGCAGTGAGAGGAGTGAAAAAGTTGGATTAAATCATGTCTGTCTGCCTGTGGTTGAACTAGCAATGAGGCATTTTCAATCAGAGGTCAGGGCTGTGGTCAAATTTCTGCTTCAGTTTTTGCTCGCCGTAATTTTCCCTCATACCAGATTCTCTGTGAAACTCCGGAAGGACCGAGACACTCTCTGTGTCTGACCTTTCAGGGCAGGATTTTTCAGACAGTCCTGTTTCAATTGAACTTGCTGCCAGAGCATGCAGGAAGGAAGTGACATGTGTTAGTCATACGCCCCGGTGTGCGTTTAGCATCCAATTTGTGTACAGTCCAGGAATAACCCGGCATAATTCTGCAAAGCTGGACTCACGCTTAGATGTTTTGATGTTTGGGCTAGGAGGGGATTTCTTCATACATGGAACAGGCTTCCAGCGCTCAGGAAGGATCAATACCTCCCCCCAGGGAGCTCAGGCAATGAAAATATTTTTGCAGTAGATGCCGGAGCTCAACCTGTGCGTAGGTGTCTTGGGCTGAGCGACCGCCTTTCAAAGCTGGAGTTTACCTGCTTTTACCCACCTAAGCCAGATCCACCCCGAGGTCACAAGGGCATCATGGCTTCATGGGCAGCATCGCACGATGGGGACAGCTGATGTGCCGGTTTGGGAGCAGCCTGTGCCACAAAAGGCAGATTGTGAGAGGTGTGGGAAGAGCCCGAGCTCGCTCGCTTTGCTCACCAGCCTTTGGAAGCGGCGCTGGGGGCAGCTGCGCCAGGCTTGACATCTTGAAACAACATTAATTAAAAGTAACTTTTTAATCCTTGAGGGAAGAGAAACCAGAAGTGACAGTCTCCTGGCTACAGCCCTTCGGTTTTAATCCCAGTTTTGACTTTTTGCCTGGGATCGACAAGCCACAGAGAACAAAAACATATTTTAAAAAGCTTCTTTCAAGGCAGATGAATGTTAATCATGAGGGTGGGATTTGATTATTTTTTCTTTTGTTTTGTTTTTTGGTGGTTTTTGTTTGTTTGTTGGGAGGGGGGGGAGAGGGGGGTTGGTTTTTTTTTTATTGACTGTTGTTGGTCTGGAGAAACTGAAAGAGCAGACAGCCTCCCTTTAAATGGGTATCCGTCTGCTCCTATACCTAGGACAGTATTTCTGCTCTGCAGCAATCGTAGTTGCACATTGTGTCTGGCTGTTTTGAGGATGTCAGGCTGCCGTGCAGGATGGACAGTTCTTTGTACCACATGAGCTTGTGCTGGGACAGACTGTGAAGGGTCTGTGGTGACAGGGAGTGGGATGAGCCAGTATTTGGGTCCATGCAGTCAGATGCGCTTAAAAATGGGCTCTTTGAAACCAAACTGGAAGTGATTCAGGGGAGGTAGGAGATGCTGTTTCTCTTCTCACTGCAAAATCCCACCCTGTTTTCCCTCTGGCACAACATAGCAGTCAGCACATCTGCTCCCTCACAAGGATCTCGGCCTGTTAGCAACTGGGGATACTTCAGCCAACCTTCTTTTCTCAGCTACCTGTTAGAGCAGCAAGACCAGGATTTCCAAATAACCCGTGGATCCAAAAATGCGTGTGTGCGGTACCACAATTAACATTCCTTCTGAGCGCCTTGCATTAAGTGTCTCTATATGAGTCTTGAAGGAAACCTCTGAGAGATTGTCTTTTATGGAGGAGTTATAAGAGATTTCTTATGGCTGAGTTCACCTATAGAAAATACAGAATTGTAAGTCTATGTAGTTCAAGAAAGAAACTGAATTAGCCAGACCCAGACAAGAATAAGTTAACAGTACTCACTAAGGAGCCTTGAGTGGAATTAGAAAAAAGAAAAATGGCCTGCTGATAAAAACAAAAGCCTAAAAACTTGAAGAAACCCTTCCTTCCCCCATCCCCATCTAATCAGCCCAAGACAGAGTGGGAGTGGGGGTAGGAGGGAAGGAAGGATCTGCTTGATGCCAGTGGTTTATCTCCTCCTTCCCTTTTTTTATTTGACCCTCTTTTAGAGGAATGTTTAGCAAAGCTGTTTATTTTGCATAAACCCAAGTAATAACGTGGCCCCGGGTGACAGGACCTGAATGAAGATGACAGCAGTTTGATTTAACGATTAGCCACCTGACCCGATAGCACCTCTGGAATCTCAACTGCAGAATAAATTCCCATTCTTCCTGCATGGGCTGCATGTTAATCACGGGAAGAAAAGCAAAGGGTGGTTGCAATAGGGCCATTGTTCCTGGGGGCAAGGCTTGAAAAGAAACTGCCCGTCCCTGCCTGCTTTGTGCTGGCTTCACGCTGAGTCTTGGACACTCAAGTTTCTTTTACTGCTTCTGTATCCCCCTCCTCAGATGAAATACTGGTTTCAGTCTGGTTCATTCGCCGAGGGACTTGCCTTTCTCCCTGAATTATCACTATATAGTTTCTAATGTTTGTTTCAGCTGAAAGTCAGCGCTTGCAGCGCAGGAGCCTCTCTATTTGCAGAGTTAGCGGAGCAAGTCGCTGAGGGATCCCTGCTTTTTCCAAACGTTCCCTAAAGCAGCTTAGCAAAGTGGTAGGGCTTTGTTTTGAGGGAAACCAATTTGGGGAAAATCTTGCTGTGCTTTTTGTTTCCTCCCTCCCCTCCCCCTGCCCTCCCAACTCTTTCAAAGCCCCTGCACTAAGCACAGTTGTAATGGTACAACCCTCGCCTTAGCAGGCTAATATTCACTTACAGTTCAGCCTTCCAGCTTGGTAGCACAGGGAGAGATGTGGCAAAGGGGAATTAAAAAATGATTGCAAAGTCAATGGTTTAAAGAGTAATTACAGAGTCATTAAAGGTTATTACAGGGAAATGTTCAGCTGAGCAGTGATTAGCATTCCTGATACCTCAAGTTCACCACGATTTGAGGGCACAAGTGAGAGGAGTTGCAGAGGTCTCTGCCGTGAGGGGCTGGAAGCAGCTCCCAGGCCTGCGTTCACTGCCTCCCCCAGGGCCACCGGCTTGGTTGTCAGCTGCACCTCCGGATCGTAACCAGCTCCAAACTACACACTGCTGCCCTCTGCCCAGATCAACACTCGCTCAGGTTAGCTTGTGGCTGCTGATCCCAGCCAACCCTTCAGAGCCACCTCAGTCCTTCCCCCACTTCCTACCCATGTGAAAACTTTCAGGTGCCATCAGAATTCAGCTGTCTCAGGACCTGGGTGGTAGAGGGCTGGGTGCCACTGTTTGCACCTGCAAATAATTTCAGAGGTTAAAACTCCCAGCAGGCAAATTCCTAAAACCAGCACTTCAGCATCGCCCTTGCACAGTCACCACGACACACTTGCATGGCCATGTCACCCCAGTGCCCAGAGCTGCTGAGGTTTGGGGTGCTCTTCTTGCATAGGTGGACTGTGCTCAGCCCTGGTGGGAATGCCTGGTATCCCTCCATAACGTAATAGTGAAGGTCTTGAGGAGCAGCAGAACCAAACGGTGTTGTATCTCGTGCATTTGTGTTTGCCCATATATAGTGAAAAAACCCACAAATCAAAGTCAGGTCTGTTGTCAGTGCAAGAAGAGTGAAACCCTGGCCAGAGTCCTGGATGTTTTATAGTGGTGAAGGCCAAGCAAGCATTTAAACAGATAAAACACATAGGTGAAATAAAACTAAGTATTAATGACAGTATTAGGCAAATTATAAATATTTAGGTAGAAAGCAGGTACCGCTCTCATTGCTCAGGCAGTTGGCTTCTGGTCTGTGCCACTGTTTGGATTTTCTTTTGAGCATTGAAAAGGGCATTAATATGTTGCCAGGAAATATTATTTCCAAGGTAAATTAAAAAAAAAAAAAAGAAAAAAAGAAACAGGCATAGCAAGAGAGCCAGCAGGAGCCCTGGGCTTTGCAGAGGCAGACCCTGGGGCAGGAATGCCCTTGTGCCCAAAGGGGAGTCAGGGATGGGTGCATCTGAGGCAGGTTTCTGGGCCAGTGAGGAAGACTCAGCCTTCCTTTGGGAGTGAAATAAAAAGGGATTTATTTTCAGGTTAAAAAGAGGTGTATTTTTAAAAATATCAGGGATGACAAAAAGCTACTTTTTTTTTCCCCTCTGAGGGTGAAAAGCAATTAGTTTGCTTATGGACTGACACCTTGGGAAGGAAACACTGCTGCCTTTTCACCACGCTGCTCCCCACGTGTCTCCCCCAGATGGAGAAACACAGGTCCCGCCAGCCCGGATGGCTTCCCCAGGGATTGCAGCCTGTCCAGGGAGGGAGGCTGTGCTCTGAGTGCTCTGAGGCTGTCCGGGCAGCTGGTATTCATTTATGTTTTACAAGAAAGCCTCTCACTGCAAATAGCTTTTGCAGACCTCTAAGATGTCGGAGCAGCGGAGGGAGGGAGGCTGCGTTCTTGGCTGTTTGGGGCTCACTTCTGTGGGGCTGCTCAACACCAGCCTCTGATTTTCCCCAGTCAGTTCCCTGCTATTCTGATGCTGCCAGAGGGATTTTCATGCTGATGTGACCAAAGCTCATCCAAACACATGCAGTTAATTCAGTTGATTTAATTATTCTTGTAGGCTGCTTCCACCCTGTCTTTGTAAAACCTGCGACATCTCAGACGGGGAGCAGTGGAGGCTAGACTTTGCATCCTGGCCATTTTGAGGCCCAGCAGCACCAGAGAAGTAGCCAGGCATCATAGCATGGTGCATGATAACTGCTTTACATCTGAGCTGGGGGCACTTATAAGATCTTCAGCTTTCACAGAGTACAACGAATTGAAGCAGAACCTCTTGCTGCTGGTACAGAAGAGCCAGATCCTGGAGCAAGAGCTAGTTTGGATCTGGAAGTTGAGGGTTTGCAAGTGAACAAGAGGTTGCCTTGCAGTAAACGAAGTAGCAAAAGAAAAGGAGCCCCAGCCATTGCAGGTATCCGGGAATATTTCTTACCTGGCTTTTTTTCACCCACTGATGGAAAGAAGGGCAGCCAGAGGGTATCTATGACATTTAGCTGAACAAAAGACATTGGAAGCGAGAGAGACCTGAGTCAAGCAAGCATTGCCATCAGCCATGCTGGCCACATCCTAGCCTCCTCACCACTTCCATGGACTGCCATGCCACTTCGGAGAGGGAGGCTCTATGAGGTGTCAAAGTATCAATGCAGGAGCATCAGCAAAGGTTGAGATTAAGGTCTGTCCATCCCTGGCTCCTTCTTTGGACAGAGGCAAGTACTTTGTTGCAGGGCAGGTGTGCAAGAAAGGGACCAAGCACACCATACCACTTCCCAGCGGTGTTCTCACAGCCCTGCAAATTTTGTGGTTCAAGGACTGTCCGAATTGCAGGTGGCAACACTGGATTTTTCTTCCATGAATTTGCAGTCCTTTCCTGAAACAGCATATCTTCTTAGCAGGGGCACCATCCTGCAGTGAGGAGTGCCACAGCTTAGCTTTGCTCTGCACAAGGGAATGTCTTTGATCATCTTAGCCCGTGTCCCCTCAGTGTTATTTGGTGGCTTGCAGGCCTTGCATGGGAAGGGACTGTGAACTAGCAAACTGTAGTGCTGTCTTCATCCCAGCCACAACTTTCTGAACCCGCTTCAGTTGTTTTTTTGCAAAGTGATGAGCCCAGATCTGCTCTCTCCCTGCATCCAGCCTCATCACAGGGGCAGAGCTCAGTCTGCTGGACCTGAGATTCCTTGCTTTTAAGTGCCTGAAGTAGGAAATGCATCTCTCCAGGCATGCTCAGTAGTCAAAAGAGAGAAAAAGCCTGTCCAGCAGGTGAGCTGAGCCACCCAGCTTGATCCCCCTGTCTTTCCTCTTTCTTTCTGCATTGTCTTTACGGGGAGACCCTGTTATGTGGAGACCTACAAGGTTCAGGTGGTGTGATTTTCACCCTGTAAGAAAAACAGCTCCTATCTGTGGGTTTCAGAGGACTGAATGACCGAGTGCTGCTTGGTTTTTGGTGGGTTCACACCAGAAAGCCAAGATAAGATAGGCTGATGCAGGATTTTTTGGGTTGTTTGTTTGTTTGTGGTTTTTGTTTTGGTTTGATTTTGGATATTTTTTTCCCAAGGAATGGATGGAAAACAGACCCCTCTGGTTACGTACTGGTGACTGCAGGTCTTCTGTGAGAATTCAGGCTATACTGTCTTTTCTGTAGGCTGCTAATGGTATGTAGTCCTGTATTCACAGTGAACGAGATATATAGGTTCATGCTGGGAGTCCTTTCTGCATGGCTTGCCCTTTCTATTTGTATTTTGGTTGTACAGGACTTACAGTCCCTCCCTCAGATGTATCCTCCAAGGAGCAGTATGTTTTAACTTAGAAACAAGATGCAAACACGGAGACGTGTTCCCTGCGTAGTTAGTAACACCGATGACGCTCAGCACGCTCTACAAAATGCCTGGGGCCCTACAGAGGTGCTTTGTGCACATCCACAACCCGCTAGTTCTCTACTTTTCCCCAAAAATATTTTGCGTGCGTGCTGGTGCCTGGGGAAAATGGAGGAGATGGAGGAAGGGCAGGAGACAGAGGTGTTCGGGCAGGCACTTGGCACATCTCTACCGGCTCAGCCCCAATCTCTGCCTTCTCTGGCCTTTGCCCATCCTGTCTACCTGGCGGCAGCGGGGCTGGGAATGCAGGTGGGCGCCAGTGGGAATCTGCAGCCCCTCTTTGAGTTCGACCCACCCAGGCTCTGAACACAGGTCTCCATGGGTGAGTGATCAGTCCCTTAAACAATCGCACTGCGCTCTCACGGCATCTAATTACCAGGACAAAGCAGTCCGTAATAATGGATATTGCAGAATAGCTTATTCTCCTGGAGGATTTGATCCAAACCCCAATGAAGTCAGTGGAAAGACTCCCATTGATTTCAATAGACTTTACATCAGGCTGCTAGTGTGCTGTTGGTTGCTTTGCCATTAACCACGATGTGCTTTTCCAAAACTTTTTCATTTGAGGGAAGATTTCAAAATCATAAGTGATTTACTCAGAGCAAGGAAGAGTCGTCCTTTTCAGAACGAATATCCCTCTGTCTTGTATTGAGATGTTTGTTGATTGCTAGAAAATAGCATCACTTTTCATTACTACCTAATATAGCTTTAGTAATGACAATTGGTAACTGCTTGCATTTTTTTAATTTTCCAGTAAGTAAAGCTGTGCAGGAGTTTGTCCCAACATCATACCATTTCAGGAGCCTGGCAAAATATTTTATTTGCTTCCTCTACTGTGAGCATACATGAGGGCTGACATATACACTAAAACACTGTTCTCCTGTGCTTTTGCTCCTTGTGGCTACAGTTTCATTAACATTGCAGCATGTAAAAAACTCCTAAGACTTTTTTTTTTTTTTAAGCTAAAAGTTTTCTCGTCTGATATTTTAACAAGTCTCAGGAAAGTATTTTGATATAAACTTATGGAGGAACAATGAAAAATTTTATATAATTTGTGTTACATATATATTTAAAAAACATGTGATGCTTTAAAATTCTTATGGTGCCATGGGATTCCTTATCACCACACACTACTCTGGGAAAAAATGCTTGAGCCCAGATAGCAAACCATGTCAGACCATTTTATTTAGGAAACTAAAAATTTAAAAGTTGTTGCTGTTCCTTTGTTTCTTCCTGGTTTGACCATGGTAAGTGGAAGGATGGAGGATGACCATGCCTTGATGGTCATTCTTTGATTGGAGGTTCAAAACTCGGGGGGTGAGCCTTCTAAGTGCTGCAGGAGGCACAGCCTTGGCCCGCAGCAGGTAGGTGTTGGGATGGATAGTGCGCAACTAGGAGGGGGAAGGCTTTGGAGTGCCTGAGGGTAGTGAAGACATGCCCAAGAGCGGTGGTGATGTGTCTGAGAGGTGGAGAATGGGCTTGATGCAGGGACTGGGAAGTGCAGACGTGCTCAGAGCTGGGAATCCCCTAAGAAAGGAGCTGGAGAGGGGCCCAGAGGTGGAAGAATGGGGCAGCTGTTGACATGTTTAAGGAAATGGCAGAGAGGCCAGAAATGAAGAAAAAGGAGAATATTGAGAACAGGACATTCAGAGCTGCCCCAAAGGAGGATCCCTGGGAGAGGCTACCCAGTGAGTGGCTTCCTCCCAGTCAGGTGCTGCCAGTGCAGATCAAACAGCTGCTGCACTTGATCTTGTCCCAAATCCAGAATATCATGAGCTACCTAAAATGGAGGAAGAAAGCCAGTACCGTGAGGGATGATTTCAGCGCCTCTTTGTTACCTGCTGGGCCAAGGATAAGGGGTACAGGCACAAGAAGAAATCCTCTTTGATCCATGCACAGGAGTTCGACCCTACTCAGTGGGTGATATCAAGTCTGTGTGTAAACTTTAAACTACAGCCATCCTCGCACATGAGTGTGGTGGTGCCGTGGCAGCGTGTTCTGCCTGTCAGGCAGACAAGCCCAAGGGACAAGCTGCACCAAGCACCGTGCTCAGCCCGGCGTGCTGAATACAAGCAACACAGCACGCTTGGCCGCCAAGAAAGCGACAGCTAAATTTGTCTTCAAACTACAACAGTTTGGAGCAGGATCCCTGCAAGGGGAAGCTGGTTCGTCACGGTTCAGAAGATTATTCAAAACGCATGAAATTTGCGTGGAATTTCCTTAATCTGCCTTTACAGGAAAATTCCTCTCCCACTTCCTGAGGGCAAGCCCATATTGTTGAAGGCAGCATTCTTTAACTGGGGGATATCATTTATTATAAAGGATCACGGGTCAAAGTATCTTAACCCAGATCAAGGGCAAGGTCTGTGGGGACAGCCTGGAGCCTTTCGTGGTAACTCACAATAAAGGGCCAATTATAGAGCGAGCGGCTGACACCAAACCCATGCCGCGGCCGCAGATGGTGAATGCACCTACTTGGGCCATGCATCTTGTAAAAGGAGAAATGACTGTAGGTTCAAATTCTTGAAATGGGTGACCATGGCTAGCAGGCTAATTAAGCCTTTCCAAAGTGAAATCCATGTTGCTTAACACTCCCTGTTTTTTTCTTAGTAGTTTAACCTTGATATCTTTCCTGGGATTAGAGAGTGATGAAAGGTTGAATTATTTGTCTCTGAACTCCCACTGCGAGCGGCCTGACTGCATCTGTTCGAGTTCCTGGTTTCTCAACAATGGTGTTGCATGTGATGCTCTGAGGGTGTTAGGCACTAAGATCGTATCGCTCTAAGCTACTGTTATTCACTTGGGATGCGGTCTACTAGTTTGAAAGAGGCAGCAATTCCAGGAAAAAAAAAATAAAAATAGCCTGGAAGTGAATCCCATATAATTAAAAGAAAATTTAAAATTTAAGTGTGTTACATACATAAGCATGTATTTCTGTCCAAGCTTTTTTTAAGCAGTTAGCAAGAAGTGCTAGAGGTGCTAAAAGATTTTTGTAAAACTAAGGGCAACTTATTCTCCATTTTGCTGGTGATGAGATTGAGGAACAGCTTGGAAGAGAAACCCATCAAAATTTATTAAATAGAAAAGCACATCTCTGGCTCAGGCCCCAAGGCAGGAAATTTCCTTGGGGGAGTACTCTTGGAGTATTGTGGCATGTCTTCTGACCTTGGGGTCTTCTCAGGGAGATGGTTACAGATGGAGATGGGACATCATAAGTCTTGTCTGACCTAGCAGGGTTATTTGGAGGTCTTTAGGTATTGCTGTGGCAATACCTGGGTGGTCAAGAGGCTGGGAGAAAGAGGAGGAGAAGGGCATTGAATGTACCATCCGTTTCTAAGTAGTAATATCTGCTTATTGTGCTATTTTGGAATGCCAGACAAAACTACAGACCCACGTTTCATTCCTGCTTTTCGTGTACGCTTTTGATGTGTCCAGGTAACTGGCCAAGCTGGGTGTTTGCAAATGCAGCCCTGACGCACAGGGAGCTCTGCAGGGGAGTGGAGGCTGAGGGAGGTTAGCAATGCGTGGGATATCTAGCTCCTTTAAGTGCCAGCCTGTGCAAGGAGGTACTGTAACCTCCCCCTATGTCATTAAGGCTTATCATTGCCACAGACAGTGATTGGAAAAGGCTTTTTGCAAGGCTGAACTGTAAGCAATAAAACTTGCATTCTGATACAGGCATAGTGCACTTAGCTAATAAAAATAGCCTTGGTGTCAAAAGGTTTCCATAAATGTGGCTAAAGATATTAGCAGTCGTTGCATTCGCCTTTCACTTCTCTATAGACCCAGGATGAGGTGAGGTGATAAAAACGGGCTTTTTGTTTCCACTGGGAGCGAAAGTCATAGAACTTTACTTAGGATGCTGAGGGAGTGGGCCTGACGTTTCCCAATGCAGATCATCTCCCCGTTCTTCTCCCCTCTTGGCAGCCATGATAGGTTCCATCTCGGGTGTCTTGATGTGGGCAGCAGAATCGTCCTTTCCTCCTGACCCCAGCTGGAGGGCTGGAGCATGGGTGAAGTGCCTGACATTGGTGGATGGAGACCTGACCTTGCCTTTCTCGCCACCTGTGGCAGGGGCAGGGACACTCGTGTCACATCTCTTAAAAGATCAGGCTATGAAAATAGAGGGATAACTGTGCTGTGATGGACACAAGGACGTGCACCATCACTTTCCTGAATTGAGAGCTGTTTTTCAAAGCTCAAATCTGCCATGCAGCCCCAGCTGGAGCTCTGTTAATTCAGTGGAACTGCTTGCAAACTACGGTATTACCGGACATAATTAGGTGTAGCAAAACTGGGCTTACAGCTAATAATTTAAGGGTTTCTTAAGACCAGATGTTGATTAAAAGAAGAAACATCATGTAGCTGAAGGTGAACGTTGTTTTGACAACAAAACTTTTTTTGACAACAGAGCAATTAATGTCCCTTATTTACTCAACAATGAACAGATTTCTGTCACGTGATCACATAGTCATTTGAGTCAGAGGAAAATGTATTAACCAGTCTGCCTACATTTCCCAGTCGTATGTCAACCCCACAGTGTTTGCCAGGAGAGGTGACAGGGGTGCCTGTGAATTAGATTATACTCCAGAGGTCCCTCCTCAGCTGAGACCTGTGGTCACAACAGCTTAGTAATAATAATTAGCACCTAAATACTGGCAAAGCTGGTTTTGGCAACTGTTTTGGGCCATGGATGTGGCATACTAGATGAGGCAAAGCCAAGATAAGACAAGAGTGCACCCTGAGACATGGAGAAAACACAGTAATCCAGAAAATTGTTTTGCCCATAAGCTCGTTTGCTAGCCAACTGAATAACTGAAAATCTCATAGGGAAGCATGTGAATAATTAAACATAGTTCTAGACATTTGTGTCCATTGTAGTTCAATTAATAATTTAGAAAGGTATCCACAATAGCCTGTCTTCCTTCACATCTTGGTTTCCCCAGCCCTATTTCTTCTTTCTCTCTTCTTCCCTGTCTTTTAGTACAGCAGAATCTGTGGGTCTGGCTGATTCCCAGATAAATGTGATGGGGGCCTGTGAACCCACCAGTGTGGTTAGATGTGACTTTTCCAACCAGCATGTTTCATCCAGGCCCTTTCTTTCCTTCTTTTTCTTCAGCAGCTCTAGTGATGGTCCAAGGTGCTAGTGCCAACGTGATGCCCTCAGTCCCTGAGGTTCAAAGTCACTCTTCTTCCAATGCAATTTCTTTGTCTCTTCAGTCCCTGACCCAGATCCCTTCTCCTTTTAAGCACATGCAGGTGTGTTTGTCTACAAGTGGAGAGTTGTGAAATTGGGGTTGGTAATGGGAAAATGCTCATTCACATGTTCAAAGGCGTCTGCCACTGGAAATTTACTGCTCAGCTGAGGATGTTAATAGCACTTCCCAGAAGTGGATGCCCCTTCCTAGGGACTCATCCAGTGTGCAGTTATACCTGCCCTTGTGGGGCTAGGCAAAGGAAATCATCCTTGGACTGCAGGCCAGGAAAGTGAGCCTCTGTGAGAGCACCGACCACTGCCGGTGAGGTGACACAGGTGATGTGACATGTGATCACATGAGTGCAGAGATTAAGGCACCACAGCTTCCTCAGCTGTCAATATGGCCTCATTCACACGCATTAGAAAGTCACTTGTAATTTTCAGGAGTGTATGTGGAAAAGTTCCTCTAAAATAACTCTTAACATGAGTGTCACCAGCTCAGAGGATGAGCTCTCATGTAGGCCACATTTGAGTTATCAAACCCAACACCTAGAGGCAAATGTCAGCTTATCATAACTGCTCTGTAAACAGAAATCATCACGTAATCTCTTGTCTCACCCATCACATCCAGGCGACAGCCCAGGAAGCCTATTAGCAAATGCCAACACGCCTACCCCACCAGGGCGAGTTACATGCCTGGGTTAAACACCACAAGGGGAGTATGGGAGCCTCAGCAGAGTAACAGCAGTGAGTCACCTGAAGTCAGAGAAGTGCTAAGTGATTTTCTCATGGGAAAAACTGAGATCTAACATCACCGTGATTGAAAACCTTTCTCTTTTTTTTTTTTTCTTTAAAGTTTCTTATTGAAAATATCTTGCATGATAAAAGCAGAGCACAGAAAGAAGGTGCATATACCCATACTGCTCTGGATGGGCATATTACAGTGTGAATTTTGCAGTGGGAAGATAAATTATAGAAGTAACCAGAGCCAAACGAAAACCAGAGCCAGAAGTAAAATTGCAAGAATTACTGTACATACTTCAAAGTAAAGTGCTTGTACTAATAGCCTGATAGCAGTACCCGTTTCAAAGTTAGAAGTGTGTTGTCAGTAAAACACAGTGTTCACAGATGTTTTGATCTTCCAGTACTGCATTTCTGAAGAACTTAATATGACTGTTTCTGCTGGTGCCCTAGTTTGGGGGCCCAGTACAGTTACATAGATCCCATCTTGAAATGGTGCAACAAGCTCCAGGCAGTCGGTCAAAGCAAATCCAGGGGTCTTCCACAAGCCTCTCCCAACAGGGTGGCTGGCTCTTTTTCCTGTCCCATGCTGCTCTGCAGGTGTTGTTATATTGCAGTTAGTTCTATGCCAGACCAACATCGAAAAGGAGAGAAAAGTTAAATATGATGCTATGTCTGTTGTGCAGTGACTTTCCAACTCACAGCCAGTACTAACATTGCTTTCAGCAGACAGTGAGTGAATAAAGAACCCCTTCCGTGATATTTGAAGCTGTTTGCCATAGGAGGCTCCCCGTCTTGCAAATCTCTCAAGGTAGCTTGAAGCTATCAGAACGCATCAGATGATTTGAGGTAGGTGGGGGAAAGCTCCTTTTTTTGCTCACTGAAGACAGGTGCTAATAGAGGGACATGCTGCAGAATTGCTCAACTTGGGAGTTAAATGCAGGGGAATGTGCCACCAGTAGTAGAGTTGAAAAAAAAAAAAAAAAAAAAGAAAAAAGAAAAGAAAAAGAAAGAAAAGCAGTGCATTAGCCACAAATTAATAAAACCATCCCAATTTATGCAAAACCTGTGTTTGCAGGGACCTGTTTCAGCATCCCATATGACATTAAAAATACTGCTGTTGTCACAAAACTCTTTTGAATGGTGTCGCGTTTTAAAGTCCTTTCTTTTTGTGCTTCCTTTAAGGTTAGATGTTTATTAATAAAAGAGTTTCTCCCAAATTGGGGATGGAAGTGGGGAGGAGGGTAATCATTAGGTTGTTTCAGCGCAGATGTAGTTTGGTTTGGTTTAGCTTAGCTTAAGACTGTGCTTTAGTCCCCCGAATTGTCACTTTTAACCCAAGAGAAAGGGACGTGTACAGGTTGTCTTAAACAATAAAATGCACATAAATGAAACAGCACAGTTTTTGTGGTTTGATCTGGCCAAAGTAATGTGTTTCAGTTCCCAAAGTTATGGGATAAATTGACTGGCTGAATTAATATGGGGAGCGATACAGGATATTTGGACTCTTGTCAGTTATTTCATTCTGCTTTTTCCCAGCAGTAAAATGGATTTACTCTGAAACCTGGAAAAGAAAGAAATAAACTTGGCAGATGTGACCGGTTTATGATTTATTCTGAGTTTGTAGCCTGATCCAAACACCACTGAAGTCTATGGAAATCTTTTGGGGGATTTCGAAAGAAATCTCATCAGGCACTTGATTAATATGCTGGGGAGTTGGGGGGCACATGTTTGGGGCCAAGGGAGACTTGCAGATCTCATCCTTTTTTTTCCAGGGTTTGCATTCTCTAAGAGTACATCCTTTCATGCAAGTCTCTCAGTGTTCCCAAAACCATATGTATTTGGATTAAAAGGTAATATGAGAAGCGCTAGGAAAAGCTGGAGCCAAGTCCTATTTTATTGCAGGAAGGCCTCAAAGTGATGTGAGAAGGGACAGCGTGTCTGACATCTGGGGCTGTGGGAACATTACTAAGAGGCTGCAATAGAGATGAGGGGGTTCTTGTCAGTCCTGTTTCTCTCATGTCCGAACTCTGGTATTCACGTGCCAACTCTGAGCAAATTTGGGGATGGAAAGGAAGAAGTGGGGAGAAGGAGGAGAGGTTTGCATTGTGTGATCTCCTAGCGTGAGCCCCGCTGTAAGGGATGCTCTGCAGGCAGGCATCTCGTCCCGTCTCCTCTCAGGGTGCAGGAGGACCGAGGTGGATCGCAAAGCCTTGTGCTCTGGTGCACTTTGGATCTCAGTTTCACAAGTCAGCATAAGTGTGTGACCTTAATCAAGCTGATTAACCTTGCTGAAGCATCTGGAAGTAGAGATGAGTAATAATTGTAGCAGAATTTAGCATGCAGCACCTTTTAAATTTACAGTTATCTGCAGTGTTTTCTAGACTGGAAAATTTCCAGATTTTTCTAGGATGGGAAAGGCCACTACGTGATGTATGGAAAAGAAACAGGCTTTGTGTCTTGATTTATTCCTAATCTTATTACTGTGTGACAGGATCAGTTATCTCTTAAGGGGTGGTATTAATTAATGTTTACAAACTATTTTGCAGCTCTTGGAGAAAAATGCATCACAGAACTGTGTTACCACTTGAGCTATTTATTAGATGGCACCTGATATGTGAAACCTCCTGCTTGTAACTGTGGCCGTGATTCAGTGTATGTTATGAGCTTTCAAACTCCTTTTGGAAAAGCTTGTCTTTTAAAATGTTATTATTTTTCTTTTTTCCTTCTCCCCCTTAAAGTGGGAGGGAATCGCAGATGATCTTTCACATGATTCTTCCAACACCCAGGCATTCATCAGCAGAGACTTAAAGATAATAAACTTTTTGTTTCAGGCAATTACTTAATCTCGACAAACTCCTGTGTTAAGCAGGGCTATTAACTGAGCAGGCCATAAATCAGCGTGTTGCCAGGTAGGTGAGTCTCCTGAACTGCAATCACTCTTCAGGACCTTCCAGAGACCCCTTACAGTCTTAAGCACCCTCATTACACAAGCAGCATGCTAACAACCGGCACTTTGCATGAGCCGCTCGGAGAATCCATTGCAAACTGCACTGGGACCATTTTTAACACCAGGTGGAAAATTTTCATACCACAGCAGGATGATACATGGGAGTTATTAGCCTGCACCAAAACCACAGCTGGGCAAAACAGATAACTTCCTCACCCCTCTCCTCGTCAGACCTTCTGCTTAGTTAAGAGCAGCAGGCTGCCTTATGCTTGGTTAAAAGCCAGCTCATGCAGGATCCTTTTAGTCTTTATGGACTAGGAGTGCTTTGGGGACTGAAGTCCTGAAGCGTAAAAGCTCCCAAAACTCTTATTTGAAGGCTACAGAGATGCTTATCACCCGGGTATAAATGCAAGAAAAAAATGCCCAGCCTTGCAATTTTATCATGACTGTAGTAGAAAACAGAGACCTTTGCTTCCATTTCCAGAAAGAACTTTGCTCAAAAACGCACAGCAGACTCTGCATGGGGTTTTTCCAGACTCGATTTGTTCAATTTTACAAATAATATAAACAGACCTTTCATACAGAGGGGAAATTTTTCAAGCCATTGCCTATAGGAACAGTTTGATTTCAGTTTGTTTTAGTGCCTGGAGGAGCATATGCATAAAGAAAGCAAACTCACTCCTGTGGTTTGGAGAGGCTAGAAATGCCAGCGCTGCATTTGAAACACAGCCTTGTCCTGAAAGATTGAGAAAGTCTTTGTGGCATGAGGGGGTATGGGTGTCCCCACGATGGCAGCAGGCAGCCCTGCGGCGGGGGAGACCATTCAGGTAGGTCTGTGCTCAGGGCGGGCTGGCGTGCCCTTTCTTGTTGGCACTGGCACCTGCGCTTTCATGGGATTCAAGCATCTGCTTGGGAGTTTTTCTTCTGCAAGGCGGCTTTCCAGCTCCTGCAAGTCGTGCCGGCTCCTTGAGCCGACAGCTCCTGGTACGCTACCTGAAGGATTTGGGGAAATGTCTTTAGTTTGCAATGGCTGGTCAGCCCAGCTTCTCCATCTGTATAGTCTGGCCGACAGCTCTGCCCCCAGGTGCAGCACCTGGGAAGCTGGGCTGTGAGCATGAAGTTCACCCAGCTGAGTACCAGCCCCTGGGAAGGGGTAAATTCTCTTACATTTCAGCAGCATGCTGAAGGCAGCCCTGCAACCACACAAAACCAGACTGGCCACCATAATGGAAAGTGGCACAACATGAGGATGAATGGCCAAGGGAGGTCAGGACTTCTGCTTTCAGTGGCATTCTGGGCTGGAAGTGGTGCTGAACCGCAGCCCAAGGGCTTTCTTTGCTCATGTGTGCACCAGCAATCTCGTGGTAAACTGGTTTAGGGAGTTGATCCAGCCAGAGCCCTGTGCAATAAATTTTAAGTTGATTAGTTTTCAACTGGATGAACTCCCCGAGCTGGCTGGGTGTGTGATTGCGTGAGTGCCAGTGCCACCTCCGGGGAGGGGTGTGAATGCGTGGCTGTATGAGGCAGGGTCTATTTGAATGCTAAAAGACATCCCCATCTGTAGACCTGCTCCTGGGGATGCAGCTTGGGATGATGCTCCTCAATGAGCTTTTATTTGCATGAGTGGAGGGCACATGATTGGGGCTCTGCTAGATTTGATGTAAGATGAGAAGAGTCGTGCAGAGAGCACTGCATGATAACTGATGTGCTCTCCTTTTCCATAAACTAATTTTGCCCTTTGGATCTTAAGCAGTCTGCTTGTTTCTGGTCTGAGGCTGCTGAACTTCCACATCTCACCAGCGGAGATCCTGAGCTTGGTTGCGTTGGATGCAACTGGGAGCATCAGTGTCTTCCAGCACTCCTGCTGCCTCCTGGTTATAAATGCCAGTTAGTGCTTTCTCCCATAGTGCCTCAATCTAACGGCAAATTACAATTTAGCCTTGTATGATAGATGATCCAGAGTAGTTGCACTTTTGAGAGCAAAGGAGAAGTTTGCTCAGATGTAAAATCCAGCTCTGGGAGAAGCTAAGCTGTGTAGAGCAGCATGTTCAGCTGCCTATGAGCTCACACTCCAGTTCTCTGCTCCCAGGGTCCCTGCCACAGGAGGCAGGATCTCTATCAGGACTTCATTTGCACATGCATTAAATGCATTTCTCTCCCCTGTGTACCCAGAAAAAGAAACATCTTGAGGAACTGGAGGAGTCTCTCACAGCCAGGTGACTGCGAGAGAAAGGCAGGGGATATTGGAGGATACTCTGGGCACTCAGCAGGCACCTGAGGTTCACACAAATCCTTTTCACCAGCCGTTTCAAGCGATGTGGCTCCCACTGTGAAATGAGCTTTAGCATGAAATACGCAGGGGAATGAAAGAGCTTGCCATTCGTTGGCCTGGTCCCAGAGCAGTCAATGGCAAATCCTCTTGGCCCGTTGTTTGGGTTTTTTTTGGAAATTGCTGCATCAGCTGGAGGTACAGGCGGTTGCTGAATCCAGGATGCTACTAGCTTCCCATGAAGCAGGACAACAACTTGGAGAAAACTTTTTCCCTTAAACCTGGAGGCATGTTTTCTTTCGTGAAAGTGCCTTTCTTGAGGGATCCCTAAGTTTGCACAGAGGTTTTTGACATATTTTTCTTCTCTTACTGATCATCCAGGCAGGCACAAGCTGAACTACCATCTGCTCTGCCCCCACCGCCCTGCCTGCCCCTTGCATGCCAGGATTTCTTCCTCACGGGTTGGGATTTTTTTTTCCCTTTTTTTTTTTTTTTTTTTTCTTTCTTTCTTTCTTTTCCTCTTTCCATTCTCTGGCAACAGCTGTTGGGAGAACAAGCCTCAAGATCCATCTGGCCCTTCAAGCTTATCGGGCTATGCCTTTTCTTCACAAAGCAGCAGTGGACGCACTTCCATACAGGAGTTACATTTTATAACAGCAACTTGCTCAAAAAGCAAACTGCCTTTTATTCGCTTGTGCTGCCTCTCTCCCTTTAGAATTGCAGCCACAGCTGAACCACAATGTAGCCTCAGATCTGAGTCAGTCTAGAGGGCTGTTTTTCTCTTTTTCTTTTTTTTTTTTTCTCTCCCTCTTTTTTTTTTTCTTTCACTCCTCTGCTTTCTGGAGGAGTTGGCACAATCCTGTGTTATTAGGACATAAGCCAGCTTGTTCTAGTGGAATTTCCTGTCTGATTTTAATTTCCCCCTCATTTTTTTTCCCCCCTCAAAGTGAGACAGAAAAGCTTTTTAATTGCACTGCCGTAGGTTGGCCTTTCGGGATATTATTATTCTTATTAAGTACTTCCTGTTGGGAGGCGGCACATGAGTAGAAGTAGCAAGGATCTCAGTGTAGTCGGGGCTTGTGGCCTCTTTGTTTGTTAATAACTGTCAGATTGGCAGCGTCCTCAAAATACATCTTGGCCTGACAGCCTGGCAATTAAGCTATTTTCAAGACCCTCAACATTTGCAGCTCAAGACCTGTGGAATTAATAAGCTGTGTTAGGACTTTTGGGTTTGTTTTCTGCTGTTCAGTAGTTACAACTCCTCGTCCATCTAATAAAAAGCTGGCATCAGTGGGAAAGTCTCACTCTAGAAATCCTCAGCGTGGCAGTAGAAACTCTTGACCAAGTGTGGTGGAGTAGACTGGCACATCCCAGATGGGATTTGCATCCTGTTCTCCATCTCCATTTCACATGGGGAGGTTTAAATCCGGTATTAGGAAAAATTTCTTCACCGTCAAGCATTGGAAGAGGCTGCCCATGGAAGTGATTGAGTCACCATCCCTGGAGGTATCTAAAAGATGCGTAGATGTGGTGCTTAGGGACATGGTTTAGTGGTGGACTTGGCAGTGCTAGGTTAAATAGCTGGACTTTGTGAACTTATCTAACCTAAACTATTCTATGATTCCTCATCCCAGCCTTGATGGCTTATAAGTTTCAGCAGGCTCACCGTGCTCATATAGGGTCTAGTGATGAGCATGTTCCCATGGGGTGCTTCTGGCCATTGAAACAGAGGGGTCTCAACAGCAACCCTGTGTGGTGCAGCCCAGAGACCAAAGTTCGGGCAACTTCTCCAGCAGCAGTGTGTGAATGGAACAGGTTGCCATGTGCCATCGTGCTACTGATGTTTCAAATTTCATCGTGTCTTCATTTCAAAGAAGAATTCAATGCTTAAGAAGAAGAATTCAAGGAGAAAAAGGAAACCTCCCCTGTTGGCAGATACTGTTGTAATCAAGTTGAAGAGTTTCAAGTTCATCACTTCCACATTCTTCTTATAGTCTAAAATATAATAGATCATAAAACATCTCGATCTTTTCTGCACTGCTTTTGACAGCAGTTGCAGGTTCCTGGAAAATGTTTTCTGACAGAAAATGTCTGCCTTAAATCTTCCACCAACTCAGGCTATTTAGGATCAGAGATGACTGCTGGTGGCAGCAACACTGTTTAAGAGACTTTTCTAATTATTGCTCTTTGGAAAGTCATCAGAGTTTCAGTGTTTGGGCACCCCACTGCAGAAATTTCTCATGCTTGCAGGGTTCCCCCTGACTGCAGGAGAGCTCTGCTTTTGTGTTATTTACCCTTCCCAGAGGAATAAAAAAATAACAATTTTCACCCTTAAGGCTACCACACAGCAGTGACCCAAAGACCCCAGGAATTCTTGTAGAGTAATGAGTAATGTGCTGCCTTTATGCACCTGAATGTCTGAAAATACTTCTATAGACATGAATAAGCACACCCTCCCAACACCATTTTAAAGTTTTTGAAAGTATTGGGTACAACCTGTTTTACAAGACCGAAGCCAGAACTTTCCATGCCGGTTGTCTGTAAGCTTCAGAAAATTCCTGTTTTCTCACCAAGAAGCAAATCATCCAGTTTTTGTTCACAACTGAAGTGTGCTGCAAAGCCAGCTCCTGCGTGGGAGTGTGCTATTGCAGGGTTTTCTGGTGTCCTCATGTCCCTGCTGTCTCCACTGTGTTGGCCATCCCCAACCCTTTGGTGTTAGAAGCAGAAAGCCTCTTGTGCAGCATTTCACAGATGGTAGATAGCAGCTGAGGTATTTCAGAGTTGGATTTCTTAATGACAGTTCTACGTTCTTGTAGAAAATGTCAATGAACTCTTGCATTTTTAATCTAAATTTTCCATGTAGAGGGAAAGACCATTTTTAGACTCGCTGTAATTGTTCCAACTCCTTTGCCCAGGAAAAGACTGACAGGTTTAATGCCCTTAACAAAGGTCAGGTGGTGCACAGGAGCGAGCTGAGGAGAGCTGGCAGGAGCTTCAGCATGGGTTAGACATCGAGATGAACAAGAATATTCTACTTCCATTAGGGCCTGAGTTCATTTAAGCATGCTGTCTCCTTCTTGGGGTGGGGAGGAAATTTATGGGCAAATTCCTTTGGAGTTGCCTCGGGTTGGCCACGGGGCTGCAGGGGGAGCTTGCTGATCTAATCTCCCCCCATCCCAGCTGCAAGAACCAGCTCGCTCTGCAGCCGCCTACCCACCTGCTCTGCTTTTGGACACAGCCTGCGGCCTGGTGACCGGGCTGAAACGTGTTCCCTGGCTGCAGGGCCGCCAGGACCACGTTTTTGCCTGCTGTGCGGTAGCAGTGCTCATATCCTAGGCAGGAACTGGCATCCATCAGCATCTTCAGACTTTTTCTTTGTTCTTCCACCTGAGCTGAAAGCAGTAGTGTAAACTTTATGAAAGGTTAAACTCCTCTGGCCCATCCCCAGGAGGCTAGATGGGTGCTGTGATGGCTCCCAAGAAGGTTTCCTCCACGATGCTGGAGCGGGGCAGCTTTGCGTTTGCAGTGTCTGATGGATCAGTTTGCTGTGACCCATGGCTTTTATAACAGCTTTTATTATGAAACCCAGGAATGGGCTTTATTCTACACCAAGTAAGCCCTGCATCCATGTGGGCATCCAAAGTCTGTGTCTGCAGAGGGAGATGAGCTGCTACCTGTGTGTCTCGCTGCTGGCTGGCAGGGAAATAAGCAGCTCCCACGTCCTTCCTTGGTGGTGAGCTGTGTGCAGGGGAATCCAGGCATGCTACTAGAGAAGAGGCAAGTGTTGTCCATGTTGTCCTCTGCCCCTCACTGTGCCTCAGTTTCTTTGTGTGTAAAGTCACGCTGACTCTGTACTGGAGATGCTGTGAGGTATCAATATTATAATGCTTGCTTTGAGACTTTTTTTGTGATTTTATAGCTAAGGAAGGGCAAAGTATTTTTTAGTATTTCTTGTTTACTTTTCACATATCTGCATCCCATCTGGGGCCCTTCTCCTCCCAGTGCTTCTACAAGGTATTTGCCATTACCTTAACCATTTGTCCAAGACAGGTTAGTTGTGTCCTCTTTGCCTCCTACTGTAATGGAAAGCTCGGATTTCTGCACCCAGCCTGTGGTTAAACTAAGCACGTTGACTTCTTCAGCACCCTGACACACATTGTCTGAAAAAAACAGTTTTGTAAATCAGGCTACCGCTATCTTTCTTCGTTAGGTATGTTGGAATAAGAGAGAATTTGTTCTGCATTCCTCTGGATGGAAACAGCTGCTTGGTTGTGTTTCAAAGTGTTCTGTAATACCCTGGTTGGGAGAAGGGGCTCCTGAAAGTGAGCTGATGGGATTCTGCCTCCCATCTATCCTTGCTATAGTGTTCATAGTGGGCCAGAATGAATATTTACTATTATTTTACCTGTGTATTTCCTCTTCTATTTTTGTCAAAGTGACTGAGCAGGTAATAAACCAATGTAATAATTAACCAATAATAACTGAAGTATGCTGAATGAAAACCAAACCCAATGCTAACAAGCCAAACAAAAGAAAAGCCCGCACGGTGCAGCCCTGTTTATAGTGCTGTCTGCTGGAATCATTATACACGTTGATATAATAATACTGAGCACTTAATTACCACATCATTTTTAAAGTGCTGTATAAACATTAACCAAACCTCTGAGGTAGGGAGGTATTATTATCTCAGTTTTAAAGAGGGGAAATTCTGACAAAGCGAGGTTAGTCAGTAATTTGGTGTCATGAAGTCAAGCAGCTGGTGGGGCAGGAGGTGGAGATTGCAGCTTTGTGCCCGGTCCACTGCAGTTTTGGAGATAGAAAAGCACCTGAGATGGCTTTTTGTGAAATTCAGGAAAGGCAGATATACCCTCAGACACCTCTCTCTGCTTAGAAAATATGCAGATTGGTGTAATTACCAACCACATAATTATTTCTTTTTGAGGTTGGAGTGCAACTGGTGTATTTTGCCTAAACAACTTTAAACTTGAGTACTGAAACAGGGGCTTTGGAGGGAGTAAGAGAGGGTGACTCTAGGCTTGTGCATCCGCTCCCCCTCCTCCCCATATCAATCTGAGTGTGGTTCTGGGAATGGCTTTCCTTGCAAAGCCCTTAATATTCTGCATGGTGGTACATGACTTCATCCGAGGAGAATCCCACAGGCACACCAGCGTGATCTGCTCTGTCATGTTTCTGTGACCCAATTTTCCCCGTTCTTTGTCTCAGACCTTCCCTGACCCCAGGCCTATTATCTCTTCCAATAATTCACCCGGGCCATTATTAATGGTGCATTAACTTTGGCTGTGCTTTCAGCGAAGATGTTTTTCTTGTGCTCATTCATTCGCCCAACTCACTTAAACAGCGAGATCATTATTCTGGGGACGTCACACAAACACAAAAACATCTCCCTTGCTGACACCTACAGCCCCACAGCACTTTGCCGGAGGGGCAGCCATCCAAATGCAACACTGAAACACCCAGGAGGGACTATCAAAGGGAGTCAAGTAACCACACACACACTCCGTCGCCTGGGGCCAGTTTGCCACCCCTGCTCACACACCAGGCTGTCCGGGGATGCTCTGGAGCCCACCAAGCCCAGGGGGTAGCCCTAACGTGAGGAAAATCATGGCAGAAAGGCTGGGGAGTAAAGCATGAACCCCTCTTTGCTGTTTCAAAACAAATGTGATGTTTGCCACCACAGTCGGTGGATGCCAAAATGCATCCCTTTAAAGTGGATGAGTGAAACTGGGACTTTAAAAAGCATAACAAGAAAACAAATGCTTCTAGCAATTTGTTTTTTACTTGATGCTTTGAGCTTCTCTGGGTGATGACTGAATGAAGAACACTTCAGGTTTGTTGTATCTTTAACCTTGTCCTTGAGAAGAGAGTGAGATTTGGAAATCCAGGAGGAAATATGGGCAGCAAGAAGGGTCTTTGCTCTGGAAATGGGGAAAACTAGTAAATGCCTCCTCTCACATCTTAGAGGTTTCCATGTAATGTCTACTGCAGACAGCACTTATTTTCCTATTACCCTTTTCAAAGAAGCTAGACCTGGAAAAAAAATGGCAGAAGTTTTTGCAAGCTACCATGTCGCACCAAGCAGCATCCCACCATCCCCAGGAAGAGGGATGTGGCCCATTACAGCACAGTGCTGCTGCTGCAAAAGCCCTCATGGACACTCACCAGCATCTTCTGGGATATCCCTTTCCCACATTTTTTCTGTGTCAGCTGCTTTTGCACAGATGCTAATGCCACCGCGGTGACAGGAGTGCATGAGCTGCTGTCTGGAGAAGTTTTTCTCTCACAAATCTAAATCAGTCCAATACCCTGGGGCTCCAAAACCTTTTAGAGATAAAGTTGCAGTTTCTTCCTGCTGTGCTAGAGGTTTGCTGGGCAACTTGCTCTTGTTTGAATGTATAGACTTGGGTGAGTTATTTTATTTTACCCCCTGTTTCAGCTCCCCTCAACTGAGAAAAAGGGGCTGTGTTTCCAATGGAAGTGTTTGCTTCTCTTGCTAAGGAGAGGTTAGGCTTTTACAGCCTTCGCAAGGCAGCTTGTGAACCCTTTATGAAAGCTGTGTCCCATGCATCATTAAAGCCATAGAAAATCAAGACCAAAAGGGTTCTCAAGAAGTCAGTGTTTTTCTTGTTTTATAAAATGTTATGGTTTGTGGCCATTTTTTCCAAAGTCATTGGAAAAAAAAAAACACTACAGGTACTGCATTATCCAGAGAGCAAACTTTTACTTTTTTTCCTTGACAAATTACTTTCCCCATTGATTACAGAATGGTTGTGTTCTGTTTCTGATGGCAAAGCAGCCCACTCTAAGCCTGGACTTCTTGTACTCTCACAGAATACTGTTGGACAACTGTAGAAAAAAACACATCTGGTGTCCTGAAAGGCTCATGTGTGCTTTAGATAAAGCAGTGAGAGCTCTGTGCATACAAGTTAGTACAGAGGATGTGTGTGTGGGGAGGGTTTGCTTCTCAGGGTGTCTTCCCGGCCAGTCTTGTTATGGCATCCCAGTTGCCAGTGGAAACAGAAGATGTCTGCATTAAGTGCTTTTTGAAGGGCTTTCTGAATTATTTTGGTCAAAGTGAACTGCAAATGAAACCCAATTCAGCAGCTTGGGGTCCGATTTCTTTTCTTCTGCTGCCTTCTTTTTTTTCTTCCTTAAAGCGATCACGTGTGTAGGCTGAAGTATTTGGAACAGAAAAAAAGCTTATTTGACCCTTCCTAATTCTCCTTTTTGGGCTCAAAAAGACCTGCTGCTGTGAGTGATGTCAAAACGGCTCCTTTGCTCACTATACAGACTCATACATGCAGCGTGTGTTTCTCTTGAAGCACAGGTTTATCTGTGGAGATAATCAAAAGCCTGCATCATCCTCAAAAAATGCCTGTTTCTGATGCCTCCCTCCCCGATTCCTGGGATTTTCGGCAAAGGGACATCCCCTTTAAACCTCTGTTTCTGCTTCATATCTTTTCTCTTTGAAGCCAGAGGGTTGGCTGGCCTTTGAATAGACAAGGATGAGAATATAGCAGTGGGAGGTCCGTGTCTTGCTCATAAACCTTGGCCAGAAAATCAGCTCCAACAAGTGGGGACAGGTAGCAGCATCTTTCCCCTTATCAAAAACGGCGCGGCGGAGCAGACACATTCCTGCACGAGCAGTGGCTGGGTGGAAGGTGGGGCCTCCCAAATGCATCTTGCTGCTCTGCTGCTCTGCTTCACCCCAGGAGCTGCGTGTCATGAGCTTGATGAAGAGCCTTGTTATTTCTGCACAGAACACCCCGTTTTCCCATTGTCCCTGCCCCTTGGGTGCTGCTTTGATTTGTACATTGCTTTTCTCTTCCTTCCCAGGGAGCCAGACAAAATGTTTACCTGTTGTCACAGTGCTAGGGGACTTTTGGAGGTGCCATGGTGCACCTTCCTATCCCAGTGTATCATACCACATAGCCTGGTGTGGCCCAGTTTTTTCCCTGGGGGAAAGCTTTCCCCAGGCCTCCTGCTAAAATCTTCCTCCCTCTGTGTAAAACAATCATCATTAGTGTTAATTGGGCAGGTTTGGGGTTAAATCTGCAAAGATTGCTTGGGTTTGGTAAATCCTCTGCCACTGCAAAGCAGATAATGCTAAACAAAAGATTGCCTTGATTAGATTAAAGTTGGCAAATTCATTGCCCTAATCATCATATTGCCCTTCCCGTGGCTATTCAGGAATACATCACCGTGACTTACTTGACGTAATTGAATATAATTGTCTTTTTAACTCATATGTGTAAAACATCCATCTTTGTTAACAGCATGTGTTGCTGTCCTGCTGCCAGCTCGCTGTCCTCTTTGGGAGGGGTGGGAACAAGAAGCAGAGCCAGGCTGATGTTTATGAATTGGTAGTTGATTGCCTATAAAGCCATTCATTATTTCTGGCCAAGCACCTGGAAGAGAATAAAAAGGAACAGCACCAGCCACTGGAGCCCATAGGTTTGGCTGGTGCTCCCGGACAGGGGAGCAGAGGCAAAGCCCTGGAGTGGGACATCGCAAAGGGATGGCACCAAAACCAACCCTTCCCCTTGTCCTCAGCGGCAGCAAAGCACAGAGCATGTGGTGGGTCTGGAAATAAGAATGGCAGAGTGAAACAGGCACCCAAGAGAGAGGCACTGCTGACCCTCTTGCTATTTAAACAGGTTGAAAAGCTAAAAACAAATCAACAGTGCCAGTGGAAGTGAGGAAGTTCATGGAATTTTTTTTCCCCATTAATAATCAGAGGTGTGAGGAGGGAGAAACTCTCCTCAGATGCCATTTTTATACCAACAGATAGCTAGGAAAGGAGGCCAAGCAGCAAACACCCTGTGTTTTCTTTTCCCTAGCTCTCCTGAGTGACAGGGAAACTCTTTGAGCTCAAAATTTCCAATATTGCCTCAGCAATCAATCATTTAGAAATGCACTTACAAAATAAAAAAATAAGTGACCTGGGTTTTAAGAGGTTCAGATTGACTTGTTGTTCCTAATGGTTTCATAATTATTAGTGAATTAAACTGGTCCAGGGAATGGGCCCACGGATTAGCATATGACTCTCTGTTATTAAAACATTACCACAATGCCCAGCACAATTTCAGGCCATGACAACTCACATTTCCCTGAAGTTGGGGATTCACCCAGCCCTGGGTTATGGGCTGCCAGTTACAGGCAGAGTGGCCACCCTGTTTTGGGAGGGTGCAAAATTTCACCTATAGGGATGCCACCTGGCCTGCATAGGTTTGCCCCAGGACCGGAGAAGAACTGGGTTTATTTGTATGCCCTACACACACTGGGTGAGCACTGGGGGAAGCCCAACCTAGGGGCTTAGGCTGGGAGAGATGTTTGTGTTGTCTGGTGTCAGATGTCTCTGCAGGGACAGTTGATTTTGTGGTGGTGCTTGGTGTATGATGAGGTCAAACCTCCTTGCCCTACTCCCTCTAGTCCCCACAGCAGCCGTGGGCTGTGGCTGTAGCAGTGTCTCCCGGGGAGGGGGGACAGCCGCTCTAGGTGCCTGCCAGCCATGGCAGCAGTTTGGGGGAGAGCGAAGGCTGTAATGTGCTGCATGAGCAGGGGATGGGGTGTGACGGCTGAACTCTGCTGCGTTTCTGACCTGGAAAAACACTGGCTGTTTCTTAAAATGAAAACTTCTTACAAGTGTCCTTATGTAACACACTATCCCTACCCAGGGCGGTTAAAGGGTGAATCTTCCCCCTGCCAGAGCAAATCCTAAAGGATGCAAGTTTATTCTCTCCCTGAGCTGCTTTTGGGAGAGGAGGGGAGGAGAGCAGAAGGGGGGAAGGCGGTTAACAGTTACCCTACTGTGTCCTGACATTAGGCGAGCTGCAAAAATGCTCCCAGTGTATCAGGTTGTGTGCGGTGCCAGCCTTTCGCTGGAGCACGGAGAGCAAGTCTGCTGTGGAGCCTTAAATACTTTCCACCCCGACTACCTTAGCTTAACGCCTTTCAGCAGACTTGGCAGGAAGGTTGTTTTTGTGTAGTCTCTCACCTCTCCCGGCAGCCCGGCTGACGCGCCTGTGCCGCTCTGTGCTCAGGGATTGCACGTTGCAATGGGAGTAGGAGCCTCAGATCCTCTTGCTGATATGCCGGGAAAGACGTATACGGGGATTTCACGCAGGCTTTGCACCATGGACCCGAAAGGAGCACAGCCTCGCCGGACGGAGTCTGCGTAGCTCTGTTGCAGCTGGAGTCACAGATGGGAAAGGCTGAATTTTAAGTCTTTCACAGGAAAAAAAAAAAAAAAA
>VZTM01013397.1:236303-248540 GCA_013400555.1 Jacana jacana
GCGTTCACTGGAGTTTGCTTAGCATCAGCAAGAGACTTGGCCCAAGCTTTGGCACTTTGGTTTTGGATGGTGCTTCCCCACTCTACAGAGAGATGCTACCTGTCGTGGAGGCAAGTCGCAGTGAAATACTGAGTGCAGACTGGGTTCTGAAATGCTCACTTGGGAGGTTGGTTTTTGATTCGCTTTTAGTTTCCAGTCAGACAGAAAGGCCAAGAAACGATAGTGGGACTGAGAAGACCCGTGACAATATTAAATCATCTTTGATGAAGAACTTCTGTTTGCAAAAGCAGAGCAAGACCAGCCTTTTTTCATTCAGCCGATCACTGGTAAAATCTAGAGAGCAGCATCATTACAGATGCGGTGAGCCCTATCCGAGGGCGATTGTATGGGATTGTTATTGAGGCTTTGCTAATTGTATTTCTTTAACTTCTGCAATTTTAGCAGGAAAGGCCCAAGCGGCCAGGCGGCGTTGTCGGGGGTGGCGTGGAGAAATAACCTAATGAATTTTCCATCAGCTCGACTCACTCAAATATTCTCACCGTTAACTTTTGGGGTCAATAATAAATATTAAAACCTGTAGATTTAATAAGTCTATGTAGGTGTTCTCTGCCTTTTGAGACCACTTTATCTTTCCATCAAAGATGAAACAAGCTTCTCAAATGAATAAAAAATAGGGCCTCAAGTGATTACAAGTGAGAGCAATTTGGGCTCCTCTCTCAGAACCTGGCAGTAGGCACTTTTGAGCCTTTTCTGGCTGCCTAGATGGTCTGCATTAGCACTGCTCTCGCTGTTACATTTTTAGGTAAATATTTCCAACTTGTGTGTACAGACCTTCAGGAAAGGTGTTTGCTGCCACTCCAGGCATGAGGGACGACACAGGTCTGAATCCCGCCAGGCTCTGTTGAGTCTGATTTGCGTTGCAAGTCTAGTTTTCCTTGGTGCTTCCTATAATCTCCTCAAGTTCAAAGAGCGCTTAGCTGCTTGTCTTTGTCAAAAACCCTGTTGGAGATCTTTTATGTCGAAGATGTAGGATTTCTCCGCATGACTTTGATTATTTATTCATTCCACTTCTCTGGTGTATGATAGCGCTGATATCATGAAGACCCCTTGTCTTGCACTGCTCTTGCTCTGAAATTCATGGAGATTTAGTGCCTTTGAAATTGTTTTAAAAGGAAAGGAAAAGTTTTTGAAGTCCTTTTTTTTTTTTTCCTTCTTCTTCTATTCCCCTCAACAGTGCCGCAGCACATTTTTCCGGCCTTCCACGCTCCTTTGCCAATTGACATGCGCCACCAGGAAGGACGATACCATTACGAACCTCACTCTATCCACGCTATCCACGGGTAAGTCTCGCACCTCTGCTCCCATGCCTTGTTAAAACTCTGGCCGCCCGCGGTATGCTGAATTCCACTGCTGAGGTCCTGGGGACTCGCTTACCCTCCTGGTGGGCTAGCACTGCTGGCCAACCCCTGTCCCGCTGTCCCCGTCCAGTGGCAAAACTGACCTGCCTGGCAGCTCCACAGCTACGTCAAACCTTTAGAAGTGTAGCAGCGGGGTGGGAGTGCACGGCTTCTGTGTTGCTATCTGGCTGTGGTCCCGGGGACCAGCTTGATTTGTGGTTTTTGTGCCTATGGTGTTTCTCATGTCACGCCGTGCCTGGGTCATTTATGGCACTGTCCTGGTGAAGACCAAGCGCTGCTCCCTCTGTTTGGAGACCATGCGTGCTGTTCCTCCCTGCCTGTTGGTTGGGGGGATGGTGGGGAAAGGCTGCTGGGAATTCCATAATTCACTTTGATTTCACCGGACAATGGTAGAAATTGTTCTAATTGGTCTAGAATGGTCTAAACAGGCTGGATGGTGTTTTCTACAATGTGGTAGAGGCAGGTCCCATGCAGGCGTTCATGTCCAGTCTGGAGGGGTTTTGGTTGGGACTTCCTTGTGAGAGTAACCCTTCCCCAAGGCAGCTGATGGCCTGTGAGCACGGGGGCCAGTCAAGGGCTGTACCCTGTGAGAGGGGATCGCAGTTAATCTCTTCGTCTAGGACAAGACAGCTCAGTAGTCCCTGATATTCTGGAGGACATGTTTATAGAGAGATCTAGGTTCACCTCCTGCAAACTTTGATCAGGACAGGTAAAAAGGAGCCAGCAGAGATGCAAGCAGAAACTGTAGTCACTGCATGGCCAGGAGGGTTTCTCATCATCCCTGAAGCACACCATTCCCATTGTTGGGGTTGGTGGTCCCAGAGGTCCCCCAAAATCCCTCAACCCACAGCTCTAACACAGGGCTTGACCATCAGATGAGGGACGGGACCCGGCGCACTCGGTGTAGGAGAACCTGTAAGGGCTGGAAACATTTTTCAGGAAGAGCAAGGGAAGAACAAATTAAGGCTCATCCCTTAAAAAACTCATTTGATCCCTTTGTTGACTCCAGAGCCCCACTGTGGCTTCACTGTCTGGCCGGGGTCAGCACTCACTTGCCTTTGCAGAGGCTGTTTGTAGAGCTGTGCTTTTTCTGGATAGGTGTAAGGGGGGGTGAACAGCCCCCAGGAGGCAGGTAGCACAGACAGCGGCAGCCAGGAGATCTGTGGAGTTCCACAGCTACCACGGCTTTATTCCTCTTCCAAAATGCTGCGGGAAAAAATGATAGGGCATTCCCCTGGATCCTACCAGAAGACAAGTCGTTGTCTTTTTGGCTGGCAGTCAGTTTGACTGGATGTTTAAAGGGGCAGAGCAGCTTCTTCTACCCTGTGCACAAAGGGGAAAAGAGAGCAGGTCGCTAACATGGGAACTGGGGAAGGGGCTAGGGCAGCTGAATGACATAGTTCTGGTCTTGCGTGCAAGTAAATGCAAAAATTGTAGAAAAAAGAGAGGTTGCTTAAAAAAACATACTGGGGAATAGTTAATAAGCCAGAGCTCTGGCTAATAAAGTACATACTAACGTCTGAAAGGGACAATGATGAAATCTGAAAGGGGCAGATGCTCAGGTGTTTGGCACTAGGTTATTTGTGGGCCCCTTCACTCCTTGTGGGAACGATATAGTGTGTTGCCTCTGCAGCAGCTTCTTCAGTAGGGTCATGGAGCAAGGTCTTCTCCAGAACACAACTGAGAGCTCACCAGCTGGTGTCATGTACCTGTGAATCAAAATGTCCACCGACGGCAGCCAGTATTTTATCATATTGGGGTTGTCCAACTGATCAAGCCTGGCCAAGTGTACAGTGCTGGCACATCAGGTTCCAGTTCATTTGCACTGATATTAATAATCCACTGTCTTAGCAGCGATCTCATTTTTTCTGTCAGGAACCTATGGTGTCCTGCTGAGTATCAGGTAAATACCTATTGCCTTTATTCTCTGGGATCCTTCACCTTCCCAGTGGCACCTCTCACAAAAATGATTTGTGAAGTACTGAAGAGAAAACTTAGTTGTTGGTCTTCGAAGAGGAAACATCATTTTCTTTGAAATGTATGATAAGCTCAGTTTTACTACCTGGGCATTGCGCTGAAGGTTGCCTCTGTGCTCGGTGAAGCACCAATGTTTAGCAGCTGACTGCTTCTTGTCTGTGGGACTTTTATAGGGCTAAAGGACTGCCACTTCTGTTCAGTTCTTTTCTAAATGCCCTGGACTACAGCACAACTACACTGGGAAAATGCTCACCAGCTGTGGAGTTACTCTTTTGACCATTTTTTCTCTTTCAGTTTTCTTTGCAAACTTCTTAACCTCATTTCTTGCCCTTTCCTCCTCTATTTTTTGTTCACTTCCCTTTTGTCTTCCTCTTGGTCTGGAGATTATAACATAGTGCTCACCCTTCTTGCTGGAGGATGTCCAGAGTGAAATCATCCAGAACGTGGTGGTAGGGCTGGGCATGCAGAGAGGTTGCATGTCTCTTGTTCAATAGGCTGCATGGAATCTGTGGGCACACTCAAGCCTCTAGAAATTTGAGCTCCATCCTGGTGGTGCAGAAAGTGAACTCTAAAAAAAAAAAAAAAGCATGTGCATATTTTTACTTTAGAAAATTATAGTAAATGGGTAAATGTTTGGAAGACAAATTTTGTCAGTAAGTTTTGGCTTTATGATTAATGTGATAGGTGCCAGACAGAGAGCCCCCAATTCATCAAGCCTATATTCTAGCTGTCTGCTGTCTTACCGGTACCGAATTTATCTAATTACGTGAACATTGCACAGCAAATTAAGTGTAGTCTCATTTGTTGCTAACTATGGGGTCTTATTATCTGCCTGCTGCATTATGTCAAAGGTTTGTTTCCTGATTGCTCAATGTGACATGGCAGTGCATTCCCCTTCATCACTATTTGCATTTGGCTTAATGAGAACATACATTATTTTATCCTAACTGGAAGGAACTCATCTGCAAGGCTGTCTTGAGCAGGACCACCTGTGGGACCCTTTTCTTGGGAATATGGTTTGGAATATGGAAAACTCAAGTGATAAAAGATGCAATGTCAAGACGGGGGCCTGAAAGATTCAGTCTTTATCTATCACTCATTTCCTTGTGAAACAGCATGACATATAGTTTTCAGGGCTTGAGCCTTCTTCCAAATCACTGAGCTTGTCTTGAAACATAGTTCTAGAGCTTTTATTATTTTTTTTTTTCTCTGTGTGTGTGTATAAAATAGTGTCTCTCCAGTCATTAGGACAATTCACTTTTCTGAATAACTCCTGCTAGTTTTGCCTATTTGGTGATACACCACTCTTTCCTTTTTTTGACATCTTTTTTTTGTCTTTAAGAATAATTTAGCAGCAATATGGTGCTTGCTTGACTAGTGCAGAAAAGTAAAGTATCTCATTCAGTGCTCTGCGATGCAAACCAACAGGAGTATTATGGATTCAAGGCATCGTCCTGGATTCTGATGCTTCTGAGCTTGAGGTGTTAAGGAGGCTGAGGGGAGAGGGAGGATTGGAGCTCAGTGGACACTGAGGAAGTATGTAATGCAGAATAGGGTAAAACTTTCCGTGGGACGAAATCTCTTCCAGGACTGTAGAGTTAGAGCAGAATGAATAAAGGAAATTGTGTTGGTACATATAACTTTTATCAGGTACCACTTCCACCAAGCAACTTTGTTAATAGCAAGTTGCAAGATACAGAACACCAAAGCTAAGAAATGACACAAAAATAAATTTGCAGATTCTGACTCATTTTGTATGCCACTGTGATAATGCATACACAGCCACATACTGGTTTGTCTTAGGATCCTCAGCTCTCCCACAGCACAGGATGACCCAGGCTGTGTGGGAGAGCAATGAGGGCGTTATATGCATTTTCTCTGTGCAGCTTTTACCGATTTGTCAGAATTTCACTCTGCACTGTTGGTTGTAGGCAGAACATAGATCAGTGTTACCTGAGCAGAAGTTTCAGCCAGGCTCAAAGCTGAACCAAATTCCCTTCATAAGCTTGAGCAGGTCCTTTTCTAACAAAAGGGGTATTTCACATTTTAGTGAGCTTCTTCACAAAAGCTTACTCCACTGGGGCCCAGTCTCTGCGATAACTCCCTCCGCTTTAAACCAAGGGGACTCTTCACATCAGCTTTGCAAGATCAAGCCCTTGACTACAGAGGAAAGCTGCTGGCAGAGACGGCAGGTGATTACTGATAGCTCCCTTCCACTCCCCATTTTTAGGTGTGCTTAGCTACTCTCAACATTTTTTCTTTCTTTAAGCACAACAAAAATAACTGAAAAATCCTTAGCTCAGCTTAAAAGTCCCTGCCAATGAAAGAGCCTTCAGGGCTAACCCTTGTAAACAGCATGCCTAGGCTTGACTCAGCAAGAAGCTTTTTAACAGTAGCTCCTAAACTGTGGTTAAAACCCATCAGGCATTACGCAGTGTAACAAACAAAAGCAGCCTTGTTTTTCTACCGACATCCTGGTGGTGTTTCAGGATGCAGTTCTGACATTATTTATTAACAAAATATTGTTGTTGCTCTTCTGTCCACACACAAAAATAGTAAAATAAACACCCTGAGCTGATAGTCACGAATTCCATGGCTTTCATCGGGACTGAATTGTCCCAAAAACCTAAACATAGAGAAGACTCCATCTGCATGATAATGTGGACTTGCCCTTAATTTCCCTCTGGTAGGGATTTTATCTGCTTTAATCATGGATCTTCCTCCATTTCCCTGAGACTTTAATATATTGCAGATTTTCCCTGATATTCAGCCTACACTTTTTTCTTTATCTGATCCTATTACCCCTCCTTGTTGAAGTTTGTTTTCTTTTTACTATGTTAAAAATTACAGAATACCTTTTCAGGACCAGTTCCAATGTTCCTGAGCTGTTTAGACAGGGTAACTCGCAGGCGGGCAAGGTGACTGTTCAACTTTTCATCAGAAAAAGGCTATGTCTCAGGCGTTTATGAATTTGCCAAATTTACTGTCTAACCCAAGATTTTCCATGTTGGATGTCTGTTTCAGGCTGGTTTTCTTTTTCCTTTGTTGTTTTTGGGAGATTCAGCCAAGGGAGGCCAAGGAAGGTTAAGGGAAAATATGTTGTTTAGCCATACAAAAAATAATCATCATCATCATCTTATAACTGTACTCTGAGAAGCTCTAGTGTCCCTTGCTTTAGAGATGGAATTTATTATTGTCACAGATGTGCCTTTTGCTGTTTCTATCTAAAAAAACCCAACAAAAACAAAACCAAACCACAGACACACACACACCCTTCCTCAATTTTGCTAGACAGAAATCCCTCAAAAAAATCTCACTTCCATCATGCTCAGTGAAGGGGTGTCAGAGTTTTGCAGCGAAATTTTCCATGATCCATGACCATGACCATGCTCCAGCCAAGTCCTGCCAGGGCATTCCTGCCAGTGCTCCCCGTTTTCTGCCGGGGACTCTCATCTGTCTCCTCCACCTGGGGAGGGAGATTCATGACCACAGCTGATGGTGGCAGGGAGTTGGTCACATTGCAAGCTTGCGGAGCTGCCTTTGTGCATTATCGGGAGTGTGTAAAGTGCCTTCGGTTAACCTCCGCGGGACACGGCTCCCACAAGACTGTAGCTTTGATCCCATCAAGCGGTTTAGGATGGGACCCCAGGTAATGGTGGTTCCTGCAGCAAGGACACGGCTCAGCTGAGCCACAGAACGTACCCACCAATAAGACCTGTGTGTTTTCATATTTACTTTGCTACCGGAGTAGAAAATCTTTGGCAGGTCATGATTGATGGTACTGTGCTGCTTTGGAGATAGAGGGAGCTCCCTCCGGAGTCAAAGCAAACAGCTGCTCAGAGAGGCCTTCTTATGTGTTTTGCAAAGTTTTACGACTTTCACCAAATAGACACATTGCTCATTTGGGAAACAGGTTTGGGGGCTCCCACATCCAATTTATTCTGTCCCCTTCTTTCCCACATGCTTCCTTTATTTATTTAGGAAAATAAGAATGTGTGAGCAAGCGATGGTTTGCAGAGGCTGGTCCCTTCCAGAAAGCTGGTTCAAACCTCTCCCTGGTCTGTAATTAGCAGGAGCATGTTGCTTTTAGGTGGCTCTTTGGTAGTGTACAGGAGAGGATTTGGGAGACTATCTATACCAATCTCACTGTAAAACTACCAGGATTAATCCTTGATGGTCACTCGATCCATCTCCAGGATACCACAGATTAAATAATGGGCTGCTGCTATCCTGCTTTGGGAGCTGGAAAAATGACTTTAATTCCATCTATGCTTTACTTTTTCCATCTCTAAAATGCCATTGCAGTAATACTCAACCCCCTGATGTTTTGAGAGCTAAGAAAAGTCAGGTGGTCCGTATCTTGTTTGGCTCCCCAGCAGGGGTTTGTGGCATGTTTTCAGGCTTCAGGAAAGAAGTACACAGCGCTACCTACCTGTGCAGAAGCTGAGAAGGTATGCGCTTATGTTCTGACCTCAGCGGGAGGACAGGCTGATCAGGTCTTCTGAAAATGGGGCAGACATAATCCAAAACACTCATCAGGACTAGAATGTTTCTGTAGGTTTTTCCAATCTGATAAGCTATTCTATGGGGAAAAAAACCAACCAGCCAAATACAAACCCCCAACCACCCAAAAGAAAAACACCTCTTTCTCTTTTGACTGTTATTAATAATTTTCAATCATTTTGAGAGAGATTTGCACATTTATGCTGTTCCTTAAATTGAGGACAGTTTCATCATGTGTCGTTACTTAAATGCTGTTTAGAATACATTGAAAAATTTGAACCTGAAGTTCAGAGGGACCTGAAGGTGCATGGTTTCAGAGTCACTGAACTGTGCAGGAAGACACAGATTGGACTTAGAAACATTTGGTTTGGAACTTCAGTTGCTGAACCCTGGCAGCATCGTACTGGAGTGAGGGGCCTGGGTGAGCTCAGATGGAGTCGTGCCCATTAGCACTTAATGAAGGTCTGGGCCACCAAGTTGCTGGTGCTGTGACACCACAATTTACTGAATCAAAAACTGCAGCTCTAATTTAGCCTAATCACCGCCAGAAGTGTAAAAACAGCTAGGAGGTTTTAGTATTGAGAACAAGAGCCTGATCTCTGAGGTCTTTTATGTAAACTTCTGGCATGTGTTCGTTTAATATGATGTCACTCTGTAATCCACCATTGCTTTTAAATGTCATTCTCAGAGCTTCATGTCAGCGAGTCTTAAGTGATAATCCCTTTGCTTACCTCACTTTATAGTAGATTAAAAGTGACTTCATGCTTCCACATTATCCGCTCTTAAGCTTGTGCTTTAGGAAAAATTTATTTGAACTCTCTTCTCCTGCTGCTTTCTAAAGAGTTTCTAAACAGAGAGAGCAGGTCTTTCAGAAGCTATCTCAATGGTATTGCCCATTTTCCACAGCTTTCAGCATCCTGTGAAAGCGGATAAATGTTCAGTGCCAGTCTCCTGCCCTTTTAAACTCCAGTGTTATGAATTTGTTTCTCAAGTTTTCTCCTAGCTAAATAGAGAGCACTGCCCCTCCTGGCCTCTCTTTTTTCTTAATCCTAAATAAATCCCCTCTCTAGATGGCATTTCACCTCTCACCAGCGTCTTACAGTCATGAGGACAAGTGACAACGAGACCTGTTGCGGTGTATTGCTCCAGTGTAGCACTTTCTCCTGTGCAGCACAGGGGTGTGCGGGTTCCCCCTTTCTGATCCTGTGTCTCCTGATCGAACTTTTACTCTATCCTGTGGCAAATCCTTTCTCAGTATAAAGAGCTCTCAGTGCAGTTCACCTTCCTAGTCCACCCTCCTCTTTCTCCCTCCCCGAATTTCACCCTTCTGCTCCCAGCGCACCTCCTTGTGTAACACGTCCCTCCAGATACTTGCTGCATGTTGTCATATCCTTCCTCCCCACACTAATGAACTGGCCAGGCTGCAGCCTGCAGCATATACTCAAATATCAATCTGCTCAGTCTCCTCATTTTCACTGTGTTTCTCTGAAATCCTTCCAGTGTGTATGGAGATAAATGGACAAAACCCATCCATCCCATTGGCTTGTGAAATGAAGCCTGCGGCACATCACTTTTCAGGTGCTGGTTAATCTGGCTTTCCAGCTACCAGTGGCCATGGGAAGCAAATAACACAAGGTGCTGAGAGAGAAAAACTGATGGTGGGAATGCTGGCTTATGATTCTGGAAGAAAAATGGAAGGTTTTTAATGTCTATACAGAGCGGAAATTTTAAAATCTCATCCAAAAGTTCCCCCCACACAATAAAGAGCAGAGAAGTCAATATACCCTGGAAGGATGAAGGACTGAGTCAACTCTGCTGGGATTAGAACATGTGGTTCGAGGGATCCTAGGTATTTTGGTTCTGATTCTCAGACCACCCAGATGGCTGGGGCGAAAGGAAAAAAAAATAATACTAATGAAAAAAGGACCCTATTTGGCAGAACTGTGGATCTGGATACCCCGCCTGCAGCTGACGCTGCGTGCACACACATCTGTATAAACCAAAGGGCAGAACTGGGTGCTGTTACTCCGGCAGATCTCAGATCTGCAGAGTGCTCCTGCGGGAATGTGCGAGTTTAAGTGGGCTTTCTAGATCCCTGGCTTTGACACCAAACTATGTATGTATGTTTTTCCTTCTGTGTGCCAGACCTATTTGAGAATTTGTGATTTTTACACAATTTTCTGCCTTGGAGGCTTTTTGTGCGTGTTCTTTTATGTTTCATCGTTGATATTAAATAGACAACTAACAGAGCTAAAGTTTAGAGCATTACTCAAAGGGCAAATTTTAAAAAGTGCCTGTATGGTTTCAGATCATAAATCCCACTGTGTTGGGTCTGGCTAACAACATTATTTTGAAAGTGGGTGTTGTGGGTTTCAAAATTACATTGAACATTATGGCCGGTGTGTCAGGCATTGGGAATGTAAAGGCATAATGGGTTCTTCAAATGTGCTGGATCCCCATCAATGTCTAACTCCCCTAACCTTCTTGAAACTTGGGACCCCAAAGCCAGCCCTAGTAAAGGTGTTAAGTACCTAAAAATTAAGAAAACGTCTGGAATGGAGTTAAGAAACACAAACAGGTTAAAGGGGCAGCTTGTGTGTGCTTGGAGTCCAGCGTACATGTCCAGGTCATACAGCTCCTGTAGAACTGATGGGGATGTTTTCTGTCCTGTCCCCTCTCTGTTGTAGGAGCATGCATGTGACAAATCTCATGGGAGGATGTGCTATGGAAAAAACATATTCAAGGTTTTGTAGATATTTGTTGGCCAGACTCCACTTCAGAGCAAGTTCACTACATTCCTTGTGCTCTCTTTATTGGCATGTATGGGGTTGGGTTTTGATGTAATTGATCGTCGTAGATAATAGTGAAACCAGGAGATTGTAAGTCTTTTGATGACCTTCTTAAGCTGTTACTCAGAGAGGACACACACCTTACAGCGTGACAGGAGCCTGGTAGGAGCTATCCTTTTCCACCCTCTGAGCAGCAGAAGGACCCATACCACGATCTCCCTGCTGAAGAGTGTCTGCTGGTAGATGAAATGTGAGAGGTTAGGCTCTACCACCACCTACTGCAGCAGGGCATCAGTGGGTTTTTTTGTACAGGTGGAGCCTCCTCACAGCAGAGGTATTTATTCCTGCCACAACTCATTTTATCTCTCTCTTACATACGTACCCAATTTCAGTAAGTTTGCAGATAGGTGCGGTCAGGCATGCCTGAAAAAAATATGTTAGGGGTGTATAAAATGCAGTCACATTGAGCTTTTGGAGTTTAAGTCTCTCTGAGAAATAAATGTATGTTCCGAAATCCTGTAAGGGCCTTTGAAATATTTTCTGTTTGATCCTGTAAAGCATCCTGGAGAAGAATTCGACTTATTCCTCCTCTTGCACCTTCATGAGAGGCTTTCCTAGCTTGGTTCTGGAGCAACTTACGTGGGGTTTGATTTACAAACCAGCTGCAGGACATGTTACCTGCTGACTGAATGCTTCATATGAAAGCCTCTTAAGATCCCACAGAGTAACCACACATCCCAAATTACTACTGGTAGAGGAAAGCCTACCTGAGTGTGGTTGATACACTAAAAATAGGAAAGTTTCAAGCTTCCAGCTGCATTAGGGCGATGTTCTTACATGCGGATTCTTGTTTGAGACTACTTGTCTTCACTCTGAGATAAAACACTTGATTTCATATGCTGCCTTTCATCCCAACTCAAGTGCAGTACGATATTTTGCAAGAGAAAACCTCATTGTAGATGACAAAAAGTATGGCCTGGAAAGATAGAGTGTTAAAGGAATTAATGCATTCAGTCATCCAAATCAGTAAATGAAAGGAATATCAATCTGATGGGGATCAGCAAGGAAGGAGAAGAGATGTTTGTAGAAGATAGGGATATAGAAAACACTATCAGTAAGTTTGCAGATGACACTAAGTTGGGTGGAGTGTTGATCTGCTTGAGGGCAGGGATGCTCTACAGAGGGACTTGGATAGACTGGATAGATGGGCCAATGTTAATGGCATGGCCTTCAATGAGGCCAAGTGCCAGGTCCTGCACTTGGGCCACAACAACCCCGTGCATCACTACAGGCTTGGGGCAGTGTGGCTGGAGAACTGCCTGGCAGAAAAGGACCTGAGGGTGCTGGTCAACAAGTGGTTGAACATGAGCCAGCAGTGTGCCCAGGTGGCCAAGAAGGCCAATGGCATCCTCTCTTGCATAAGGAATAGTGTGACCCTCAGAAGCAGGGAGGTGATTGTCCCCCTGTACTCAGCACTGGTGAGACCACACCTTGAGTATTGTGTCCAGTTCTGGGCACCTCAGCACAAGAGAGATATCGAGGTGCTGGAG
>VZTM01013397.1:248987-265139 GCA_013400555.1 Jacana jacana
CTAAAGAGACCCAACTCCCTCAGGCTTTCCTCGTATGGGAGATGCTCCACTCCCTTAATCATCTTTGTGGTAAAATACTATGTATATGGATAATTAGAAATTAGGTCTGTTGACTTCAGAAGAACTTAAATGCATACTGTCCTATAGAGGGGTCTTCTTCTGAAGATGCCATAAAACAGAAATGTTTACTAAATCCTGCTTGTGTATTCTTGCTGTAAAAATAGTTTACATTAGAGATTTTTCATGTGACAATATGGACTTGGCAGTTGACTTCAGGTGTAGAGTATTTATTGGTATTTTCATGCATGGCTTCATTTCAGTAATGTTTCTTTAGACAATTTTGGCAAAGTAGCAGTCAAAGCCTAATGAAGAGGGACTACTGCTCTGTGGTTACTTCCACAAAGCAGCGCTGTGAGTCCAGCATCCTCATATAGAGATCCTAGGGAAGATGTCAAACAGACCAACTTGGAGGAGCAATGGTATCATGTGGATAAAACAACCTGATAGGTTGTTTGCTTCCTATCAACAGCAAACTTTTAAGGAAATAACAGTGTTTGAGGTGCTGCTTTGAGTATCTGATCACATCAGACAGTGTGGTGGTCCTACTTGTTCAAAAAGACCCTCAAGGAGCCAATGATGTTTTCTGTTCCTTGGAAGGAACCAAAAAGAGATTTTTTTGTTGCTGTTTTGTCCTGATCATGAGGCATGCATTTTGTGATGGCATGTTATGTGGGGGTCAGGGTATGCATTGGTAGGGACTAGGTCAGGGTGCTTAACTCTTATTATTTGTAGGACGCTGGGAAGGGTTTTGCAGTCAGTTCCCAGGAGAAAAATAATATAAAAGTTATTTCTAGCTTTTTCTCTTTCTTCCTAGTCCTACAGCCAACTGTTTCTATGTTAGAAGTAATGCCAAGAACTGATGAAAAGCAAAATGTCTGCAAAGGTTTATCTAGTACATTTGAACTCTTAAATAGTTATTACCTGTTTGTGTATCATTTCCAGTAAAGTCTCTAAAGAGATAAATATTCATTGTGAAATCATTGTCAACAGACCCCAAAACACTTTATTTGCTTGAAAAAAATAGAAGAATTCCAAACTCCAAATAGATTTCCAGCCATCTTTGAAAAAGAAACCATACATGCACACATAACCAAAACAATTTTTGGGTTAGATCAGGAAAGTTCAAACTCTCCCTCAGGGCATGCAACAATGAGATGACCAGAAGGCAGGAGACTAAAATGGATTTGAGACAGGTTGCATATCTTACAACCCATATCTTTTTAAGAGTCCTACAAGACCTTACCTGAGGACAAATGTGCTAGACTTTTGGGCTTTAGTGGACGGGAATGATGGCTGCTCTGTATTCCTCACCAAAACATTGTGGCATTGCTTAATGAGTCAAAGGCACTCTTCCACCAACACCACTTCCTCTGTGACCTGGGGTTTTCTTTCCAAGGCATTTATTCAAGGCTTGGCTAGGTCTTGACCTCTCTTGGCATGTAAGATCTAAACCTGGTATGACTCCAGACTTCCCTTGACCATGTCTGGTTTGAATCCTGTCAGTGCGGAGGAGAGTGTTACCACAAGAATAAGAAACTCTTTAAAGAGTTGTTTGTTTATTTGTTGTTTTTTTTAAGAGCTGACTTCTGCCAAATGTGAAGAAAGTAAAGGCGCTGCGAGCTGTGGCTTTGTTCCCTTCAGGTCCTGAAATGCTGATGGTCCTCAGGATCCTATCAGCCTCGCTTCTCCACGCTTGATCTCTGTGAAGCAGGGTTTGTATTTCTGGTGAATTATGTGACAGTTTCTGATAAGGACAGATGGTGAGCAGAGACTTGAGCTTGGTTTGCACATGGATATCATATTGCTTCAGGTATGTCACACTGTCACAGCCTATAGGATGAGTGACCTTACTCACAGTGAGTAAATGGCACAATCAGAGGGACAGAAAATGCCTCAAGGTGCCTGAAGAGCAGATCATGCTTCCTCCCAAAATTTTGCGCTAGATGCAGAGGTTTCCTATCCCTTAATTTGTTTTTTGACTACCTTGCCAAACTGGCCTTTGTCCAGACTCTGGTTGCTGTGATTGATTTCATTGCTTTGCCGTTTGTAAACTCAGCCCCAGCCCTAACAACTCTTGTGTTCATTGGTGGCTTTTCTCCCAGGCAGGGCAATTTTGTGGTTCATGCATTCACCAGCAAAATTGCTGTGATCTATGAACTTCCAATGCAGTAAGGACTTGTGTGTGTGCAGTCTCCCCTACTTACCAGTGCAAGGTCTCAATTAAATCTCCTCCTCCCATTATCATTCTCAGTGGGTGAGAGCTAAGCTGAAAGATAATCTCCTCGCCTACAGTGCATAGTGGTCTATGCTCCCCATGATTGCATTTGAGTTTTAAATGAAAGAGCCTCTGGAGTCCAGGAGCAAATCTTCGATTAAAATGAAACTGGAGACTTTTAGAGGTTGTCTTGCTGAAGGTAGAAGATAGAAGATGGTGCAGCCAGGGAATCTGGCATAGTCAGGAGTGTCACAGGAGCTTGACAAATATGCCAGTGAAAATCCATGGCTGCAACAGCTTAAGCTGCATTTGTTGTTCATTCTTCGCTCGTCAGACTTGTGTCCTGCTTTGTTGAACAGCAGAATGAGAGCTTTCAAGTGAGATGTGTAATTAAAAGTTTATCTCCTACCCATAGGTTCTTGCAACTCTTCTTGCTCTTGCTCTGTCTGTCCCTCACATAGTCGATGAACGACTGTGCCTTCTTGTGCCATTTTCTGTTGGCTAGAAGCTCTTTCATGGCAGGCGTGGTGAATGGTTGTATTAATCCTTACAGCATTCGTGAGTACCAAATGTGTAGTGCAGTGCTGAGTAAGAGTAATTATTTTGCTATTACATTATGAACAGCATTAAAACTCACACTGTAATGTAACGTGCGTTAAGGGAATTGTTAATATTAGAACTTCAGTTCTAAATAGTTGAATTTCCTTTGTGACTTTATTTAAACCATAAAATATTTTTAAAATCTGCTTTATTTTCACCCTTTATGTCCTTCACTTATTTTAGCAAATGAAGCAGCAGATATACCTAAAAAAAAATCCAAAACATGCAAAGTGCAGGCCTTGAGTCCTGTTTTCAAGGTAAACTTTGAGCCAGAAGTATTTAAACATCAAAATCCCATCATCAGCCTGCCCCCACAATGAATGCATGCAGAAGATTACACCCTGCTGAAATCAACTTGGGCTGCAAAAGATATTTGAAGGTGCAAAATTTGACCGAGGGGACTTTCAGAAGCTGCTGCCACATGGAAAATCTCGCTGCTGGGATTTCAGCATTGCTTTGATTTCCAGGGTTGGTTTATTTGTCACTGTGTTGTCTAAATAGGTAAAATAATTCACTGCATCTGAGCAGTTCTGTTTTCTCATACCCAGACCACAGTTCACTGTCTCTGTGTTTGCCTTCTCCAAAACTGGAGAGAAATGTTTAAATAAAATTTTGTGCTGAATTATTAAAGCCACTGCAATTGTTTTCATTAAAATTTGAGTATGTTTAATATCTCTTCTCTTGAATTTTAAGTAGAACTAATACTTGGTGACTTAATCACCCAGCAATATCTCTTTTTCAGATTTTTACCTTATATTAATGAAAGTAGTGTATTTACATAGTTTTCACCTAAGCGCATCTTGCTTTACTAAGTGCATCATTTAAAGGACACACAATGTTAAAATCTTTTGGCTTGCCCAAAACTTTACATCAGGCTACACACTGAAAAATAGGTGAAAAATAAATCATTTTCTCTAGCCTTCCTCATAAAATGTTTAAAAAAAACAAACACCCACAACTCTCTGGACATTTAAAACTGTCCCCAAAGCACGCCTGCTTTCACAGAATTTGGAAAGCAATGGAAATAAGTGAGTTGAGCCCCTGCAGATGGACATGCAAAGGGAGCAGCTGCCTCTTCCTTGGCTCTGCATAGTCTGAGAGCCTGGCAGAGTGTGTAGAGATGGGGCTGGAGGTCTCATCCCTCTCTTCATTTAGATGCCATAATGGCAGCATGGGCTGGTGTTCAGGGAGATGCAAGAAAGGTGGTTTTTGAGGTTTGCAGAGTGATGAAAAACTACCTACTGCCTCTGTCTGTCCAGCACTGTGGATCATCAACAGAACTCTTAGCTTGAGGAATACAGCAGGGGGCTTTGCCAGAACCCATTTTTCAAGCTGCACCCCAAACCCAGCTGCAGTTCCCTGGAAAGGGGAGGGTAAAGAGTGACTGTGCCCCTGCCATTGCTGCATTTAGGAGAGAAACAGCTTCAGCAACTTGGTATCAACCTGGTGCTTTTGGAAATTAGGTGTGACATCTAAGGTTGCATTGGGGTCATTTAAGGCTTAGCTGAGGGCTAGAGGTACTGAATTTCCTATCTTTACCCAGCTGAGCTTCGTGCCCTACTTTTACATGAGCTGAAGGAAGGTTTGGGGCATCTAAAATCTGTTCAGGACACCATGCAGGCACAAAGGCAGATGAGAGTGGTGGCCTGGGAAAACAAGGCCATGGTACAACCACGAAGATGCAGGTCCCTGGATGGTGGCGGCATGGTGATGAGCTGTGCTGTGCTTAGCCATCCTCTCCTGCCAGGCTGATCCAGACCTGCTGGATCCTGACGCAACCATGGCAGATGTGCAAGGGTGGACTCTTTGGCCTTGAAAGGCCGTGGTGTGTGTGTGTGTGTGCATTGCTCTCCAGCTAAGACAACAACGACTCTTTGAAATGTTTTTCTGCTTTTGCAAAAGCTGGATAAGACTTTTTTTAAAAAAAATCTGATAAGTAGACGGCAATTGAATTAACCACTGTTGACTGTATTGCTGTCTCTTAACAAACTCCATCTGTATGGTCTCCCTTTGTAGACACAATTTTATAACTTAATTTCCCTACCAAAACATCAGTGTTTACTTAGTAAGAAATCTGTTCTTTGTCAGCTTAAAACAGTGATTTCTTTATTACCACTCTGCGTAAGGAGTTGGCACTGGAGCAAGTCTGGTTGAGTCTACAGCGTTGTAATGGAAACAGGGTGAACTGAGGGTCAAGTATAATGGGATTTGTATACAGAAATGTGTCTGCATAAGGAATAGCCGCATGAGATAAGAGAATGAAAGATGAGACCCGCAGGTCACCCTTTGCATGACGGTGGGAGAGAGGTGTTGCTGTAGGTATACGGTGCTGCTGACACAGGAGATGAGGTTACCTCTGCGCCGGAGTAACGACGATGCCTGAATCACGCAGGCGTGCTCCGGCGCAGCTGACGTCTGTGGCTGTTGGATGGGTTGGGGCGGTGGTCTTTTTACTCTGAGAATGTCTCGTCTATAATTTTTATTGATTTGGGGAAGCATAGAGTCGATGAGGGGGTTGAAAAGCTATTGCAGTCTGTGGCCTCCCTAAAAATATTCTAGCAGGGCTGTCAAACACAGTATAGTGAATTTAGCCTGAATAACAAGAGGCTTGCATTGGTCTTTTGCTATCTTTCTCAGCATCCCAAGGAGTTTTTTGTGATTCCCAAGGGTTCTGCAAACCACAGGTTCAAAATCACTAGTGTAAACTTTCAGCAGCAAACAGCTAGGGAACATCAGATCCCTATTCCATCCTTGATAAATATGTTATACTTTCCTGTGTCGTTGGAAAACAGGAAAAGTGGGAGAGCAGCTGTACAGAATGACACCAAGAGATCTGGGAGCAAAAGGGTTTTGGACAGAAGGCTTCTCAGGTGGTAGTCGGATAACAAGATATAAAACACCTTATCCACGAGCTGCTGATTTTGGGAGAAAGGAGAGCATCCTGGTTCCTTTGAAGTCTGTTGGAGCTGTACAGTTCAGCAAGCAGTGCCGGTGTTTTACTGCAGGAATGGGCTTCTGTCCATTGCGTTTACTTTCTCCTGCTAAAGAGCTTTTCTCAGTCTTACACTGCAAGATAGAACTGGTAGAGAAATGCCAGTTGTTTATTACGGAGAGATATGTAGAGAGATTCAGCTTTCTCTGAATTATTTGTGCTCATCAGTTGCCTGGGGAAAATTAACTCCCGGTTGAATGTTGTCCAAATTTTGAAAACATCCGTGTTTCATTCTGGTTCACTCTTTCTAATGATTTTTTAAAAAGGAAAGGGAAAAAAAATGATAGGTCAAAAAGAAGAAATTAAAATGGAAGAGCTAACTTATTGTTAACTCTCTTATTTTTTACAGAAAACTCTACACGTTTCCAAGAGAAAAGCTTGTTTGGAATAAAAAGGCGTTTCTCCCTGCAGTCATATCAGTGGAAAACTTTTACCTAGTTCTGCTCTTCACCATATAATTGCTTGCTTTTCAGCATACTCGTAGCAAAGGAAAGGATGGTTAGATCAGCGAGCCTGCTGGATCAGATCTTACATTACATCTTGAGCTCTTTGAGTGCCATTAGCATTTCCTTTTTAGAAGTGAAGAAATATTGACAGTTTGGTAGGTTATCTCGCATTTTACTGCACGTTAGGGCACTTCAAAGTCTTTATGTAGTGATGGGAACTGTCATGAAGTAGATGTGAAAAGGGCCTTTGGTCCAACTAAACCTGTCAGCAAGAAGATTTAGGGCAGATGGTTATTATTAGAAATCAATGTATTTATTATATATTGTTCAGGAATATTTCCCTTTGGAGGTTACTGTGAGTGCTGTTGCTGTTTAAAATGTGTCAAATGCCAGTATAATTAATTCCTGCAGAAAACCCAGGGAGCCCCAACCAAAAGCTTTGCTTTTTTATAGGAATGCATGTCTTTTACTTCTTTGTGCTGTGATGCACCAGAGGCAGGTACACAGGCAGCGTGCCAGCAGCGCGCCTGGGCTGTGTGTAGGTGTGTGTGTGCATGAGATGTGTTTCTGTGTGGCTATCACAGTCACCTCTACATACAGAGCTCCTCTGACTGCTGTGTCTAGAAAGGCTTTGTAGAGATCTGTGCTGTACCTGTTCCCGTTTCTTTTTATTCCTCTTTGTTAACCATGGTTTTCTGGTTGCTTCCAGTTGGTTACAACAGCTTACTGCTGCTTAGAGCAAGCACGTCTTTCTAAAGCCTGAACACTGATGGTTTTCCCCTGTACTTGAGAAAAGAGAAGTAGGACAGTTCAGGCTTTTTATAATTAGTTGGGTGTAGGTTTTCCTTCCTTGGTGTCTTGCTTAGTTATAGGATTTAAGGACCTTGGATTATGGGAAGAGGGCATTCCCAATAGAAAAGGTGCATATTAGCAGCAACATTAAAGCTGGAAGTCGCTGTCCTGGAACAAAGATTCATTTTCCATTCCCCCCGTGATTTACAGCACATTCCAACCAAGTGATTTGGCTATGGTCTCTGGCATAACATTGTTTGCCCTTTCCCTGACATTTTGCATATAAAGAAAAGTTATGAGCTTCTTGGGCATTCAAGGTACCAGGAAATGCAAGAGTCTACCTAATTTGTTAACATGAAATTATAGATGTCAGACATAGACTCTGTTAGTTAACGTTGGTTAGAGTAATGCAGCAGCCGGTTGATTGTATTACAGTCATGATGAAGAGAAATGGTCCTTTTTTGCTTTTCTGGGATATGACGGGTATAGAGCTAAGGCAGATTTAAAGTGTAATGAATGAATAAGCATTTTCTATGGTTTGCCTGACTCTTCCGTGAGCTCCACTGCTGTGGTGTTGCTGCCACCGACTTGCCCTCTCCACAACAGGTCAGTGCTGGCATAACATGGCAAGGGACTTTTCAGAAGTGCTATAGGAATAGCCTTTTAAATGTTAAATCCCTCTGTAGCACTTCAATGCTATTTTCTTTTAAGGGAGAAGAGACCCCACCCATGCTTAGCATGGCAAGAAGACACTAGGTGGGGATCAAAAATTCAGATTTCCTTCTTACAGACACTCACTTCCCATTTGTTTTCCCAAGCCCAGGGTCTTCACAGCTACAAGCAAGTATTCACTTGAAAGTGCTAATATCCTCAACATGTGTCCCAAGGGAAATCAATCAGAGGCAGAGAAACTGCTGTGTCGCATCTGACACATCTTTCCAACACTCATTTTCCCCATGCCCTCACCAGCGCAGAATCCTCTCAGATCTCCCTCAACTCCCAACTCATCTCTGCCATCGGGATCTGGTCCATGTCCGCACCTTTCCTGTCTCATTCCCCACTGCTTCCCACCTTGCTTGCCTGCCCCCCCAACATCTGCAATGTCACTGCCCAGCCCTCATCCCCTCCTTGCCCCGAGCCCGTGGCATTTTGACACCCCCGGCTCTCACATTTTGTGACTACTATTATCAAGTTCTCGTCCCTGCTGTTTTCAACCCAAAGTTCACGTGCCTCCAGGTTTATGTTGCTCCTTCAGTCTGTCACTGAACTGCTTCCCTTGGCTCTTGCACTTTTATCCATGCTTTCTTTCATGCCTTTTCTCTCACTCTCCTTCCCTCTCTCCCCCTCAGCTACCTTCCTTGAAGTTCCCTTTCTTAAAATATGCTTCTCTCTGAAGGCTTTCATCATTAATCTCTCAAGAAACTATCTTAGAGACTCATCTGCTGTGCTTTGATTTATTCGTTGTGGGTTTTTTTTTTTGGCGGGTATCTCACAAGAACTGAGCTGGTCATCCTTCTACCTCCGTCGCTAAAGGGAAGCTTGTGTGAAAAGGTGGGCTTTCAGAACTTAAATTAAAAGATCATGTAAGTAAGATAATTGGATAAAAAAGGATATTAGGATCTGAAACAGAATGTTTACTTGCTTTGATGTGCTTTGGGAACATATGTCTGCACAGTGGGCTGTGTGGCTGATTAAGTGTAAAACAACCCAAGAAAAAATCACCACTATTAAGCTTAAATCAAAGATCTCTCCTCAAGACACTAATTTGATTTGGGTTTGAAGGTCCCCTATCAACTCTAATTTCTACCTTTGATGTCTTGCTTCTTTGTGTGTTGTATAATGGAGGGCAACCTTACTTATTAAAAATTTGCATTTTTCTTCCATTTTAAAAGTGAATATTGATATTGTTGTTGTTATTGTGTTGCAGTCGCGCCTACAAGTGTCAGTCAAAACTAGACCTGCATGGTGGTAAATGCAGCATAAATGCACTATGAAACCCTATGGAGTTAGGAGAGTTTCTAACTTGGGGGACTATCCCTGTATTTCAGCTCACAAGTTCATTCCCTCCAAATGATGCTGCCAACAACCTGTGCATTTAAGAAAGGTGTTAACTTCTGGTGGACCTTAGATGGAAAAAAAAATTTAAGCTCTACACCAAACTACTTTAGATTTCAATACACTTATGCCAGAGTAAATTAAATCTTTTGTTCCATTTGTTTTTGGTTTTAGGTATTTTAAGCTTAGGATTGAAATCAGGTGTGTTTGAAAACAGAATGGTCTTTTGGAAGGAAAATGAAAGAAGTTTAGCTTTTTTTTTTTTTTAATTTGGAAAGAAAAAAAATCCTTTTTCTTACCTGGAGCAAATATATTAAATTGACCTCATACTCTAGCAGTTGAGTCTTGAGTATGTTTTTCTAAGGGATGGAAAAAAAAAATGGGCTAAGAAATGGCACCTACCTGAGTTTATGGTACTGTTTCCATGGTACGGGTGGAAAACAGAGGAATCAGCTAATTAGAGGCTGTTCTTGTTGCTCCTGCCATTAGTGGCAGAGTTTCCTTTTACTTCAGTGGTACAAGATTAGACTTTAAGGCATGATTTTTAAAGGTATTTAGACAACTACCATTGCCAATGGATGCATGATAGGATTTTTCATGGTGTCTACCTAAATCCTTCTCAAAGCAGTGCCCAAACCACAAATCCACAAATAATGGATTTTATATTCAGAGATTTGTGTCTGTTAAGGCCCAAAGGAATTACTGCAGTTATTTGATCTGACATCTGTGACACTGGCCATAGGGTTCCTCCCCTTAATTTCTACAATGGGAGAAATCACTCTTTTCTGCTATTAAAACTCTAAATGTTGCAGTACACTTAGAGCCCATCTTTTAGAAAAATATCTAGTTTTGCCGTAAAGTCTTGCAGCAGCACTGACTTTACCACTTCCCCCCGTAAACCTAACTAATGGGAACTTGCCCTCACTGTTAAAATAATCTTTTTTTATATATTTTTCATGCTTTCCATGACTCAAAGCCATTTTCGAGGGGAAAGGAGAAAATGGGAACTGCTCGAAGAGCACCTGTTAAATTTCTGCAGAGAAGCTTTAGCATTTTTTGTCCAGGTTCACAGCTTCTTATAAGTGAGTGCACTAATGGCTGAATTAGCAAAGGTAGCTCTGATTTTCTATAATGTTCATCTTTGTGGGTATGGAAAAAGAAAGAAGGTATTATTAACCGCGTTTTAATGCTGAGAAAACACAGGAAAAAGAAGTAAAATGAATTGTGCTGAACACCCCAGCAGGGGAGGGCTGGAGTTAGCAGTGATATCTCTTGAGCCCCCATCCCAATCTCTTCCTGGAAGGAAACATAAGCTGGCATCTTTGACTTGACAGCCCTATGTTTGAGCATCAGGTCACTTTACTGTATAATTATCAACTTGTTTCAGTGCCAGGAGAGCTGGGAAGTGTGAGTGATTCCCTGTCGCCTCATTATCAGGCTGCCCCGCTCTCCCTGGCAGTAGCTGGGGGGGAGAGGCGGCTGCAGGGCAGCTCCACGATGCTCCTCCAGGAGCATCCTCCACTCTCTGAGCCAAAAACTGGCAGAGAAGGAAATCTTTGTGAATGATCAAATGCCATGTGGATTTGATAGTTGTGGCCCAGGTTTGACCTCTGAAAGGTACCTTGTTTTGAGGAACCTCATGGGGTTTAATTCTGAGGGTACCGTGCAAGTGTCACGACCTCTCGCCCTTTCTGTTGTAAGGGACTTTAAATCAGAAATAAACAGAGGTGAAGCTGAGGGGCTGGTGAAAGCTGTTTAGACTGAATAGTTTAGCATGAATCCTGGGGCATTTTAGGTTTCCTGCTGGATGCAGCTTTGACATCCCGTATGCAGGGTGTATGCCATGATCATGGTCTTTTTTTTTTTGGGTGTCCATATGGCTCTCCCCCATCTTGTGCAGACTTTGAATGGTGTCCTGGGTACACAGGACTTGCGAAAAACAGGCAAGGATGTTTCATATAAAAGCTCATGAGGTTTAGAGGGGATTGTAGCTCTGTTCCTAGCTTCCATCTCTGTGTAGCAGCTATGGAGGTTTTTTTATTATACAGCAAAACAATTGCCTGCAAGTGTCCATGTTCCATTAAGCATATGGAAAAGTATTCAGCCCTTTGTTTTCTGCTGAATGAATGTATTTGGCACATAAGTATTAATTTAGACTAGTCATGGGACATTAGTGCTGCTTAATTGTCCCCATTTTTCTGGGTTTTATTTATCTGGTGGAGATTATTTCAGAAATGTGCAACTTCTTTAACTGTTGCATTCATTGCTGGGTACCCCTTGCAGAGGCTGCAGATCTGCATGTAGCAGCAGAGGAGGTGCCGCATCTCCACCATGCAAGGTGTTGGGGTTGCTGGTGCCTGACCGCAGGGGGAGAGCTGGATGAGAAAAAGTTCATAGCAGCCAGCACTGGTTTTGCTAGTCCCTGAGGAGTTTCCCTTCCCAGGAGCTGATCCCAGCTCCTCAGAGGTGATTCTGCTCCTCTGCCATGAGACCACGAGGATCCTTTCACAGTGGTATGTCCAGCCGTGATGCACCAAGCACAGCACACACACCTCCTGTCAGCAGTGTCATGGAGAGAAAAGTGCCTTCCAGGCTCCAGGGCACAATGAAGGACATGCTTTCTACCTCTCTGAAAACCACAGGCTGATTTTTTTTGCTTTGCGTTCCAAAGAAAAACTACCAGCTCCTTCCCCCCAGCCTTTGGGATAAGACTGTGGATCTTTGGACAAGCTGGCACTCCATTCAGCAAAACCCAGGCAGCAGGAAAGTTAAGCAGATCTTTCTCTCCTGATGAAGAACAGCTAAAGAGTGACCAACTCCTGGGAAACCATGAAAAATCTCCTAGTGTCCCACCAATAGTGTGTGTCACATCTTGGATGCTGATAGCTCCACTGCTGCCCCACGGTCCCACTCTGCAGGCGGCTAGAGCCAGGTAAATAGTGTGAGGATTTCTGCTCTCCAAGGATGGTTATCCACTGCACTGGTAAAAACCTATTCTGTAAAGCCTTCAGCAACATTCATGCCCCCAGCATCACCATGAGGCCCTGCAGCCCCTTGGTGGGGTCAGGTAATGTCTCCCCCACCTCAGTGTCTCCCTCTGTTAGAGAGTGGGGAAGGGAGAACCTCTCCTGGGTGGGGGAGGAAATGAATCTGGGCTCATGTGCTTCGTCAGAGATGCAAATTGCTCTACAAGTCCTGAGCATTAATTATAGAGCCTAGGCTTCTCGCCGAAGCCGCAGGGAAAACAGGCCCCTGGCTCCCATTAAATTTAATGGCATTTGGACACCCAATTCCCTTAGCCTATTTGAAAACTAGAATCTCAGTTTCTTCAGAAATATATGTGGTCAGGTGAAATCCCTCATCCCGCTGCAGGCAGAGAGATTTTTACAGTGTTGTCTTCAACAGAGCCATGAGCTCTCCTCCAGGCACCTGGGGTGTTTTCTTTGTGCCATCCGCGGGATCCAGGGAGGGAGCAGGGGGATGATATATGTATAATGGGGATCTGGGCAGGGAGCTCTACGGGCACGCTGGGAAACCCAACTCTGACACCACGGCACCATTGCCTGGGCTGGTTCACTGCATCAAGCTGGAGATTGTCCCACTGCAGCATTTGGGGAACAGGGATGGGGAGCCCCACTTTCCTGGGAGGTGAGCAGGGAGTGGGGGCAGAGCTGTCTTCCCCCACTATTGTTTCTTATCTCCCCCATTTAAGCTACTGCCTCTACAAAGCAGCAGCAAGTTGTTGTCCCTTTACCAGTCAGGGAGCAGACCTGTGAGGTCATGGCTGCCTCTCACTTTGCATTTGCAGAGTGCTGATGAAATACCACATTTAGGTGTGATTAGGGATTAGATAAGAAATAATGCCAGTAGGGCACAACTGGAAAAATCTAAAAAAAAATATTAAAAAAAAAAGGAAAAATGGAACTTTGGAGGAGTTAGGAACAGAGGATCCCTCCGAATGAGTGAGCCATCCTTGGTAGGCTCCTAACTGGATCCTTGGTTCCTAACTGGAGGCCACATTATTTGGAGAAACGTGCTGCATCGTGGGACAGAGCTTTGCTAGAAGAGTAGGTGTACAACAGTGAGAGGTGACCATGCCCAGGAGGGGTCTCAGGAGGCAGACCTGGCTGGGAGTATGGCTCTCCTAGTCCACAGACACAGAAATGTGCAAGGAGAAGCTCTAAGCAGAGCTGTGAGAAGTCTGCTCTCCAATCCTGTCTTTACATACACAGTCGGCCTCATGTTAAGACACCACCCAGGTCTCCAGCTGCATGCATTTTGGGTGAATTCTTGATCTTTTTCCCAGTGTTACCTTTTTGGCCAGGGTGGAGTTTTCCTGTTCTGAGGGACTCTGGCATTTTTGCCCAATTTAGCACAGAGAAAATGAACAGCGAAGCCTTCATATTGTTATACACATTTTAGATGCCGGCCTCACAGTTTGATCAGCGGAGGCTCCGAAGGCTCGTAAACCTGGTAATACATAGTTTCAAGCCTGCATCAAAGAAGTTCACAACCCTTTTGGGAGAAGCTGTGAGTACTGATGAAAGAGGGAACTTATTGTATATGTAAGAAAATTTCTTTCATGGCTTATGTATTAAGGCAGGTTCTGTGGCCCAGGGAAGATTGGGGCTGCTTTTAATTTACATCCCCCCTCACTTATATTAAGTCTTCGTCAGAAGAAAAATTAGTCAGATGTTTTCTTAATGACATCATTTTTTTTAATCCTGTTTCATTTTTTCCAGATGAGGCGGTGGAGATTATTAGAAATGAATTGAAACTAAATCTGGAACAGAGACTTTGATTCACTTCTCCCTCCTCCCTGGTAGAAATAAATTGGTCGGCTCCGTGCTCAGCCGCCTTTATTAGCAGCCTCGACAGAAACCAGCCCCGGCGGCCTCAGCTGCAGCTTTCCCGAGCCTGCCGCCGCCGTGGCTGACGTCATGGTGAGAGGCACCCGAGAGCAACTTGGAGAGGGACCTCAGTCGCCCCATAATTTTGGTAACCAAATGCCACGGCCATGCAGGTGGGGAGGTTAGGAGGTCCAAAATAGCCATGCCGTCATAAGTTTGTCTTTCGGTGCCGTAAAAGAAAGCAGGCTCGATGGTGGTGGGTGTTCCCCTCGCGAAACCCCAGTCTCGGTCCGACGAGCGCGGGTGTGCGTCGGTGGCAGTGCATCTCCGCAAGTCCTTTATATCTGCTAGGTTTTCACTGCCTTGTATTTCACACCAGTGAGCCACGGAGTGTGTTGCTACAGGAAAGTGCTTTGAACTATAAATATTTTAAAAGGCATTTAATTTACTACCCATCAGCAGAAAGTGTTCAAAAAGCCACAAGGTTTACTAATTTATCAGAAAGACAGAGAAACACGCAGAGATCAAACAAAGACAAACATGCTCGTAAACTGCTGAATAAGTCTGCAAAGCTTATATTACATTTCTGTGTGGGTTTGTTGATATGCAAGTATTACAAATAAATTAAAATGCACCTGAACTGTTGATAAGGTGGGGTGGGACTGAGATCCTGAGGTGCAGGTGGCATGTCTAAACTGCTCAGACCCTCGTGTTTGTGGTTGTCTGTGCATGGAGAGACGGATCTTACATGCTCTTGCTAATGGCATATTTGGATATTCTTAGGTAAGGACCTTTGTAAATACTGCACCTTAGCTCAACCCATATCCCAGATCCCTGACCTCCAAAAACCCAAATCCCTGTGGTCTGCCATGGCTGGGGTGGAGCCCCATGGGGTGTACATCCATCTCCCTCAGCTTAGCCAAAGCAACCAGCCAGGGACAAACGCCATCCCTGCTGTGACCTCTGTCTCCACACCAGCTCTACTTCCATCCGTCTGTGAGTACAGTGAGCACTAATGCAAAGCAGATTCTGCTGTTTCATTTTGCCTAATTTTTGGTTCTGCCTCTTTTGGTGTCTAGCTCCGATTTTCTGCTTCTCAGGTCAGGGCATGTAACTTTTTCTCCCCTCTTTACAGCCTCTGCACTTTGTCTAAGAGGCTGAAGGGTACAGCAGGAGATGTGCCTGGGAGATGTCTGTACACTTTCTCATCCATCCTTGCTCACCCTGCAAAAACTGCTCAAATGCCAGAACATGCCAGTGACGTTTTTCCTTACCTGCTGAATCCCTCGGCATTTACTGACTTCTTTCTCAAGTAACACTTGGCCTGAGGAAGATCTGAGAGACTTAACAGAAGTGGCCCCCAGAAAGCACGCAATAAAACCTCTCCTGAACTTTTGCCCTCTGAACCGTACCACCAACCTGTCAAGGAGGTTTGTGCAAGCCGTGATGGACGCAGGCAGGGAGGGCTGCTCTGCCATGGGCTGCTGAGCAAAGCACAGCTCGCCTCAAGATCATATAAGTACTTTTTGCGCCGTTTACACTCTTTCACAGGCAGCCCTGTGGCGGGGCTTTGTCTGCACTAAACATCTGGCTGGATACTCAGGGGCAGCAAGGAGCTTGCAAACATCAGGCTTCCCTCGAACATCTCCATGTAGCCAAGCTCACCCTGCAAGGAGATAGGGTGAGATGTCTAGCAAGGCTGAGGTGCTCAATGCATACTTTGCCTCAGTCTTTAACAGTGGAACCGGCTGTTCCCTGGAGACTCGGACACAGGAGCAGGGAGACAGGGAGGGGAACCAGAATGAGGACATCACCATTAATGAGGAAGTGATCAGTGACCTGCTATGCCGCCTAGATGCACACAAGTCTATGGGACCAGATGGGTTACACCCAAGAGTACTGAAAGAGATGGCAGACGTGCTGGCCAAGCCTCTCTCCATCATCTTCCTTAAATCGTGGCTGACTGGAGAGGTCCCCATGGACTGGAAGGTGGCGAATGTAACGCCCATCTATAAGAAGGGCAGAAGGGACAATCCAGGAAACTATAGACCTGTCAGTCTGACCTCGATACCAGGGAAGATTATGGAACAGGTCATCTTGAGCGCTGTCACCAGCCATGTAATGAGCAGCCAGGGGATCAGG
>VZTM01013397.1:265334-414982 GCA_013400555.1 Jacana jacana
TTTGCCTAATTTTTGGTTCTGCCTCTTTTGGTGTCTAGCTCCGATTTTCTGCTTCTCAGGTCAGGGCATGTAACTTTTTCTCCCCTCTTTACAGCCTCTGCACTTTGTCTAAGAGGCTGAAGGGTACAGCAGGAGATGTGCCTGGGAGATGTCTGTACACTTTCTCATCCATCCTTGCTCACCCTGCAAAAACTGCTCAAATGCCAGAACATGCCAGTGACTTTTTTCCTTACCTGCTGAATCCCTCGGCATTTACTGACTTCTTTCTCAAGTAACACTTGGCCTGAGGAAGATCTGAGAGACTTAACAGAAGTGGCCCCCAGAAAGCACGCAATAAAACCTCTCCTGAACTTTTGCCCTCTGAACCGTACCACCAACCTGTCAAGGAGGTTTGTGCAAGCCGTGATGGACGCAGGCAGGGAGGGCTGCTCTGCCATGGGCTGCTGAGCAAAGCACAGCTCGCCTCAAGATCATATAAGTACTTTTTGCGCCGTTTACACTCTTTCACAGGCAGCCCTGTGGCGGGGCTTTGTCTGCACTAAACATCTGGCTGGATACTCAGGGGCAGCAAGGAGCTTGCAAACATCAGGCTTCCCTCGAACATCTCCATGTAGCCAAGCTCACCCTGCAAGGAGATGGGGTGAGATGTCTAGCATGGGGTGTTCTCCACATGCAGGCACTGCCCTGAGCATCTTGTGCCCCTTTTCACAACCATACATTTAGCGCAATGTGGGTGCAGGTCCACAAGAAGCTTGAACTGGCTTGAGGCTCCACGTATGGCAAGAGGGGAAGCTTTTCCCCACCATGTGCTCAAACTCCTCCCTCGCAGGCGAAGGCGGTAGGGTGGGAGGGAGAAGGGTGGCAGGCGGCCATGCCCGCCCTGGGTGGCTGTGGGTGACTGCTTGTCTCTGCTTCCTTCCCAGGCCTCCTCCTCTGAGTGGCAGTCCCGTCATCTCCGACATCTCCCTCATCCGCCTGTCTCCGCACCCAGCCGGGCCCGGCGAGTCGCCCTTCAGCCCGCCGCACCCCTACGTGGCACCCCACATGGAGCACTATCTCCGCTCCGTCCACGGCAGCCCCACGCTCTCTGTCATCTCCGCTGCCAGGGGACTCAGCCCCGCCGACGGTAAGACGCTGTGCTACCGGGACTGCAGCGAGTTTGTAGCTCACCAGCACTGAAACTCCCTAAAACCCAAGGATTTACAGCTGCAAAGGCTCTGCAGCTGCTCTCTGAAGTGGGAGAGCTGTCTCTTTCTCTTTTCAGGATTTTTTTTCCCTGCCTTTAACTACACATTTGTTTTGCATCATTGCACTGAGAAAGCAGAGCGTGAGAATAGCTATTACTGCTGGATCATATTATAAATATTTTGCTTAAAGTACGTTCCTTTCTGCAGCGCTCTCGTCTCTTTTACAAGCTTCCCCAGTCTTATGTGTCTACTGGGAACCCTGCTTCCCCCAAAGAGTCGCTCCGGCTGGCTGGGACTGATGTTGCAGTGATGAGGCAACACCAACTGGGTTATCCCCTGTTGGCTTTGTCTCTTGGGACAGGATGGCTGCCGGGTAAAAGAGAGGGGCCGTACTTTCTTCCTTCACACTCCTGAGCTGCCCTGAAGCAGCTTTTGGGGAAGGCGAGAGCATGCATGGAGCTGGTACTGGGTGCACGTGGGGGTAGTGATGCTCTTCAAGCTCCAGCAGACCCTATTTTGGGGAGCTGGGGACAGAAACAGCCAACCAGGGAAAGGGGAAAATGCACAAAGTCGTGACTGACTTAACCAGAAATGCTTCATTACATGGGTGCAGGCAGCTGGCTCAGTGCCTGGGGAGCAGCCAGGGTTTGGGGACCCGGTCTCTGCCCACCTGGCAAACCCCAGCATCCTGTGGCTTCTGAGAAGAGACAAGCGGCCCTTCAACGCCACAAAGCAAAGGGCACCAGAGAGCGACAAGGCCCCTGGCTGAGCGGCCAGCAGCAAAAAAACATCTTCTGTGGCTAAAAAAAAAACCATTGCAAGGGTGATGGGGAGACGCATGCATCTTCTTCCCTCCCCCAAAACGTCATCCGAACTCCCAGCCACCCACCATGGAGAGGTCTGATGGCTGATGTGCGCCTGCTCAGCCCCATCCTCCCCTTCCAACACCAGTTTCCTTCATTGTTATGAAAAAAAGGCATTCCGTTTTAGGTTGCTTTTTCTTTTTTTTTGGCTTTTTTGGTTTTTTTTTGAAGGCAATGGTAAATAAGTTAATGGGGCAAGTGGGTGGGGAGGCAGGTTTGAAAAATTACAGCTGGGAGAAAGTGAGCGTAATTGGCTTTGGCAGCCAAAATGGTTTTATGCTGCCAGACACTAAACCTAGCTCTATGCATTAGACCTTGGCTTTAATTTCCTTGCGCTGCTATCGGGAACTGGGCTGCATTTGTCTTTCCTTCCTAATAGGCAGGGATGTTAATCCTGACAGGGTTACTGCTGCCGGCGGGCTGGGCCCTCTCCCCCCTCCTCGGGGTACTGGCTGCGTCCGAACGGGAGGATTATTAGAAGGGGGAATGAGAGATTGTTTATAAATTTGCGGAAATGGAGGAATGCAGAGGCCCCAGCTTAGTTTCTTTTGTCCGCAGAAGCACGCCCAAGCTCACGTCACGAGAGCCCTGCGCGGGGCTGGCGGGGGGCGCGGGGGGGAGACGGGGCCGCCAACGTCAGTGCCGAGGTCTAACGTTGCGGTGGGAACCTTCTCCCCATGTTTTTCTCCTCACCCGCGGCTCCGGCAGTGGCTCACGAGCACCTGAAGGAGCGAGGTCTCTTCGGGCTGCCCCCACCGCCACCGGGAGCCAACCCCGCTGACTACTACCACCAAATGACGCTGATGGCCGGCCACCCGAACCCCTATGGGGACCTTCTGATGCAGAGTGGGGGAGCAGCCAGCACAACCCACCTTCACGATTACCTCAGCCCCGTCGACGGTGAGTAGCGGTCTGCGTCCTCCCAGGGACAGCTGAAATTTTGGTGCAGATGGATGGGACTGTCCTCCAGGTGGAGGTTGCTATGCATGGTCATGCTGCCCTGCCAAAACCCATGGCTATAATTTTTGGCTTGAAAGGTTACCTCCTTCCATATATATCTATAAAACATATATAATTTAAAATATATACATTGTGGCCTCTTTGGGAGGATAGCATGGCTGCTGCATGAGTAAGGAGATGGGCTGGTCCAGCAGGCAGGGCGTTGCTGCCTTCCCACTGCCTTGGCCAGAGGTGACCACAGCATGCCTGGGGGCAAGCTCTATTTCCAGCTCCCCATGTTTCACCTGGTTGGTGTCTGGGGCAAAGGCTGGCTGTTGCCAGGCATAGTTGTGCTTAGCACGATGGACCTCTCATCTTGGTTGGGAGCTCTCAAGTCCCCAAGGACAAAAAATATGTTAACAGGCCACCACAGTGAAGAGAATGTGTTAATACTTTGTGGAGAAAAAACATTGCAGGAAAGTGGTATTTATGCTAGTACCGGGCATTATAAACCCAGAAAGTTCTCACTCCTGGCTAAATGAAGAAGAAGTAACTGCGGTGCTGAGTGACCCCTGCGGCCTGACTGCTGCCCTGGTGAGATGGGTGATGTCTATCGGGAAGCATATCTGAGGTCCAAATGATTTTTAGGGCTGTTAGAAATATCTTTCACTTTCTGCCACATCTTGTAAGAACTGGGGTGGTGCAGAAATTACAGATTGGAGATTGCTTCTGCTGCAAGAAAGAGAAGTCTCAGCTCAACTTTCAGATCCCGGCTTCTGTTTCCTGGGCTGCCTTCGGATCTGCCTGTGGACCATTATAATTTTTGGAGTGGAGATCTGCATCGTTTCATTACCGCTTCAAAGTTTCTGTTGTTAAGCTTTTAAGATGAAAGGCTTTGCGGTCTTGCTGCTTCATAAAACGACTGGTTTAGAATGATAAAAGCTGTTCTGGCTGTTCAGTGATGGGGGCTTAAAGATCTTTCTAACAGAAAAACAATTTCTCATCTGCAGCTGTTGCGGAAGTTTTACCTGAATAGTCATTTTCTTCTGCCAATTCCTAGATTAATTTAGAGCCTGGATCCCAGTTTGAAAGGGAGATCACATGCTCCTTGGTACCATCCTGCCTCTAACACCCAAAATATATTCCAGGCTTCTCTGCTACAAAGCAGCTGGTCAATAAGACTGTTCTATCTTGCCTCTAAAGGGTTAATGGCTGTGGTTATAGCAGACGGGTGCAAACCAGCCCTGCCAAGTTCTCCTCAGGCTCATGAACAAGACTCCTTCCTCTGTGCCTCCTTATTAGTCCATCTCTGACCAGCAGTGCCTCACTGAAGTGCCAGATAAACAGCCAGTGAGGGAAGCAAACACAACTGTTTTCATGCTAGTGCAGGCTGACTGTCGGCATACCTCATCTCTGGTTTGCTGAAGATCAGGCTTTATCTGAAGTCATCTGAGATACTCCCCTTGGCAGAAGACTGCCTTCCTGCTTGCCTTCTCCTGAACACAGCTCTAGAGTGGATCACGTACCAAAGGTCCCGGTTTCATGCAGTCAAGCTCATAACCATTATTTATGGCAAAGCTAGGGCTCACCAAGCATTTATTTTGATCTTTCAGCAAAGCTATGTTGATGAGTAACTGGAAAGCCTTTACTGGGCCTTGACATGTTCCAAGTGAGATGAAAACTTACAAATGTTGTGAGGATGTGACATGAGACACCAGAAGACTACTTTTTAAGAATGCACAAAGGAGCAGCAGCCCAGTGCCAGTCTCTGGTCTATGTGTTTGAGTTTATCCATCAGCCAGAAAGAAGAGAGAATTGTGTGTTCTCAAGGCAGAGACTAAATTGGATGTCTCCGAAACGCTGGCTGAGGAACCAGAGTCTCCCTCTGTTTTTAGAAAGTTATTTCAAAAATTTAAATCAGCAGTAAATAGTTGAACAGATAATTTAATAAAGCATCCTCTTATGGTGCTTTTCTGAGACAAAAATATTAGTAGCATGCATACAACCCCAGTGACTCACCACCTCACAGCATCTGTCAGTTGGAGAGCCCTTCTTCTTCCCAGACAGTCCCAGAACACCAGAACTTTATAATAATTAATTTGCTGAAAATGCAAGTAACCCCTCTTAAACCACATGCAGTACCTTCACACATCTGTGGTAACAGTAGCACCTACAAAAGAAAAAGCAACAGATAAACATATGTTAAGACTGGCCTATTCAGGGTCATATCACTTCCAGAGATCTGCAAGTCCATGGGAGCTCTCGACACTGGGTATGATAGTTCTTCCATAGACACATACCTGGGCCCTTCTTGCTGTTGTAATTGCATTTCTTGGAGCATTTCTCAATGTCTCCATATTCTTGGTGTTTTTTTATCCCATCAGGTGTCTGGGGTTAGGAAAAATAATAGGACAATGTTGGTTGGAGCTTGTTGGTACCAACCAAGTGCCAGGTCTGCTGAGTGTTTAAGCGGTGACTGAGCCAGGGTGACTCATAGCTGCATCACTTTAGCATCTTCTGTGCAACTAGAAGCAGCTATACCACTAAAGTACACCAAAATTAAGTTTTATGCACCAAACTTCTGGGGCCTTCAGGCCAGTTCCAGTGGATACTAAACAACAGAACCACAGAATCACAGAATGATATGGGGTTGGAAGGGGTCACTGGAGATCACATAGTCCAAACCCCCTGCCAAAGGAGGTCCTCCTAGAGCAGGCTGCACAGGAACTTGTCCAGGCAGGTTTTTAATGTCTCCAGAGACAGAGACTCTACCATCATCTCTCTGGGCAGCCTGTTTTGGTGCACTGCCACCCTCAAAGTGAATAAGTTCCTCCTCATGTTTAAATGGAACTTCTTGTGTACAAGTTTGTGCCCATTTCCTCTTGTCCTCTCACTGGGCACCACTGAAAATAGACTAGCCCCTTCCACTTGACACCCACCCTTTAAGTATTTATAGGTGTTGATCAGATCCACCCTCAACCTTCTCTTCTCGCTGAGGGAACCCAAGTCCCTTGTAAGAGAACCCAAGTCCCAAGAACCCAAATCCCAAGAACCCAAGTCCTTGTAAGAGAAATGCTCCAGGCCCCTCATAATTTCGGTGGTCCTCTGCTGTATCCTCTCCAGCACTTCCCTGTCCTGCCTGAACTGGGGAGCCCAGAACTGGGCACAGTACTCCAGGTGGGGCCTCATCAGGGCAGTAGAGTAGAGTAGAGTAGAGTAGAGTAGAGTAGAGTAGAGTAGAGTAGAGTAGAGTAGAGTAGAGTAGAGTAGAGTAGAGTAGAAGGGCAGGATAACCTCCCTCGACCAGCTGGTCACACTTTTCTTGATGCACCCCAGGATGCCATTGGCCTTCTTGGCCACAAGGGCACATTGCTGGCTCATGGTCATCCTGTTGTCCACCAGGACTCCCAGGTCTATTTTCCTCAGAGCTGCTCTCCAGCAGATCAGACCCCAGCCTGTACCGGTGCAGGGGGGTATTCTTCCCCAGGTGCAGGACCCTACACTTGTCTTTGTTGAATTCATCAGGTTCTTCTCTGCCCAACTCTCCAGCCTACCCAGGTCCTACTGGATGATGGCAGAGCCTTCTGGTGTGTCAGTCACCCCTCCAAGTTGTGTATCATCGGCAAACTTGCTGAGAGCACATTCTATCCCTTCATCCAGGTCACTGAGGAAAATATTGAAGAGGACTAGACCTAGTACTGACCCTTGGGGGACCCCACTTGTTACAGACCTCCAACTAGATTCTGTGCTACTGATCACAACCTTCTGAGCTCTGTCTTCCAGCCAGTTTTCAATCCACCTCACTGTCCATTCATCTAATCCACACTTCTAAGCTTACCTATGAGGATGCTGTGGGGGATAGAGGGAGAGTAAATAATAATAAAAAAACCCCAGCACTTCAGTTAGCTGTCCTGTTTCATGCTGTCATGCATACACACACGCTCTTAAATCCAAGAGTGGAGTTTGAATCCAGCCTTAAATCCATTTTCTGGAAAGCCTACACTTTCAAATCAAAAGTTCACCGCATTCCAGTGTCACAACATTGCTGCTGAGGCACTTTTGAGACTAATTTCCAGGATCTGTTCACCAAATCAAAACAACCTTTTGCATTTCTATTCTATAAGTGGGTGCCACATGGTGGATTATTCCAGGTGACAGAATGGTTGCATAAGAACTTCCCTGGGGCAGTGGAGACTAGTGAGGAGCACAGATGAACCTGGAGATGACTACAACTTTTTGAGCACGTTTAGTACATCCAACATTTTTTTTTTCCTAAACACAAAGGCTCCTGTGATTACCTTCAGCCCTTCAGGAGGTGCCATTTGGTCTCTAGAGGAGCATATCCAGACTGACTCAATGCTTGTACTGTTACAGCGCTGTACGTCAGAAGAACTCAAAATACTGAACAAAGCAAACCTACTTCATCACTGGAGACCCCAGAAAGAAAAGAGATCAAATGATCAGTGAGCAGCGCTGGGAACGAGACACTGATCATCAAATAAGGACTCTTGTGGTCAGGATGGGAAGGAGAGATAATTTTTAAATCCATCAGTTCTGTTTGCGCAGTGTTGAAAGTATGAGTGGGTTGTCCATGCTGAGTCAGGGAATGGCGGAAAAAGGTCTTGAGTTCAACTTATGTCCAAGCGGTGCTGCACAGAGATAGTCACTCAGATCAGGAAGGCTGCGTAGATGTGTTTGTGCAACCTTACAGTTACCAACAGTGGGGATGACCCTGCAGTGCCTATAAGATGTTTCATCCAGTTATGGAGCTAGAATAGGAATCCTGGCCCTGTTTCTTGCTGCCTAGTGCACGACAGTCACAAATGTCTTGATCATGACCAGCAGTTTAACCGGGAAAAGGCTTTGTTCAGCCAACGGGGAGAGCCAACCGGCTAGCAGCTGGCACAGTTGCTGGGTATGTGGGCAAACCATCAAGCAGGACATTATTTCCCTGAGTCAAACAGTGATTCAGCTTCACTGGCCTCTTTCAGCCAGTGTTGTTGGAGCCTTTCTACTTCAAGTGATTTACTAGCCATCAACATAAGGAGCAGGGCTGGCAGTGTAGCCCAGTGGTTACTGCAGTCAGCAGGCATGTGTCTGTGAGAGGTGAGCTCAAGACTCGCCTGCAGCAGGTTTATGTGAAGTGACTGCTCCATCAGGATGGAGGGAGATAGCCCAGCCTCACAGCAACCTAAGAGAGGAGTGTCTCACATGGAGCTTGAGGAACCAGCAGCTTGGGTTTTGCCAGCTGGATATGCTGGATCAAAGAGGACTTACCAAACTAGCCAGCTGTTGGCTACTCTGGGCAGATGGCGCGCCCTATAGTCACTTCCTTAAAAAATCTGAAGGATTTTTTTGTTGTTTTCTTTGTCCCAGCACAGAATGGAAACTTGCTGAAATCTCAGAAAAGGTTCAGAGAATGGGAAACCATTTCCCACCCTTTTCTAGCCAGCAATGCTGTTTTTCTCCCCAGAAAAATATGTGCAGCCGAGAGAAAAAGTCCCAGAGCATCCCATAAGTACTCTGTCTGGACTCCTGCTGCACTCTGGTTTCTAAAGAATTCAATTTACATATGCAAGTTGGGTCATCTAAACAGTTACCTTGTGGATTGGGAGTAGAAGAATGCAGCCTTGTCTTTCAGTGAGGGTTTGAGGGAAGCATTAGTATTCCTTGAACTGCAAAGCTGATCAGGCCTGGGGAGGGAAGAAAGAAGGGTCCCAGGACAGCGTCTGGTGCCAGAACAAATGTCCAGCATCTGCTGCAGTCTAAGTAAGACGTGTGCTGCCACTACAGAAGGGGAGAGGGGAATAAGGAACTGGTTATGTGAGGAGTGTTTGTAATTTATTGCTGCTGCTTATTGATTAAGGAGTCATCCTGTCTTTTTAGGCTGCCCTTGAATTTAATCTGACGGTGGGAGGAGGGGGCTGTTTCTCTATGCTTTGGGTGGAGTTTTCTTGGTGAGCAGCCAGTAGGAGGGACCATTTTGATAATGCTGTATTTATCCCTGGGCTTGGCCAGGGCATGCAGGGGAAGCAGTGGCTCTGGCTGTATTACATTGAGGTGGGGGGGGAGTGAGACATCTGCAGCCCACGTGCCTTACGGGCTCAGCTGTTTAGAAGCAGATTCCTCTGATGTCCCTCCTGCCATCAAGATCACAGCAACGTGTTTGTCCATGAAGAGATGCCTGAGATTTCCTTGCCCTGAAGGAGCTTGCACTTAGTGCCTGGCATTTCCTTCCAGGAGGGCTTTGCTGCCGCTATTTCTAATGCAGTATGGAGGTCTGAAATCTCCCTCCAGGAAAACCATCTCTTCTACCATCTCTCTGATGGACCACAGCCACGGCGAGTGGTGGGAGCAGGAACCTCTGTTCCTGCCTCCCACATGAGCCCCGTGGGGTCTGATCCTGCCCTGTCCTGCACTGGGAGCAGCCAGAGAAGTCAGACCACAAGCAGCCACATGTGGAAAAACAAGGGGCTGACCATTTGGCTCAGCACTGGCCCATAGTGGAAAAATCTAAATTGGGAAAGAAAATCCCAGTTTCTGAGCAACGCATGGATGTGATAATTTGAAGACCCTGTTGGAAACTGCCAAATTTTTATCTTTTACCAAGAAATTTGGACTTTCCTCCCAGCTCTAGGCTGGCTGGAGGACTGAGCTGGGACATCTGGCAGACATGACCAGCATCACTTGAAAATTAAGCCTTGAATTCTTGCTGATTTAGAAATGGGATGTTTAAACTGCCCCAGGAGAGAAATGGATTTGCTTGTGAGCTGTGGCATTTACATTTAGCCTGCAAAGATAATGCTGTTGTTAAGTAATTTTTTTTCTACTGAAAAGTTATTCTAGACAGTTTCAAAATATTTTTTTTTAAATACATGGGTTATTGTTCTTCTCTAGTGTGTGGAGCTGAGCCTATGACAGCCACTATCTGGGTCTGTGTATGAAATGGATTGGAAGGGCCAGTGTGCTCCAATTTAAACACTGTAAAATGTGTCCGGAATTGTCTTTTTGTAAGAAGAGGCAGTAGGGGCCAAAGGCCTGCGGTGAATTTTTAACTGACCTTCATGGACTGCCATCCACTATCACCAATGCCCAGGGCTTTGACTCAATCTTTACTGCATACTTCTGTTCACCACTTCACATCACCATTCTAATCCCCTCCTAACTCTGAGAGTGCAGGAGATGGGGACAGTCATTTTGCTTAAAATTTCCCATGTCTGTCTTCAGGCCAAAGCATATTTCTGTTGTTGCTTGAAATCTGAAAGAGTTTTGAATTCTAAGCAAGTATCTTTAGCTTTTGCAAAAACAAAATAAAAAACTATCAAGTTTCCTCCATTGAGAGTCGATTCTTTTAATATATGTTAAATAAATAGAAACCAAGCTGTTAGTATGTCCAAAAAATGAGCACATAAACAATAGCAAGCTTTTCAAGCAGGAAAAATGCTTTTGAACATAAAGTCGAGATAGAACAAGGGTGTCTCCAGGTCAGCTTTTGAATTCATATTTATTCTAAGTTCTAAAGTCCATGGCAGTCAATGGAAAACATCTGCTGTCTTTAATAGGTCTTTATTCAAGGTGAGAGGTAGAAGTAGGAATCATAGAATAGAATCATAGAATCATAGAATCATTTAGGTTGGAAGAGACCCCTGGGATCATCAAGTCCAACCATCAGCCCTACTCTACAAGTTCTCCCCTACACTAGATCCCTCAACACCACATCTAATCTGCTCTTAAACACAGTCAGGGAGGGTGACTCCACCACCTCCCTGGGCAGCTGATTCCACTGACTGACCACTCTCTCCGTGAAAAATTTTTTCCTAATGTCTAGCCTAACCCTACCCTGCTGCAGCTTGCAGCCATTCCCTCTTGTCCTGTCGCTCATTGCCCGTGAGAAGAGACCAGCACCAATATCTCTACAGTGCCCTTTCAAGCAGTTGTAGAGAGTGATGAGGTCTCCCCTCAGCCTCCTCTTCCTCAGACTAAACAACCCCAACTCCCTCAATCGATCCTCATAAGCCTTGTTCTCCAGGCCTCTCACCAGCTTTGTTGCCCTCCTCTGTACTCGCTCCAGCACCTCGATATCTCTCTTGTGCTGAGGTGCCCAGAACTGGACACAATACTCAAGGTGTGGCCTCACCAGTGCTGAGTACAGGGGGAAATGGAGACCAAATTGATATGGGAAGAGCCATCACCAAAGAACACCCGTCCTGGGCATGCTGTAAATGTACTTTGCTGGAAAAATTACTGAACACCAGAGGAAGCAATGATACACAGTAGCTCGTGGAGTTGTCTTGCTACTTGTTTTGCTTGCAGGCTTTGGCCCATCACTTCTCCCTGGGTGAGAAAGATTTTTCCCATCTCTCAGAAGTGTTCAAGGGAAAAAACCTGAAGGTAACAAAAGTCTCCATCTGAGGTAGAGAGGCACAGAGAAATTAATTTTAAAAACCAAAACTCTGTCAAATTAGTGAAATTAATTTTAACATAATTTCCTATTTTTATTTAAATTTATAACCTTTTCAAATTCATTTTAACCTATGATGACTGCATTGATTTCAACAAAACATCTATTGAACAACAACATAAAAAAAAAAAAACATTTTTTTTTTTTTAGTGTTGAAGGGTTGTACTCTGACAGTTTGGAAACTCTTCCCCTAACATATTTTCAAAACATCAAAAAAGTCTTAAAACTAACCCCATTCATTTTGATAAGTCAGCATTTTTGAAAGGGAGATGAGAGGGGGAGTGCTAGTGATAAATCGTCCTGAGGCTCTCTGTCTCTGAAAAATGGATCCTGCCTGCATTTACTTCTCTGGGTACAGTCACTCCTGAAGAAGTTGTATGTGGCTTTTCCTTTGAAACATCAGTGGACCTCAGGCAACAGCAGATTTTGCTTACGTATTCAAGTGGCTGCCAGGCAGCCCGTATTGAACACCTTGCCTATGTGCACAGATACACTAATGCTTATCTTTGCTGCTGCCTAGGACCATTCAACATCTGTGCTCAGTGTCCTCAAATCAGGGGATTAGCTCAGGCCAATTGTATTATTAAGAATGATCCCAGTGATCATTCACTGGGAAAAAGTCTGCTTTTGAATAATAATTTTGAAAAGATTCCCACTTCCTAAATTCACTAGTGAGCTCTTCTTCATGTGGTTAAACTCCTTTTCTTTTTCTAAGGCCCTTCCCTTCCCAGGCAGAGAGGAATTGTTCATCCGTAGCACAGTTTTAGGTCACAGCTTTCCCCTGGAAGCCCACAAGACCTAAGAGTCTTTTGCATAAAGCATTAGCCCAAAGTGTTGGGCTAATCTGCTATCAAACATTTCAGGTAGCCCATGGTACTTGCCAGATCTAAATTAGAGCAGACAGTAATGCAGTGTATATTACTGGTTTTGGGCTGGAGAAGTCCCAGGCCAGCTTGCAAATCTGACAGCTTCCAGCAGAGTTTTACATGGGGAAAAAATGACATACCTTTGTGCAGCGGGGAGGGGTACCCATGTTGGATGCACTGTGAAAAGCCAGGTGTCTGTTGGACATCAGGACTTCTTCCCTCTGTAAATTAATGGCGACCAATGGCTGAGCCAGCACTGTGGACATAAATCATGGGAAGGAACAGCGAGAAATGAGTACAAGGCTTTTCTTTCTATTTAGTAATTTATCAAGGGAAGTGGCACATTAATAAACAGATCTCCCTTGAGGTGTGGGAGTAACAGAGATAAATATGACTGTCAAATCTGGCCTGCTTCCTTCTGTTAGAGAAGGAGGAGACTGTGGGAATGCAAATTCAGAAAACAATATCTATATCTGGAAAGATGCATATTATTTGTGGGACAGAAACACTGTCAACTCAGCTGAGATGGAGCCCCATTGCACTAGGAGTAATACCTACAGAATAAAACATAAACCCCATCTAAAGGAGCTCATCTAAAGAGATGACACTGGGAAATAGGGACACAGAAAGAAGCAACATGCTCAAGGAGATATGTCTGGGGAGGACGGGGAACAGCACCCAGGTCTTCACAGGTCATGACCCATGTATTGAATCAAGATGCCTCATAATCATCCAAAATTTAAAAAAAAAAAAAAAAAAAAAAAAAAAAAAAGACAAAGCAAAAAGAGTTTAAGTTTGAATCCACAAATTGGTGTGTTGCAGACAGAGCACAGTTTTGACCCTCATGTTGCTTGCTCTGGGGCTCTGGCAGGGCCCAACTTTCATGAACAAGGTGTGAAGTTTGGGGATACTCCACTCCAGCCTTTAGGCAGGTCCAGCCTTTGCTGAGGAGAGTTCACTAGTTTCGGTTTTGCCTCCATAGAGCCTCTGCAAACCAGTTGCTCCTTTTCCAGTGCCCAAGGAAAGTGCCACTCACCAATGGCAAAATGGGATGAGAGTCTGCCAGCCATAAGAGTTAGGACAGTTTGAATCTAGTCCCTACGAATCACGGGACAGCTTTAACACTCAGGATGTGATTTTTATAGACTGCTGCATGATCTTTCTGTTTGCTACCTGATCCTTGAGTCATGTCTTCTAACATCTCCCTGGCCCTTGGGGCTGCAAAATGTAGTTGTAGAAAATACTGTAAGAAGAACCTGTTCAGCATATATGCAACAATCTGATTTTTAGGAGAAATTCCCAATATTGGCAGTATTACAATAAGATATTGCAGCTAGCAACTCCTGAAGCTGCTTAGGTGTAAGACAAAAGTCCCAAGAGTGCTTGGTTTAACTTGGCCTTGGATTTCCAGTGGGACCTTGGGCAAGTCATTTATCCTGTGCAATGAGGGACATGATGGGTAATAAGAGGACTAAACCCAATCGATTACACAGCATCCAGGCATGGTAATGACAGAGCCACCTAGGCACACGGGTGAGTCTCGTGGAGACTGGGAGACTGCAACCCAGCCACTGGTCTCAGGGAAATGTTGACACAAACTTCTGCAAGCCAATACAAATCAAGGAACTATTTGGTAACACCAGCAGGTTATATTTTACCTCCTTGCACATCCCATTCACCCTCTCACATCTCAGCACTGTCGTCAGGATGGAAAGTTTATGCTCTTGCAAAGTGCCAGGCTTGTATTTGGTCATATCCAACCAACATCAGTCCCTTCAACCAACTAGAGGAAAATAGTTCATATTGCCTGTCTGGGCAAGTTACTGTTTTATTCACAGTGTTTAATAGGATATACCCACAGCAAGCTTTTTGGGGACACTTCTGCTGGAAAAGCCAGGTAATAGTACAGTGCTGCACTCATCGAGGGAAGGAACTGGAGCAGCTGAGCCCTCTGCACTCCTGGGTGGGTGATGGGAACTACCAGGTGAACCCCATGACCAAATGGCATATTTTACCCTTAGAACTTTTTTTTTTTTTTTTTTTTAATGAGAGATCCTAAAAACTGTTACTGTTACTCTGGAGGGGTGTGCTGTTTCAGGCAGACCTGGGGCTCAGGCTTTGGATGTAGTACCCTCCTATCAGGCTTCATTGTGATATGACCTGTCCCCAGGTCCTGTCCATGCCACCCTCGATATTTGCAGGTGGGTCAGGCCTAGGCAGAGTTTCCTTTGGATTAATTCAGCCGTTCCAGTTAGCAATGCTGAAACACTGGGGGAGGCCAAATTGGTACAGTAGTAACTTGCCAGTTATTGCAGGTCCACAAATGGGACTGGCAGGGTTGGAAATGACTTCATGCCTGAATGATTGACAATTGCTAATAGGTCCAGGCACTGGCAGGTCCCCTTGGAGGAGTAGAGCTTGAACTTTGTGCCTGAGCTGCCAAATTGGTTTTCTTAAAACTCTTAATTTACTTTGGGGGCTCCTGGAGCCTCGCCTCCTTCATTAATTGGATGGTCAGCATTATGCTCACGCTAGTTTGGTTTTCCGCTCCCCCCACCCAAAACGCATGCACCATTTCCAAGGGTCACGAACGCTCTGATGTGCAGCTCTTCTGGCCCACTGCTCCTGCCACCGAGTCAACAGGGATGGCTGCGCTCATGGAAACCTTGCAGGGGCTTTTCTCTTTTAATTTTAAGTTAATTCAGTGCCGACAAAAGGGGATGATGGACAGGCTTCTGTCTATCCCCTGAGGAGTGCGATGGAAACGGTTGTTCATGGTGCTGCCAGACCCCTGTCATCCAGTGCCCAGCAGAGAGGAAACCTCCCATCAGAGTGCAGCCAGTCCCAACACTGCTGTGGGCTCCTGAACATCCCACAGCAGTCAGGAGAGCAGCTGGTCTCAGCACTTCCTATGGACCCACGGGACAGGAGCAGTCCGCTGGTGTTTTCTGACAAAGTCTCTCTTTTCTACAGTGTCCCGGTTTTCGAGCCCGCGGGTGACTCCAAGATTAAGCCGAAAACGAGCCCTGTCTATCTCCCCGCTGTCTGATGCTAGCATTGATCTCCAGACAATGATCAGGACCTCCCCAAACTCTCTTGTGGCGTATATCAACAACTCCAGAAGCAGTTCAGCAGCAAGTGGCTCCTACGGCCACTTATCTGCCGGGACAATCAGGTAAAGTTCTGGGACTGGCTCGTTCAGATGTGTAGCCATTCCCCCAAAAGGAGGGGTGAGCCTCCAGCAGGGGAGACCTTCCCTTCCTTGCAACCTCTGCTTTTGTGTGTTGGGGCTGGGTAGTGTATTAAATCAAAGCCCCCATCTGGTTTTCCACATGGAAGGGTACTTTGTGGCATGGACTGGGGAGGGGGACACACAATACGCACAGGAGAGTGGGGTGCTGGAGTTGGATTATTAGTTACTAGATTTGCAGTAATTACAGTATGATCATGCCTCCCTGCAAGCAGAAATGGAAAATAAATTAATCTAAAAAATTATCACTGTGACTGGTTGGACTGATTAAGAAACCCTCATATTTATGAGATTGCCCCCAAGCATTCTCCAAATTATTGGTCCACATCCTAAAAAAATATATAAATATATTTGCCTGGGTAGATTTAAGACTAAAAACATATTTAAAACAAATCTAAGCCCTTGAGTAAAGTTTTACTCAAACCTTAATTAAAAAGCACTTACACTGGCAGCTCACTGTTGTCAATTCCTGCCATCATTGCTTCACCCAAGTTTCACAATGTTATTATTCTTTTTATTACTTAACTGTTAAAAATGTTAGTTCTAATTAATACTGATGTTGCAAAGCAAGGGTTTATGAAGATCATGCACTCCTAAAATTTGTAGGGGAAAACATAGACATTGCCATTAACAACAGTAACATTAATTTTATCATCTACTTTATCTGGCAGCATCATTTAGAAATTGACTGTAGAATCAAACATACTGCTAATTTAAACACATAGCAACTCTGGTAATCATATTTTTCTGGTCTTGTTTCCTGTTTTCTTTTACTGGGCATACCTGAAGCATCTCATCTTATACTCAGATTTTAAGCTTTTCAGGATAGCATCTGCTATTTTCAACAAATCAGTAGAGTGCAGAGTCTGACCCAGTGATCACTTGTTGGCCTGCGAGGGAATAATCAAGTAATAATACTGAATTTAAAATGGTTCTAAATGTGTATCTTACCTTGAATGTCAGGAATTGTAAAATGGGTTACATATATAACAGGATAACTGTCAGAAATTTGGGGTGAAAAGAGTTTTTTGTTATTATTTTAACAATGTCTCAGTGGCAGGAATGAAATCCTTTCTCACCCGCTCAGGCCCAGATCCTAGTAGCACTTCAGAAAGCCATTTTTGAGCTTTGCTGTAACATAACAAGCCGTGGAGCAGCCAGCCATCACACCTCATTTGCTGCAGCGCATAGCTGACTCCCAGAGCTCTTTCACACTGTAGTGGGTTTTGCCCTTTATTCTTTTAGTCAAGTTGTCATTAACTGGTTTGGAACAGAAATACTAATTCTATGGTCACCAGCAATACGTATTTTCTCTAGAAGCAGAATGGGAAATGAAGCATGCTGCTAATTATGGCCCTGTTCTCTGAGCACTCACACCAGGGGCAGTTTTAGTGATGGGAGAGAAAAGTCCATGAGGGTTAAAGTTCAGGACAGCCACCTCTTGAAGGTGGCAAATAATCGACTTTTGGGCTGAGAGTCTGTGGTTCATCACCAGTCTGGAGTACAGGGAGCAGAGCATCTCCCATGCTTCTCCATCTCTGCCAAGGGGACTCAAGGCTGGGAGTGAACCCCTTGTTTCCAGAAGCAGCACTTTGTTTCCAGTGCTGCCAACTGCTGCATCCTGGCTCAGACCTAGCCCCCAGCTAGCACCCAGGCAGCCAGGACCTGGTGGTGTTTCTGGTCCCCACTGACCTAGATTGGAGCTGAACCAGTAACCTACATACAAATGGTGACATACTTCAGCAGTCCCCGCAGCCAGCGCTCCCCTCACCTGAATGCAGAGTAAATTGTGTGGTTTGGGACTATGTTAAGTGGATAGTTATTCATCCCCACTGTGATCTGTGCCAGGTGAGCCAGGTGATGCTGTTTTTTCACATCCAAGGTAGCTTAACCCTAAGGTCGTGGGTCTGCAGAATAGGTCTGCATGGGAAAAACTGGCAGACTTAGGGGCTGCAAAGCCAGATGTGTCCAAGTCCTGTCCTTTTCTGCACTCCCTGCCAAGGGCTTTGGCTGTTTTTAAACACAGGAAGCAAAGAAATTACAGTCAGTCTGCTATGTGGGTCGAAATGAATCAGAAGTTTGCTGAGGCACACATGAAACGAATTCTGTCTTTGCAGTATAACAAGCTGTCAGGCTTATCATGGCATTAAGGGCATCTAGCTGGGGTATTGCAGCCTGTCTCCTGGAGTCTCCAGGAAGTTAAACTTGAATCAGTCACTAGCTAATGTGGTAAATACTGTTTAAAATAACTCCTCATCACTTTTCCTCCTTCTATTGCTGCAGCCCAGCATTCAGCTTCCCCCACCCCATTAATCCTGTGACGTACCAGCAGATCCTGACTCAGCAGAGAGGCCTGAGCTCAGCATTTGGGCACACTCCTCCCCTGATCCAGCCATCCCCAACCTTCCCCCCACGGCAGCACATGGCGGTCATCTCCGTCAACCCACCGGCAGCACAGATGAGCAGCAACAGCAACTGCGTCTCTGACTCCAGCCAGGTAGGGATGGCTCACTCATGGCACACGAGGAAATGGAGGAATGTTCTCTATGGGATAAGTGCTACCATTCATGGTGGCTGTGGGAGTTTTACCCACTCTCTTTTTTACTCACGCTCTCCCTGTACATTGCTTTTTCCTCCTGGAAAAATGGTTCTTGACTAGTCACAGCCAAATTTTGCACCCACCTCCCTTCCTTGCACACACACGTACCTACCCATGCAGGAACCAAAGGCTTTGATCCATCAAAGTGTTGAACATGAAATGCAGGGTCCTCTCAAACAGCAAATCTCCTTGAACATGTGTTATATGCTATTGAAATTGAGGGAATCCAGGCCATGTGGAAGTGTTTTTCTAGATAAATATCCAAGGGCTGTGAACCAAACTTCATTGGTTTCTTCACCAATTCCTCACTTGAACTATGCCAATAGTCTTAAAACTCTTTATTCCTTTCCTCCTCAACAAATTAGTGTGTCCTACCTAGGACCTCTAGCCATTTTACTTATTGTTCCTTCTTCTTCAGCAGCTTTCTCTCAGGGGCTATGCCTGCTGTTGATTTTTACTGTTAAGGTTTGCAAAATCAGGGGCCAGATTTTGAAAACTAGGAATGCTGTGGTGTGTATGAAATCCCATGCCTCAAATGTGTCCTTGCAAATGCCTGTGTGCTCACATAGGTGTGTGCATGTATGCAAAGCCCTCCACGTGCACAAGTTTAGTGGCTACATCTAGCACATTTTTAATCATTTTTCCTTCCTATTTTCATTCCTTGGAAGTTTAAATCACAGTTGCTTTTCTCCCCGAAGACTTATTTCACCTCATTTCACGCCCATTTCAAATTGTTGCTTTAGTTGTATCATACTGAACTTTTCAGACTGGTTTATTGTTTTACGGTTCCTCATGGCTGCTGGCTGCAAACTCTGTTTGTTATTGAAGGTTATTTGATTGATTGGTTTTGTTTTCTTCTCACAAACTGGCTACCAAAATAATGTGACTGGCAGGAGTTATGCCTCTGTTTAATAACTTGCAGGGCCAAATTTGTGCAATTAGCAAGAGTGTATTTAAAATGTTAATGTTCCAATTTTATGCACATACAATGGGATGTTTTTTCTCCTGAAGTTGTTCTCATTTTTTAAGAGCTTAGCAAAATATACACATAGCCTTTCATGCACCCGGCACGCCGGAGCCCTTGCATGTAACCAGAGACCCCTGTTCCCCCCAGGAGTTCATTTTCTCAACAAATCATTTCATCGCATTTAGAAATAAATTTGTGGCCTGGGTGGGGGCTGCATAAGGTTTTGATGGCTTTGACAGGGACTGGATTGCTCTGAATCGGAGCAGCAGCGGCGAGGCCAAGCTCACTGGTGAGCCTGCAGAAGCTGACACTGCCCTTGACTCTTCCCTCTTTTCCATCTCTGCCTTGCACAAGCCCACACCGGGTAGCTTTCATGTGAAACCCAGGCCAACAGGCCAACACCCCGTTGACCCTAGTCACTCCTGAAGTTCAACCTTGTCTGACTTTTTAGTTAACCTTTAATGAAGAGGTGGGCTGCAGTCAGTCTCTCACCCCAAAGCCCGGTGCCATACCTTGCCTGGTTTTCTTTCCTAGAGCAAGCAGAGCAGCGAGTCGGCCGTGAGCAGCACAGTCAATCCAGTAATTAACAAGCGCAGCAAAGTCAAGACTGAAGTCGAGGGCTTGCCCCCAGCGTCCCCAACCACACAGGTAACCTTCTTGGTGTGAGAAATGTTGTGGGGCCAAGGCAGTAAGCTGCTGGGTCTCATTGTCCTTGGGAACAATACTCTTGGCACCTTTTGCAGCAACTGGTAGCAAGGCATCAAAATCTGCCAGGCAGGCAAGTGTTTCTTGTAGCAGGAAGCCCAGCAGTGTTACAGGGCAGAGCTGCAGCGACTGAGTGAAGCATTCCAGGGGTGCTTGGGACTCAGCTTGCTGTTGTGGTGCTTGGAGAAAAGGAGGGAGGGAATATTTCAAGCGTGCTAACTTTAAAAATGATGTCTTAGTTTTCTGTGCTGCAAAGCAAGCAGTGTCAGTATCTCAGAGCAAACATAGATTACGAGGGAATCTTGCATGTAGGTAGAAAGCTTGCAAAAAAAAAAGGATGACTTCTTGATTCAACAAGAAATTGCTCCTAGAAACATCCTTTACATTGGCAACACAACATTTGACACTGAGAAGGGCCCAAAGGCCTTTACTTTCTTTCTGGAGCTCTGTGATTGCAAACTGTTTAATGGCTGACAGTATCCATCTGACCATCCTTTATCACAACTGTAAACTATCAGGAGTGCTCTGGGCACTTCATTTTCATGAAATATTAGGCCGTGTTATTGTCAAGCGAATGGAAGAGTTGATGACAAATTTCTCCTTCTGCCCTGGTTCAGGAGCAGGTCTCAGCATGATGCATGGGGACAGCAACGTGTGCAGTCATCAGGGGGCTGGTAAAATTGATGAAGATAGCATATCAGGGAAAGATAAACATGCTGTAGTCAGCACGATTAGGGCAAAGAGGCATCTCTCTGGAGCTTTGAGTTTAGGAGTGCATCTACACACTGCTGCAAAAGCACATGTCCCGAAAAAACAGTCTGGCCACCACCAGGGCTAATAGGGCCACATGTTTAATTTCTTGTGGCAAATGAAAAATTATTTGAAAGCCGTCACCTGCTTTCTCAAAGCATCTGCAAAAGAAGAGCCGTGTGACAGACAGATGCTTGCTCGATGACTGTCAGCCTCCTTTTCCTGCTCTGATTTGAAGAGGTGAATGACCAAGTGCAGAGAGAGTTTGGGTAGTATCAGTCTGGCTCATCCCTGCAGCCCTGCCCCAGAGCTTCATCCACTGAGCCTTATGTGCAAGAAGCATTGAAAGAAGGGGGAGAATCACTTAAAGTGGTGCAAGGCTTGATTAGAATAGCAAGGTGAAATTAAGAGAAGGAAAATGTGCGCTGGTCATCTCTGATAGTTCCTAATGAGGAGACCTGTGAAGTAATACCCCAAGGGAAATGTAGGCTTCATGTCTTGCAGCATTTCAGTATTGACTGGGAAATTACTGGAAAGTACCTTGTAAGATACAGCTTATTCTTGGCACAGAAAACAGTTTGTAAGTCTGAATGTAGTGGGTGTCTCCACTTTAGTTGGTCTAAGTGACAGCAACTTGTTGAATTTGGGGATTCCTATTCTGCAGGAGACTGTGCTGAAAAGTTGGATTAGTCAGTTAATTATTGACTAATAGGTTTTTTGCACAGTATGAAGCTCAGCCATCCCCAAAAAAGCACGTATGTGTGTGTTTTGTTTTGGAAATGCTGTACTAGAAACGCCTCATGTGAGTTGTGGTTTGGGTGTTTAAAATTCTTGGCCAGACAGTATCTCTCATGATGGCTTGTGCTATAAAAAATGCAATCCAGACAAGATTTGTGGGACACAGTGGAGCACCAGGCACGAAGGACCTGAGTTACTGTGCTCTTATGGTACCACAATAGCTCTAGTAAAGATTCATATTAACATTCAACTAGCAAGAAATGAAACAAGTGAGTCCTCTTCAACAAATTAAAATGGTTTAAATTCCATTTTTGCAATAGAAAGTGTATATGTTTTGGCAAAATAAGACTTGTAGTAGAAAATTTCAGTTTTCCAGAGACTACATTTTGCATGCAGAGAAATGGTTCAACAAAAGTAATATTTGCAGCTCAACCAAGTATGAATTGTAGGAAAAAGAAGCAGTCATTCCAACTTTCTCAGACTATTGCTCTGGGTTCCAATATAGTTTGAATCTCCAGAAGACTTTCTGTAAATTACTACAGTTTCCTGTCCCAAGAGCCACCTTGATCTTTTTTTTTTTTTTTAAATGAAGAGCTAATTAAAACAAATCTCTTCATATCTAAACTTTCAAATTGGAAAGTCACAGCTGGCTTGTATGTCATGAACTAGGTAATGAAAACTGTTCAACTTTCATACAGTATGTCTCTCTTTCCAAGCCATATAATGCCATGAAGTCTTAATCATTGCAGCCCCTCAGTTGGTGCTTGGAAGGTGTTGGTGGGGAAAGAGATGGCAGACAAATAGGTCCATTTGGGCAGGTCAAAGGGAATTTGAGATGGGTCTGGCTGTGTCTACACATTTACAGAACCAACTGTAACATCAGCTCATGAGGAACAACGTGTGATGTGGTTAGTCACCCCAAACGCAGGATCCTGTCTAAAGCTGACCTGGAGGTGGGATGCTCTGTGCTGGGCAGTAGTAGTAACTGGGAGGAGAGGGAATGAAGGAGGTCAAAATCTGCAGGGTGCTGTATTGCTAAATTCCCAAGCCAATATTGATTGATGATTGCCTTGTCTATAGCACAAGTGACTGTCACACACAGAGACAACAGTTGTCCTTACTTCTGAATTGTAGTAATAATGTTGAATGTTACACTATTGTGTGGGTGTTGATGCTTTAATCCTCATAGCAGCCATAAAAGAAAAATTCTGTGCTTCATTTAACACTGAGGAGCTGGCTAAACAGAGAAGTTAAGGAGAGAGCTCATAGTGTGCCCAGCATTAAAGTACCTCATTTATGAGCCTAGAGCCCCTGGAGCTCTGCTTTGCAGCCCACTCACAACTGGCTTTTGCTCAAGCTTCCCAAATTTCAAGATCTGAGTGCTTTGAGGGCTCACCACTCTGTCCCCATGGACCACCCTGCAGGGTAAAATCTTTGGGTAAGCATTGGGTATAATCTTCTCTTCTATTGAAAGATGAATAAAACAGGAACCCCCTCCATAGGCCATGTCAGGTGAGTTTGGTAACCTCAAGGCTTTGACTGCTGTGTGGTTTCTTCACATTCATATTTCCCAGCTCCTCCCAGATCACAACTTTTGCTCCAGCAAAGAACAAAAAGGTCAAAAGCCAGCCTTTTTCCTTTCTCCAGCCTTTCCTGGAACTACTCACGACCTGTCTAGAGCCAGCCACTGCTATGCCCTTGGTTTCAGGGTGTTACATATACTTTTCTACCAAAATTCTGTATTATTTCAAAGTAATCAAGGATGTTATGTTGCCACAATGAGTATGCTTTTGTGATCAGTTGATATCTGCCCTGTAATCTATGAGTGACAAAGGAATTCAGATGAAAGAAGTTCACCTTATACAATGTGCCGTTGTGTGTTGCAGGAGCATCTGACAGACCTGAAAGAAGATCTAGATAAGGATGAATGTAAACAGGAGCCTGAGGTTATTTATGAGACAAACTGTCACTGGGAAGGGTGCACAAAGGAATATGACACTCAAGAGCAGCTCGTCCATGTGAGTAATGGTTGGGAGGAAACCCCAGCGATAAATTTGGGTTTCTGTTCACTTGTCCTCATTTTTTATCACTAGCTGCTGTACAGCCAGAGCTCACTCTGGGACCTACTAAAGGTGCAAATCAGAGATACAGTGTGTAAACACTGCCAAAGCAGGTCGTGGCTCCCCAAGGAGTTTAGCTGCAGGAAGCATCTCATAGATTATTTGATGTTGCTCTCTTCTCAGTTGCTGATGCTGCAGTTTCATTCTCCCTCGTGCATGACCCAGTGAGAGAAGGCTCCATGCAAAGAATCTGGTCAGAAAATGGGGAAGGGACCCATGCCCTTCCCTTTTTCCTGACCACGTTCACAGAGCCTCCCCCTGCACCTATACAAACTATGAGCCAGGAATTGTTCATTCTGTTCTCAGTCCCTGTCCAGGCCATGAAAGCCTTTTATGGTGCTGTGACCTATGAGCTGTAGGGCCCTATCACTTAGGGACTGTTGACCAGCTCAGCTTATCCCTCCCACAAAAATAGAGCACCCAGAGTTTGGAGACATGTTCCAATGTCTCCATCAGGGCCTGAAATAAAGTGGGTTGATTTATTTAAAATTGGGAAATAGGGCTTCCATAATCACAGTGATGTCCTCAAAACAGTGTCAAAACTGCTCCCTGAAGGATCCTCAAACCAAGCCATTAATCAGATTTCCAGTTCTAATTAATTCCAAGAACCTTTTGTGTGCTTTGCTCCACCTGGGAATCTACCGTTTGGTTTCCTTTGGCTTCTGGGTTTGACAAATCCCTCAAACCCAGAGCTAAGTCCCCTTGAAATCAGATATGATCTGTGTCTGAGTCCCACCCAAGCAACATTCCAGTTCTCATTTTGGGTATGTCTTGTGAGCCGCACTTATCTGAAGCAGGCCCAGAGCTGCTAAGAATTCACCAGCCCCAGCAAAAGGCTGGACTGAGCAACTTCTGTGACTGGACCAGCTATCTTCTCCCTTCCCTTCAGCCTTGTGCTGCCTGACTCAGCCTGGCTCCAAGCCTGCCAGGGGCCACCCACGTGCAAGTCACTTGTAGCCCTCATTCCAAAGTCTCTTGCCTGTTCTCACCCTTTTTTATAGATTTTCATTTTAGTTACGTTTCAATGCCACCAAGCAGGCGTCAGTCTCCGTTTCCCCAAGCATTTCCACACAAACATTATTTTAGTGCAGAGGCACCATACTCTAAATGACAATCTTGGGCATGTGTTCTTTTTCCATCTAAGGCTAACACCTGCCCACCTCTACCAGCAAGTCCTTGAGTACAGACAGATTTTGAAATGGTTTTCAGGGTCAAATGAGTGATAAGGTATTTAATGGGCTGCACGTTGCATGCCACAGGATGGTGTTTTCCTAGGGTTAAACCACAGCAGTCCGGTCGGATGGGCTGGGCTCACATTTGTCGGGCAGTATTTGTGTATTTCTCTCTCAGATGTAAGAAAAACTCCTTAAATCTGCCCAGAGCAAAGTGCAGGGCAAATCCAAGCAGCTCAGCACAATTTATTTCCAGAGAAAACCCAAAGAAAAATATTTGACAGAATGTCCGAGATTTTCCTAAATTCGGAAGGTTATAAAAACGGAAGCTTCTGTACTATGATTACTAGCAACGTGGGGTTGTGGATTTGGAATGCCCAAAATACACATACAAATGAAATACAGATGTTGTGGGCCAGCTTCTGAGAAGGTGGCATCCCACTGTGCATGGAAAAACTCTAGTTTGTGTGCAGAGCAAAGTACCTGGGCGTGTAGGGTCCATTCTCCACACAGAGTGGGCAATGTGTTTGTAGGGGACGTGAGTGTCAATAGGGAGGAGCAGGAAAGAGGACTTATTTTTTAAAGCACCACTGCTACTCTAAGCCTTGAAGGTCACAGTCACAATTTGAGAGAAGCCCAAGTGAAGCCTCCAGCAAGGTGGGGGTTTGATGGGGGTTCAGCCATAGCTGAAATGTGGTGACTTGTGCAGCTGCTCCTCTACCATGTGATGGGAAGCAGATGTTACTCAGACAGTGAGTTAATAAGCCTGAAGGGGGGCTGCAGTCCCCTTCCCATAAATGTGTCTTCCTCTGGCCCAAGCAGGATCCAACAGGAGAGCCTGGGCACTCCCCTGCTCCTAGCACTGCCTTGAGTAGTGCAAGTCAGAGTCCTACACAAACAGAGCCAGAAGGTGTATCTCCCAGACTGGTCTGGATGTGGTTTAGTGTGTCCATGAGTCTCTTGAGGGGTTCACTAGATTTCCACCATCTGAGGCTAAAATCTCACACTGATGCTATGTTATAAAACCAGAACCATAGGCAGCTGAGCTCCAAACCCATACAAAACCTCTTCCAAACTCGGCCTCTCCTGACCCTCCCAGCACACAGCTTTGGCTGTTGATGTTTACCTATGGTGCCCAAGGGACCAGCTGAGCTCCACACACCTTCTTGCCCCTGGGTAGACCTGGTGCCCCAAGAAGCAGGTTCCTGTCTCCAGGATCGGGCCATGGCAGGACAAATGCTCGGGCTGGATTTGGCTGTGACCGTGAAGGCCGGTGACTGTTTTAATGTGTTTTTGTGTCCTCACGCTGCCTAACCAGCCTGAAAAAGTCTCATCCTGAGCCATAACATGTGCGCCTGGCCTTGGCCAGGGGGACGAAGGCGGGGGTTGGAAAAAAATCTCAGCACAAAAAAAACCAAAACCAAAACCCAAAGTGGTTTATTTTAGGATTTCCTGTCAGTGGATGTCTGCTGAAAACACAGGAGCGAGGACAGGCATTATTTTTGGCAGAAAGACCCCATTCAGAGAGACAAGGCCGTCGCAGGAACAATACTGCCGATGGGCTGGTCTCCCGCTCTGTTTATTTTCGGCAGGGTTTCATCTGCCCCAGGCTGGGAAAAAGCAACCCTCATCTTCCTCCCAGGGTGGATGAAGGCACCGTTCTGGGTCTGGCTTTTCAACACCCTGGAGCAGGATTTTATGGACCTGAGTAATTAGCAGTAATTGAGGCTGCTGAGCTCTCCTTGGCGCATAGCTTGCAGATGCTGTCATTTCCTGCCAGCCGCCAGCACTGGTCGGCAGGTGGATGTCTCAGGGCCGGCATACGGCCTGGTGTGCAAGCAGCCTTGTCTTCCCCTGTCCTCCAGAAAAGGGTCCCAGCTGCGTACCTGAGACACAGGAGCATTCAGCGGAGACAAAAATGACTCTGTCATCTTCCCCAACAGTGGCGTCAGGCAGCCTGGGTGACACTGAGAGGGCCTCTCTCCCTGGCATCATAGGTGCCCATTGCTTTTGTAAATGTCCCATTTGTAGCTGCTTCGGACTCAGCACCTTCTCCTGCAGGACACACCAGATGGCAGCACTGGCTCTTGTGTCCCCGGTTTTATCTATGCACCTGGATCCCAGGTGCAATGCCCGACCACAAGCACTGGGGAGGGAATGGTTGGCTTTTGGAGCACTGTGTGTGCTTTGCTGGCATTAGCTCTTCCAAGAGTGACCTGTTTCTCCCTTCTCTCCTACCAGCATATCAACAACGATCACATCCATGGGGAGAAGAAGGAGTTTGTCTGCCGCTGGCAGGACTGCACACGGGAGCAGAAGCCCTTCAAGGCCCAGTACATGTTGGTGGTCCACATGCGAAGGCACACTGGAGAGAAGCCACATAAGTGCACGGTGAGCTGGCAGGGATACGTGGTGCATCTCAGCTTGGCAAGTGGAACACTGGACTTAGGTGGTCACACCAATGTGTGTGCAGATGCAGGCATGGCTTCAGGCAGGGCTCCCCCAGTGTACCTGATGGCACTCAGCTCATCCAGCTCAGGGACAGTCCAGCTTTCTGTGTCTGGGTCATAGGTACTTGCAGGTAGCACTCTGGAGACAAGGCAAGTGGTCAAGGTGTGAGTAGGCAAAATTGCATTTTCTTGGGGAAAATGGTTTCAGCTCAACCACAGAGACACGGAGTGACTCAAGACGAGTCGCTAAAGGTATAAAATGGGCTGATTTAGTTGCTTACATCCAAGAAGGAAATCCAGTAATCCCACACTGTGGGGAGCCACCTAACCCTGATCAAGGTTAACTTAGCATCATCCAGTGCTGCTGCTGGGGCTGCAAGTTTCCCTCACCCGCGTACCTAAGTGTGCACACAAACCTTCTTCCAGCCAGGGGAGCTGGGCAAAAACCTCCTGTCTCTGCTCTTTTAATCCAGAGGTGAGGTCAACCCTTGGGTGTTTAAACCCCAAGAGGAGCTCAGCCCCCAGACCTCCTGCATGCAAGGAGCACTGTGCCTAATGTTAAACACTGCCTGAGAAAGAGTTTGGGATGTTATTTTGTGTCTCAGTCCTGTGGGTGCAGGATCATCTAGCACATTGGGAAAGGTGGGTTCACCTCCTCCTCTGCTTCAAGATATCAAAGCCTCTATCTGCTCTCACACCTGGAGTCTCCTACTCTCACACTTGGAGTCTCTCCCACACCGCTTGCTGACATGGGGCAGCAAAGGATGCCTTGATGGGAGGCACAAGAGAGAGAAGCTGTGGAGTTCAGTGGCTGTGGCCACTAGGCATTCACTGTCTCTTTCCACGTATGCTTCATCCCTTTTTCCTCTCAAATGTCCATCCTTGTCTTTTGATGTCCTCTGATCCCTGCCTTCTACTGCCAGTTTTTCATTACAGCATTACATACACCGTTCCTCTCCCCAGAGTCTCAGGGATGAGTCTTTCTGTTCAGCAGATGTCTGAGCCCTCCTCCCATATCTTCCTCCTCTTCTGCTCCATTAGTCACTTCCAGCCCAGCTCCCTGCCTGGCTCTGCCCCAACTTCTGCTTACAAATATTAGGATATGTATGATTTGCTTGCTGCATGACTCCTTTATCAATCTTTCAGCCCTGTGTTCATTTAATTTAGAGCATAAGCTCCCCCAGGCACAGGGCCTTGTCCTTTGTTTTAATCTTCTAAAGCACTTTGCCCAGTTGGAGTGCTTTACCAATCCTCCTTAAAAGTATCAAGGAATATTGATCATCAGTGTGCTACAAAGTGAGCAGTGAGGGAAAGTCTAGCCCAGCCATTGCAGGTAGAGAGAAGATAAAAAGCAGCAGGGACTGCATCCTCTTTGGTGCTATAAGGGAGCCGGAAAAGGCACCTCTGCACAATCCTGCCTCTTTCAAGCCTCGATTGCGTTGCACTGGAGCAGAGGAAAAGCTGTGCGTGTTTGAGTCTCAAGTTCTCCTCTGCCTGCTGGAGAACTGCAGTCCCCTAATGTGTGATATGTTGCAGCAGTTCTGCCTGAACTGGAGTACCACCAGTTTCTAATTGCCCAAGATACATGGCAGCTCTGCAGACGGTGCCTTTCTGTGGCGCAGCATTCCATGTCCAAATCTGGCAGTGATTTTTCAAAGCGCCGTTTGTTTCAGACAAGAAGTTTGCGGTGTACATAAAGCTACAGATGAGCCCAATTGCAGCCTGGGATTATTTCAACAGATGACAGCCAGAACTCCCACTGACATAATCAAATCCACGCGTAAGAGTGGGAACAAATGCTTTGAACATGCACAGGCTGCTTTGCTGAGAAGCTCTTATTTGAAAATGTGGCCTCAGTACTTTTGGTCTTAATAGCTGCATTTTTGTGCCAGTACCCAGCAAAACCAGAATGGACACATGAGTTGCCTTGTGCTGAGTCCCCTTTGTTTTCCAGCAAATGGAATGATGTATTTCAATAACCATAAGCGACTTGAGTTGTAAAGGGCTGTTTGCAAAAGGGCAAGAGAAGAAAGGGATCTACTGTGCTATCTCAAAGTTGCAGCATGTTGTATGGGCCAAATGGGCTAATGAAAGAAGTCTGAGGAAGGGGAACTGGATCCATCCCACCCTGACAAAGCTGTGGAAGGAATCAACACTTATGAGATGATCCTACTGTCCTTGAAGAGATGTTGGTATCTCAAGAGAGCAGAGCAAGTTTGCCTTATATCGACCTTCCCTACGCCAGACCATAAAGAGAAGCTTAAGTAACCCGACTTCTTTTCCAGCACAACAAAGTGATGCGAGATCAACCTGTGCCTACAGGCTTCTTGGGTTTCACTGGCTGCATGTTTGCCACCCTCCTTAGCAGTGCAGGGAGTCCTATGCCTGTGGAGCACAAAGAGATGAGTACTGTTGCTATCACACACAACGGCCTTTGGCCTCTGCCCGACGGGGCCAGATCTCTGGACACATGGGACCACTCTGCTGCCCACAGGGAAATCAGACACAGAGCTGTGGCATGACCTGTCCATCTGTGACGTTTTTTCCACTGGCCAGGACTCAGACATAGCTGTGTGAAGTCCTGTCACATCTGGACTGAACTTGTAGAGATGTTTAAGTCATCTGTACTAAAATACAACACCTTGCGGGTTGCATGCCTTACAACAGGAAGAGCTTCTTGTTGAAATATAAAGTGTGTTTTAAGATGCTTGCATAGGAATGGCAGCATGGGCTTTACAATGCTCCCAGCTGAAGAGCAAGTGCAGCATTTAGCTAGAATCTGGAAGGGAGCCTTGCATTTCTTAAAACCTCTTCCAGTGTTTGTACATTCCACTTGTTTTTTCAAGGAACATTTAAGACAGCCTCCTTGGTTTGAGGTGAAATCCTCCCATGCTGCTGATGGGGCAAGTGCAGGGAAAAGCCTCCAGGCCAGCCAGAGTGGAGGGCAGCAGGACTTACATCACCCGAAGCCTCACCACGTCTCCCAAGCTGCTCCTTCTCGTTGTGTGGGCAGCTGGTTTCCTCCCAGGAGGAAGGTTCCTGGCCTGTTTTGTCATCCAAAAATCCATCTGTCTTCAAGACTGAGAGTTTTGTTTTTTAAACTGGTAATGTCAGACAGCCTGACCACAGCATCCTCCGGGTAGACCCAGGCTGTAATTTGGGAAACTTCAAAGCTTGCTACATTTCTGCTTGTGAGTTAGAGAATGGTCTGGCCTTTCCAGCGCTGGTGCTAGTGGAGTTGCAAGGCTGGTCAAACTGTAAAGAAGCTGGCAATCTCCACATGGGAAGGAGGGGATCTCTGTTTCTGAGTGTGTTGGTTGCAGAGGGATGGGAGGAAGGGCTAAGAGAGCCCTGGGAAGAGTGGAGAGGTGTTCAGCCCTGCTGGAAAAAAGAGTCTCTTGTTGAAATGTCAGGTGGGTACCCGACAAAGAGCAGCACCTTAAATATGAGTCACTGCTGAAACTCTCAGCCTGCCAAAGGAAGTGAATTCTCCCAACAAAGTAGATGTTGTTCCCTAAAACACAAGCCCTTTAAAGGCAAGAAAAAAAGAATGAGAAACAGATGAAAAGGGTTTAGGCAAGGGAAAATCAGATTTTTCTGGTTAATTAATCACTCCTCTTGTGTTTTTTTATTTTAGTTTGAGGGTTGCTCCAAAGCCTATTCTCGCCTGGAGAACTTAAAGACACACCTGAGGTCCCATACTGGAGAAAAACCTTATGTCTGTGAGCATGAAGGCTGCAATAAAGCCTTTTCCAATGCCTCAGACAGAGCCAAGCACCAGAACAGGACACATTCCAATGAGGTAAGCTTGGGCTCACCACAGTTCAACGGAGGAATTTTGTTTTAATTTTGCTGACAATAAACATATGCTTTACACACTCGACTCATGTAAAAAGAAACCTAGTGTAATGAGGGGTTTTTCTTATTTTTTAATGGGATTTATTTTGCTGGAGAGCCAGACCACATTGAGCTTTATATTTATGAAAGCCATGTTTGAAATCATAAACAGATGTTATAGTATGCAAACTTTTTAATCAGCTTTGAAAATTAAATCAAGCATTTTCCAAATTTATAACTTTTAATAGCGCAAATAGGATTGTACAGTTGTGTATGTGGTGTTTAATATTACTTTGGAGCAGACTTGCAGTAGTATAAGAACTACCCTGGATCCTGACGCTTTGGAAATAACACTCCCTCCATCATTTGATGTACATTGATAGAGCACAATGCAATGCTTTGTTAACCTTGGGTAATTAAGATCCACTATTAGTGGTTGGGGAGCAGAGGAAATTGCGTTTATTGTAACGCATGTGATGGTCTGTTGCAATCAACCATGGCCGATGATTGAAATTTATATTACTACTAATTAGCTGACAGGGGGACTAAAAACAACACTCCAAAGTTCTAATAATGCTTGCAGCCATGAAGAATTCAGTCTGCAGCCTAGTTTGCAACAGTTAAATATAGATTAGTGGAGAATGGAACACAATTGCCACAGATGACAGCTTTTTAAAATTATGCTCTGTCTACAAAGGGCTTGTTGGGAGTATTTCTATCTCTGGCATAGTATCAGTGATAACCAAAGCTCTGTAGGTTTCAGAGATTCTGTTGGAGTCAGAATAAGGACTCAAAGTCTAGGATACCCTTCTGTGCTATGTGATGCTGAGATGGACACAATGAATGACCTGGATGCCAGTGTTACTTGAATTGGTTTGGGTATGAACCCAAACATCAGCATTGTCCTTCACCAGTGAGCCACTTCTCCAGCAAGACACAGGTTAAAATTAACCCATATCCACACTGGCAGTCAGTAGTTTGGGCTTGATTTAAGGCTATACTGACCTTGGAGCCAAGAGAAAACAATAAGACACAACCTCTGGTCTGCTCAGCAACCTGCATTCCCAGTAACTGGTGTTTGACTAAAGCATCATTTCCACTCTGTGAAAGCTTTTCCCAAGAAAGGTACGCAGTCCTGATTTAATCTCACATTTCACTTATTAGAAACTACTTGTTTTCCAGCCCTGGGTGTTTTCTCTACCTTTCTCCAGTGCTGGGTCTGATGTCCCTACTGCCAACTCATAACACTATGGTGTTAAGTTGCTCTCCATGTTCTTTCTCATAAGCTAAAAAAGTCAACCAAGCCACTGAAGATTCCCATTACTGCAGCATTTTTTCCTGTCCTTAAATCAATTTTGCATCTCTCTTCCATCCCTAAGGATTCTCATGTGGATGGGTCAAAACTGCTGGTACAGCTTTCAGTGCTGGATACAGACTCAGTCTGCCCAGTTTGTGCACGCTGAAGCAATATGTGAGCTACTTTTTGAGCATTTGAGCTCATATGCCTGGAGCTTTTTTCCTTCTTAGGCAGGCCAGAGTTTCCCTTCTGTTGGGCCAGCTGGTGTCCCACGTTCTTACATGTGGAATTTTGGCTTTGGCTGTGTTATTAAATGTCATTTCTTTGATGGGTTCAGTTTCCCAAGTGATCCAGATCAGGAGCTGCACTGAATCTAGATGACTCCTCACTTCATCTGAGCAGAGCTTGGACACACTTGAAGGTCTGCTCCTTTGGGTTCCCATTGTGCATGAAGGTGAGGCTGTAGGGCAGGAGCCTCCAGCTCCTTGTCTATGGTGGACTCTGATCTAATATCCTGACACTTGGCACAGACTCGGATAACAGATAGAGATTTTATCTTCTGCTGTTACTTCCCCTGGAGGGTGCTAAAGCCTTCTCAGGTGCAGAAACAGCATAGACACTAGTGTAGGATTTTTATCAGACCAGCTGAGCCTTACCAAGGGAACTACATGGCACTGCAGGACCTTACATTTTATGATCATGCTCACCCCCAAACTGCAGTTCAACCTTCTTTGATACAACACAGACATGCCCCAAGACTCGTGGGAGTTGTGTAGGCTACATATAATGGCTCACTGGGCCGTATATTTGAAACCCTCTTTTTGAGAAACATATAACATGATCCTTTGCAGCAGATGACATCCCTCATGGCAAAGCTCATTGCATTGGGCAGAAGACCCTGGTGAGAGTCCTGGAATCACCTGTGGCCATGACCAATGGATTAGGTAACTGCATTGGACCTTGGCTCACAAAACCACATAGATGCAAACCAGAAGTTTGTGGCTGTGAATATTTCCCATTGCCCATTGGTAACTCTGTTGTGGTTCCTAGCTACCTACTAAATATTTTCCTCTGCTTGCAGTGCTTATGTGGGATACACCACAGTTTCAGAATTAGTCATCCCTGTCTTCTCCAAGGGGGAAGTTCCAGATTCCCTGTATTTGTCTCCATCATTGTGTGACAGGGTGTAGGTGTATGGTCCAAACATGCTGAAGTTCAAGGCTGGGGACATATGACTACACTGGCTTTTGTTTGGTTGTTGAAATGTCACATGCACTATGTCATTTTAAACTTTCAATGACTATTTGAATCCCTTCAAAGGATACCTTCAAAGTTACTCCTGGGAAAGGGGCTTTCATCCTGTGACCACTCTCAAGTGCATACACAGCAGTGGCATGAGCTCATGGCCAGCCAAAAGCTCAGAGTAACATTTTCTCCAATTCAAGCTAAACAAGGATAAAATGCAGAAATTCCATTCTGCCAAGTGCCTGGGGAGTTCTCCAGCTCTCCCACTCTAAGGAGGATCATGCTGTATGTGCATGGGAGTAGGAGGGAGGCATCTGAGATATCTAAATTGTTGACTTCCCTAGGGCATACACTGCATTAGATATCAGAATCTGTATAACCCAGGGGATAGATGAAGACAAGTCAACAGAACAGCAGTTGTGCTCAGTTCAGATGCAGGAGGTATGGCCTGATGAAGAGGATGGTCGTACCCAGTTTGGTGGAGTGTCTGCTGTGCAAGCAACAGTGACCTTGTTACCCTAATTACTGGTGTCTGAAAAATCAGAACTATTTGGTCTAAAGGGTCTTTATAACAACTCCTTTAACTGGTCTATGTAGGGGGTTTTAGCATGTGTGGTGGGGGTTCTGTTTTTTAGAATAGGTCTTAATAGCAGCACTAATATTTTATAATGCCTCGTCCAAAAGGTTGCATGAGTTTTATGAAAAATTTTACTTTTTGTGCTATGGTTTACCCAGCTTTAAAATGTATTAAATATTTACCTCAGTGGGGTGTTACGAGGATTTAGTTTGTCCAAGCGATGTGCCAAGATCAGTCAGGAAGCATGCTTTTGAATAAAAAACAGACTTGCAGTGTTTTTCATGTGATGATACTCACTTTCTCCAAAGAATATATACTCCTCTGTATTTTTTCACTTAAGCTTCTGGATGAAATTACAAAACAGATTAAAAAGAATAGGAATGGTCAGTTTGGGTAGCCTTCAAACAACATCTATCTGTTTCTTTTCATGTATCTATCCTAGTGCGTTGGTACAGAAATAGAGTAGCTGTGAGGCTGAAAGAGGAACTTGTGATGAATTCAGATCTTTCAGCGCAGCAGCACCAGCTCAAACAACTGCAGCGCTAATACACTTTGGAATTGGAAACTCAATAAAAAAAAAAAGTTGAAAGAAGAAAAGTATCTGTTTGCTGACTTCTGTTTTCAGAAGCATGGCTTCAGCCTTGTTTTCCTGTGGCAATCAATGATTCATGAATTCAGGACTAGAGTGCTATCATCTGAAAAAAACATTGCATGCCTGTGGTTTATTTTGCACAATAACAGATTTCAAGGTGACAGGTGCTGGAGTAGTGTGATAGATTGAGTAGGGTGAATCCAGTCTGGCTTAGTTCCACTGGAATTCCGTCAGCCAGAAGGTCTCAGACATTTTCTCGGTGTAGACCGCACCTTAGCAGAGAGATGTGTTATGGCCAGTCCCCTACATCACCTCCCTCCCATCCATAATCAGGAAACATTCCTGTGGCCACCCAAGCAAATACATACATGGGAAACTAATATTAGGAAAATATTTCATGAATTCTTAGCTGTCTTTTAATCCAAAAACTGAAAACAAGGAGTTTAGCCAACATCAAATGGCTGGCCAGGTCTGTGTGGATCATCGTCAGCCCATATATCACATCTTAGAGATCTGAGTCTCACAGAATCCTGTGGAGCAGATGCTCCACATTTTGCTGCTGCCCGCCACTATGCTCATTGTATTTTCTTGGTCCATACACTGGACCTGGAATATTTGGGCTTGTTCTAAATATAACCTAAAATTTGCTTGTATTGACAGAAACCCTACGTCTGTAAAATCCCTGGCTGCACAAAGCGGTACACGGACCCTAGTTCCCTCAGGAAACACGTCAAGACCGTGCATGGGCCTGATGCCCACGTCACAAAGAAGCAGCGCAATGATGTTCACCCGAGGCCACCTCCGCTCAAGGAAAATGGGGATAATGAGGCAAGCGCCAAGCAGAGCAGCAAGGTTTCAGAGGAAAGCCCCGAGGCCAACAGCACCACAAGAAGCATGGAGGATTGCTTACAAGTCAAAACGATAAAAACAGAGAATTCTGTGGTAAGAGCAGTTGCTCTTGGCAGAAATTACGTGGTCCCTAATTTCTCTGAAGTAATGGGGGCATGAAACATTTGCATGCCATTTAATCTCTCTGAGAAGTTGCCCTTTACCTTCCAACACCCTAGAGTTCGAGTCCAGAGATGAAACTGCAGGTCAGGGCACAGTCCACTACATTTTGCACCTTCCTACCCAGCATCACAAATTCTCGCCCTTGTCCATGGGGGTCCATGTGGTGCCCAATGTTAAGCTTGGCATCCCTGTGCTGGTTAAAGTGGATAAAACTCAAGAGTGTTGCGATCAGATGAGCTTTACCTACCTCACCAATTTAAAATGAGCAATGACCATAACACACAGATTGATGAATGTTTCTGAAAGCAGAAATCCTGTCTTAAGCAGTCTTTTTTCTCCTCCTCTTCCCTGCACCCTTCACTGTTTTTCTGTCCAGGCTGCTGTTGCACAGCACAACTTTGCTGGGGGCTGTCTGATGAAACTAGTGAGGATCAAAGTAACTGTTTTATTTTTGTTGTGTATCTTAAAGCAAGTTCAATTCCTTGGTCTTGTCCATCACACACAGAAGCACAGAATCCCCGAAGTTGGCAAGGAACTCTTGAGATCATCTAGCCCAACCTCACTGCTCAAGAATGGTCAGCTAGAGCAGATTGTTCAAGACTACACAAGTTCAATACACAACTTCTAGCTGCCACACAAAATTGTAGTGGGAGAGTGGAACAGGGGTGTGAAAACAGGAATAAACAGGGGAGGCTGTAGGCCACAGAGTACAGGCTTGCAGTCAACCATGATGATGTTTTACAGCCCCGTGAGTGGCCACCAGCTGAAGCAAAGACCATTTATCAGCCTTCTGGCCATTACATCAGCTGCACAGTAGGCAGAAGTGTGGTCGATGGCGCTGACAAGGTGTGTATGGCAATGAGTCCAAACATTCAAGCCTCTTTGACCCCATACAGGGAGCCCATCTGCTCCTCAGCATACTTCTGGTGGAGGAGATGAAACATTGAAACATGAGTCGCTTTTGCCATCTGATGTTTCTCTTCACCTTCGTACCCAAAGTTCTGGTCTGCTGCTCCACTTCAGAGTGGGACAGAATATGGGCTGTGTACAGCAGAAAAGATCTTCACATGCAAAGGAGAGTGTTCACATAGTCACCAGACTTTTCACTAGAGCCGACAGGACTTTGAGCTCCAAAATATATACTTTTCTTGATTTGAATCCAGGCTAAAAGGTTGTTATTCCTGCAAAACTTCATGCCCTGGAGCTACAAAGATTTTCTAAAAAATATTAAGGGATGTGTTAGGTAGGAAGGAATTGAACATTGTCACATCCAAGATATCTCTAATGGACTAAAGGAACAGTTTTACTGTGATGAGGCTCTGTATTGGGTTGCAAAAACTGAGTGTGAGAACCACTGGACAAAATGACCTCTCTCCAGTACTCTTCCTCTGTGTGTTTTGGGTTTTTTTTCTATGAAAACACAGACACAACCACGGCTCCCCATCCCATTTCTCCTGAAGGTGTGGGGTTGTTTTCCTAAAGCTCTGCACTCCCAGGGTTGCAGCCCAGCTGGCTGGCTGGCGGCAGGGTCATGGGTCAGATGTTCCTCTCTGCTCTCCTCATCCAGCACTGTGTACTTCAGTCATGCACGTCTAAAAAGCAGCATCTGACCTGGCGGGCCCATGTCCAACTCCTGTTTCCTGGTTAAGGTCAGGGTGGTGGAAAGGATGAGATATTTCACTGGTTCCCATCACTCCCAGGCCCCTTGTTTTGACCCATCTGTAAGCCTCATCCAAAACCCATGGAAGAGGGTGGGGTTTTTATCTGGGGCCCCAAGGAGGGAAGGCAGAGAAGAAGGGGGTACAGGAGAGGGGTAGATGATGGCAGTTTGTGTTGTATCCTGCACTTCCCCCTTCCTCCTTTTACTAACATGGTGCTTTCTGTTAATGCTATCTTTGTCCTAACAACCTGTTCTTTATTCCCACTTACCCTTCCTTACTCTACCTTCCTAAGGACAGTCGGTACTAAGGTGAGCAAAGAAATCATTTACATTAAAATAGCTGTACAAAGCATGGTGTCCTTGAGACCTCCTGTTTAAAGCTAATCCCTGTGGGGTGGAGAGGGAGGCATGCAGAGCGATGGGGAGGAACAGGGAATATGTGCCTGAGTGCAGAAAGGGAGAGAACACAGTGCCCGAGGATTCCCTTTGCCACCTTTCTCCCAGCACCACAACTTGCCATTAAATCCTGGGATGGCAATTTCCATCATTCTGATTGAAGGGCAATGAGGCCATCAGAGCCAGTTAGCCCTGCCCATGAGGGCTGCTACTGAGATAAGTAGAACACTGCATTACCCTGTGCTACCACCTTGGCCGGGGGCAAAATACATTGCCTTTTCAGCACTCCCATTTTCTGACAGTTGCAGGAGCATGAGCCTGGAGCGGAGAAGCCAGGCATCCTGTCTGGTAGCAGCAACAGCTACCTCAGAGCAAGTTCAGACCATTCAGTGTCTGCTGCAAACAAACTACTCAACTTGAAATGCAATTCCCAATGTAAATAAAATAAATATTTATGGTGCTTATCTGCCTTATCTGCAAGTGGGAGTTTGCAAACAGTGAACCAGGTTTTTATCTGGCTGGGAAGTTTGTCAGCTAACCTAATTATATGTTAGGGTATTTTAAAGACAGAAATATGTTGTGTCTGAAATACTTAGGCCTCGATCCTATGTTAGATAAGCCAGCGCTTGCTGCAATATACCTTGCAAAACCAGGTAATATGCTCCTTTTCTTCAAGAAGCATGCATCTTTAATCTTTTAGAGGAACAGCATTTAGTTTCTTTCCATCCTCCAGTTGAACATTCCATAGTTTTTCCAGCTGTGCAGCGCTGCCTTGCCTTCCCCCACCTAGGGAAGGTATCCCTGCCCTCTTTAAAATTGAGATATTGCAGCAGGGAAAGGTAACAAGAAAGGGGAGAGCCTGGGGTAGGGCCAAATACATGGAGCCCACTGGGCATGTTTGGTTCCTGGTTTCTTTCTACCCATGTTTTCACCTGCTCAGCTTCTCTTCTTTTTCTTCCCCAAGATGTGTCAGTCCAGTCCTGGTGGCCAGTCGTCGTGCAGCAGTGAGCCGTCACCCCTTGGCAGCACCAACAACAATGACAGTGGAGTAGAAATGAACATGCACAGCGGGGGAAGTCTGGGAGATCTGACGGCGTTGGATGACAACGCTCCTGTTGTGGACTCAACGGTTTCATCTGGTAATTCGACAGTCAGCCTGCAGCTAAGGAAACACATGACGACAATGCAACGACTTGAACAGCTCAAGAAGGAGAAACTCAAGACAGTTAAGGATTCCTGCTCATGGGTGAGCCCAGCTCCACAAGCCAGAAACACCAAGCTGCCTCCCATCTCAGGAAACGGTAAGCCCTAGGCCCAGGCCATATCTTGTAGGAATACACCAGGGTTTGGCTCTGGTTTCATAACCAAGAGTGCCCTGGAGGAGGATTGTTTCTTATTGCCTCTGAGTCAGCCCTTGTTGAATACAGATGTCAGCTAAAATGGGGAGCTTGGGTGTAAACACAGCCACCTGGTGATGTGCAACAGTAACTCAGATATTCAATGCTACAGAGCTAGAAAGGATACAGAAGCAATGGTGTCCTTGTTCCTGGGTTTGCCCAAGAGCTAGCCATAGCTGTCTTCACTGTCCCAGGGGCAGCCACAACTGCTTGGGTTTGTTCCAGCCATAACAATTCCCCAAGGGCTGATGTGCCTCCAGAGAGATTGCTAGAGCACAGCAGCAATATAGACAAGCCCTTCCTCCTTGATCTTTCTCTGACAGGCCTTTTGTCACTTTGAGAGCTCCTGGCTACTGCCCTACTGCCTTCATATGTTAGCTTTCTGATGGCTGGGGACTCCTGATAAAGGCATCTTTATAATCCCTTCTGTTCTCCTATAACTTTGCCAAGAGGTCCCAAGGCATAGGGCCTAGATTGTACTATACTTCAGGGTTTAGTATATTAGAGCTTCTTGGTTTTCTCTGGGAAGAGCCTTTGAGTATCAACTTTTGAGCACTCAGCCTCCTATCCCTTACCAATGTGCATCTGTCCCAGTGAGCAGCTGTGGCTGTAGATACGTGCTGTCCCCATGGCACTGTTCACACCAGTCACACTTTTTTTCCTACATGGAGGCACTTCCTCAGCAGCTGAGCGTCAGTCGGGTACACATTGCAAAGAATGCTGCAGCAGGGACCTCCTGTCTTTTCTCTCCTACCTTCTTGCTCTTTGTGCATGGACACAGAGCTGAAGATGAAACTTTGAATTCACTGGCAGCAAATTCACTATTGACTGTAAAGTATTGGGGGTGGACCCGTGTGTCTGTATTCTGGCACCAAGAACATTGCCAAGTGAAATTTCTCAGCTAACAAAACTTTTCCTTCTCTGCAACCTTTTTCTTAGGCTCTATTCTAGAAAACAGTGGCGGTTCTTCTGCTGCGCTGCCTAATCCCAGAATAATGGAGCTGTCTGTCAATGAGGTTACGATGCTGAACCAACTCAACGAGCGCCGTGATAGTACGACAAGCACCATCAGCTCCGCCTACACTGTCAGCCGCAGATCGTCAGGGATCTCCCCATACTTCTCCAGCCGCCGTTCCAGCGAGGCTTCTCAGCTTGGGCACCGTCCCAACAACACGAGCTCTGCTGACTCCTATGACCCAATTTCGACAGACGCCTCCCGTCGGTCGAGCGAGGCAAGCCAGTGCAGTGGGATGCCAGGCCTGCTGAACCTCACGCCAGCTCAGCACTACAGGCTGAAAGCCAAGTATGCTGCTGCCACAGGGGGCCCTCCTCCCACTCCCCTGCCAAACATGGAGAGGATGACCCTGAAGAACAGGATCTCACTTATGGATGGACCAGACCCCACCTTGCCCTCCATCCGCCTCCCACCAGGTCCCAGGCGTTGCAGTGACGGTAACACCTATGGCTACCCATCAGCTGCAGCATTTCCCCATGAGGTGCCAGGCAACTGTACCAGGCGGGCAAGTGACCCAGTGAGGAGACCTGCTGGAGAACCCCAGGCCCTCCCACGAGTTCACCGCTTCAATAGCACCAACAGCATGAACCCCTTCCATCCTCCGCAAGACAGGAGGAATTTTGGCCTCCAGGGCTATGGTCGCTCAGATGGGAGCCTCCCCCGGCACACCTACTCACCCAGACCACTGAGCATCAGTGAAAACATCACCATGGAAGCCATGTCCGGGGAGGCAGAGGCACCCGTTGGAGATGATGATATTATGCTGCCAGATGATGTGGTGCAGTACATCAAATCCCAGAACAATGGGATGGCGGCCGAGAGCACTTCCATGGGGTACAGCAATGAGATGCAGAGTTTCCAGGGAAGTGGGAAGCTGCAGCCTCCAGCCTTGCCCTGCCAGCGCAGGATGGCAGTGGCTGAGGCAAGCATGAGCCACTTGGGACCCATGATGGCAGAGTGTCCCATGAGCTTTGATGCCTCCTCAGACATGAATAAAAATAACATGCCTGTCCAGTGGAACGAAGTCAGCTCGGGTACAGTTGATGTGATGTCCAACCAGTCGAAGCAGCAGTTTTCACAAGGGAACTTAGCAGTCGTCCAGCAGAAGCAGAACTTTGGTCAATACCAGAACTACAACCAGCAGCAGATGCAGCTGCCAGAGAACAATATGAACGTGACACAGCAGAGCTTTATGCAAAGAAATGTGGGCATGGATGGGCAGAGGCTAAACTGTATGCAGCTGCGGCAGCAGCCGATGAGCCTAGGCCCCGGTATGAACCCCGATCTGGGTTTGCACACAGGGTACAACCAACCTCATCAGATGCTGAGCCCCAATGCAATCAGCGGCAACCCAAATCAGATCTCTCCTTCCTGTAGCAGTGTGGCAGCAAAGCCAGGACCCCACCTTCACCCCCAGCAAATGGACATGGCATCTGACCCTTCTTTAATGGTTGGCAGCAACAGTGAGCGCACGATGCTGGGCCAGGTCATGCACGAACCAAGTCAGCAGAACTACTCCTCTCAGCCGACCCACCTGAACTTCCCCATGGCTCAGGAGGCCTTTCATCAGCCCATCATGACCTCCAACCAGCCCAGCTTTGAGCCTCAGCAGAGCATGATGGGCTCAGCCACTCAGGCATATCCACCCAGCATGGTCCAGCCTCGTCCTCCACCTGAGCCGAGCCCAGCCAGCAGATCCCGAGGCCTCCGCACCATCCAGCAGCTGGGCTACATGAGAACTCCCCACACTACAAACCCCATCAGCCCGAGCCAGGAGGCGGCAGAGACTGCACATAAAAGAACCAGCGACATGTTGCCGGCACCGGCCCAACAGTGTGCAGATGGCACGAGGGACAACAATTTGATGTACTATTATGGTCAAATCCACATGTACGAGCAGAACAGCAGCTTCGATAATCAGGCGGACTGCCGGGTGAGACAGCAGCAGTGCGCGCTGAACGGCAAGCCGGCCGCTCTGCCTTCCCCAGGCGCCAACCAGGTGTCCAGCACGGTGGACTCGCAAGGTCTTGAGCCACCCCAGATAGATTTTGATGCCATCATGGATGATGGGGACCATTCGAGCCTGATGTCAGGGACCCTGAGCCCCAGCATCCTGCAGAACCTCTCCCAGAATTCCTCTCGCCTGACGACTCCACGAAACTCTCTCACACTGCCCACCATTCCCACGGGAATAAGCAATATGGCAATAGGCGATATGAGCTCCATGCTAACCACGCTGGCGGAAGAGAGTAAATTTCTAAACATGATGTCATAACAGTAAAGCACAAGGCCTTAGCGCTATCCAAGGGGCTGTGTGTGAAGCAGTTTTTATGAATGTGCTTTTCAAAAATAACCTGTTCCAATAGAGTAGATTTTTTTTTTTATAAGTATTAAATACATTAAAGGGATTCAAAAGGAAAAGTTTAAAAAGTTTCTGTACAGAACTATGTAAACTATATCCAGGCAGTTCAGCGCCTCACAGGTGCACCTCTAGTGTTATTTTTTGGCTTGGTTTCCCAGAGCACTGAACAATTATCACCACCAAGCTAGGAGACTGCATGAGCGTGGTTAGAGATGAAACCCTCCCTCCCCAGCAGCCCTGTAAATAGCACTCCCCATGGTTTTCCATTAGTTACGTTCGCAAAAAATTCCATTTTTCAACCCGCCCCAGAAAGAAATGGGAGGATGCAGTTTTGATCAGAATAAAAGCCATACTATGTATTCTGCTCTGATGAGAGTAGGCTTTAGTTCCGTCTCCAAACAAGCCCTCTGCCAGCAGTATTGTTTTATACAGTAAACACCTTTGTACCTTGCAAAGAGCATTGATTCCAAACAACTTCTCAGCAAAGTGCCTTACCATGCTTTCGTGTTAAGTAGCCAAGGCCTCTCTTCCTTTAAAAATCAAATATAGTGTATTGCCAGAAGCGTATATAAAAAGTACATTTATGAAAACATAGTGGTGTTTCTGAGAAAACATTGGAAAGACACATTGATGAGACACATAAAAGGTGAATGCACACTTTGATCAGATGTGTTTACAACGTGGTTTATATCATGTGCAGAGTGCAGCAGAGGCCCGGGAACAGCAATCACTGGGAAGTAATCCCCCGTGGCAGGAAAGCTCCAGAGTACAGACTGACACACACGCATAACTTTGCGCCCTCTGAGCGCAGTGACTTTCTATGGGAGCATCTTTAATGTCAGGTTTCTGAAGCATGCATTACCATATCCCCATGCGGCTTTGCAATGGCTTCTCTTTCTGTTGGATTTTCCATGCTAAGGAAGTGGTGATGATGGAGAGAGTTTTATGATCCTTTCAGCCCAGTCTGCACTGTGGCAGCTTTGTGGGAGCTGGTTTATCTGGCCAGGATTCTTCTGTGTCATAAGCGTGAGCTAACACACCCTGCCAGGAGGCTTGTTGGCATGTACCCAGTGCTGCATTATCATGTCCCACAGCTTTGGTTAGCATGAAAAAAGCTGCTGTATCCAAAAATGTACCAGGGACAACCCAGGGCATCAGTTTGGCTAGTGCTTTGTGCTACAGTATATAGCTACTCTTTATATGCAGCCTGGTTCAATTCAGTGCTGCACCTGCAGCCTTTAGCATAGGCAAATGTCTGCATAGTCTCTAAGCAGGTATTTGAGTCAAAATAGTAGCTCAGTCAGTGAGAATCTCTTGGAAACATCCTTGGGAAGAGATGGGAGGAACAGGGCTTCCCAAAGCCAAATCCTCCACCAATATATAACTGCTTATAATAAGAATCAGCTGTTTCCAGGCCAGTCCCACCTAGCACTCAAGTCAATCTTAGTTGCATTATTTATTTTTACTGTCTTTATACAAACGGGCAGAAGTGGTGGGGTGCAGGCACTTGGGCAGGAGGCCTTGCTTAGTTTCTGATTGCGTTGGATAAGGACAATTCCCCTCATACTGCTCTCATGGCATCATATACTTTGTACCCAGTATGTCAAAGGGCAGGGGACAAATGTGACATCCCCCCAAGTTCTCATAGTTTGACCAGACAAGCATCTGCAGAGCCTTCACTCTCTACTTCCCATCTCTCCCCTTCCCCTGATATCGATGTGATGTTCTCACCTGTGTCTAACTTCGATCCCCTGCATGGGACAGGGTCGGCTCTATAAAGGTGCTTTCTGGTGTCCCTGCCTTCCTTTTGCACAAACGGGTGTCAGGCTCTCTGTTCCCAGCATGACTGCTGCTGCCATGAAAATGCCACATGTTACCTTCAGGCAAACTGTGTGATAACAGATACACCAGCAGCTGTGTTTGGCCATGGTGGGTTGGGACAGCCCTGCTGCCAGGTAGTCCTGGGTACAACTGGCGCAGGGAGGTGCTGCTCAGCATCCTGTGGTCTCACCTGTCCTCATCCCAAATGCAGAGGGTGTGCCCAGGATGCTCTTCATCCCTTGAGGCCCCCTGTGGCTCCTGCTGATGTCCAAGGTGCATGAGGACAGGAAAGCAAAGCAAGGTGCCTGACTGTTCATTTGTGTCTCCTGTGAAAGTTGTGTTTAAAGGGATTGTTTTATAGTCCACTGTATATATTTTCCTGCAGTTACTGACCCTGCCCTTGCCTTTGCATTTATGAAAAGAGGGCAGTACATATTTTAGGACATTGTATGTTGTCCTGGATGCTTGAAGTACAACCGGGCATCCCTTGTGCAGAGATGGGTCAGGCTTTCGTGTGTCCTTCATCTACTAATCTGTTTTTTTTCAACAGCTGCATAGGGCAACGATGGCTACTGAGTCCCTCTTCACAGATATCTCATTAGCAAAAGATCAAATACAAAAGCAAAACCAAATCTCCAGTGACTTGAGATTTCTCAGACTTTCCAGTGGTGGTCTTCCTTCATTTACTGAAAAAGTATTATAATAACCATTCCAGCACTGTATATATTATGTATAGAAGACATCATTACTAAAAGTACTGTAGGTGAATTGTTCTGTCAAATTTATATCTTAAGAACATTTTTAGCTGTTTTCTACATCATAAGAACGGAGGTAACATGCTGAACCTGTATATAAACCTTTTGTACATTAAAAAGTAATTTTTTTCATATTCCTTGTGCCTGTTGTTAATGCTTTTTATTGGTAATTGTGGTTGGTCTTAGTTTGTCATTGCCACATCAACACAGTTGACTGGACTCTGACAGTGCTTAGGAACAGCTGGGGAGGAGCTAGATGAGCCTGCTGTGTAAGTCACTGATGGATGTGCAATGGTCTTGCCTTCAAGACCTTCCAGTCAGCAATGGGATAAGGTGGCAGAGAGGCAGTGAAGCTGGGGTGCTGCTGCAAGCACAGCCATGCTGCCCAGGTGGCTTTCATTAGCCTCTTGGCAGAGGTGATTTGAAGGAGGATGACAGTGCAGCAGTGACAGCACAGGAGAAGGGCTCGAAACGTGGGCTGGATAAATTTGGCAATCAGAAGATTCATGGCAAAATAGTTTAACCATCTGTGTCAGTGTCCAAAAGAGGACAGATCAGTAGAGTTGTGATGGGCCATCTCAGCAACTAGTTGAATATTGAGTTGAAGAATGGAGAAATTAATCTCTCTACTACATATGTGATGGGAAGCATTTATATGGTGAGGACCAGACACATAGGTCGTGAACAGCCCACTGATGACAAAGATTTCATTTGACTGCAGCAAGAGTTAGCTCAGCCTCTCAAGAGACTGATTTTCAACTTGGTTTCATAGAGGTGGGTTGGTGTGGGGAGGGCTAGAGCTTTAAAGGAGGGTGGGGAAGCTGTTCACAGGTGATCTTTACGAGCACAGTGATGAGTTTGGAATAAAGTAAGCTACTGAGCAAAGCAGTTGGTCAGTTAATTAGCTATGGCACTTCGTGCAAATGATTCAGCAATTTCATGTAGAAGCCACTGAAGGGGATAGACTCATTTTCCTCTGTGCAAGATCCCTGCTGAGTCAACTGGTAGAATCAGGTAAGTCTGGGGCAGATCCTTGCCCTACTATTGGGTTCCCTCATAGTCCACAGCAGGAGATTGGTATGTCCCAAGACAAAATTAATCTTTACTGTTTTAGACACACAGGATGGGGTTGATTTTCTTCTGGAAGGCATATATCACTCTCCTCATTCATTACAGGGATACACCATGTGGGCAGCTTAAATTAGATAACTTTTCCAGCAGAGTGAGATGCTGCTATGATTCTCTTGCACCGATCTAGTTGCCATCAGCACAATCTGAGGTTGAGCTAGTGAACAAGATGTTGATGAATGTGTTAATGATCCTGTTAGTCTGCAAATCCATTGGATAAATATCACACCCCTCTGTACTGTCCAAGAACTACAGAAATCCCATTTAAAAAAAAATGCAGTAATATTATTAAAAGGAAATTGTTCAGAGCTCTTCTATTGACAAAAGGCTTTGGGGACTCAGATCAGCTCCTACTGCTTTGCTACTTCAAACACTTAAAGTGGGTTTCTAATCTAGATCAAATGCAACTTTTAGCTGGTATTTAACTTTAGAGTTCGATCAGGGCATGTCTCTGCCTGTGTAAGAATATTTATTACTTGAACTGGACTAGCATTTCCTAGGAGCCCACCTGAGGTTGTGTACCACCATGTGTATTTTTATTGCTCAGCCATCCTGGAATAAACAGGGATCGATAGGCTCACTGCTCCCATTCTAAGCGGGTAATAACCCTCCTGCAACAAATGTTTATAAGCTAGGGCTTGCAGTTTATACTAGTGTGGCAGCTTTATAATATTCAATTAACCTTCCTTTTAATCAATCACATCCTTTATGAAAACGAACCATCCTAGCAGGGCTGATTCTGACCCTCTTTGAGTGTTACCTCATTCCACCCCCAAAATCAGTGAGGACATAGGAGTAAGATCCCACTCTGGGTAAAACCATCACAGCTCTTAATATTGCACTAATATCTCAGGTTTTCCTGGAGGGGAGAAAAAGCCCATAAAAGCTACTGTTGCTGGATCTGATTGCACTTACTGAGTACAGAGTCATTCCAATGGGTCTTTATTGCAGTGGTCTCAGTAGGGATGACATAGGAGCTCTTGTTCTTTATGAGCTGTTGGATCTACTTGGAAGAGCATACGTGTTGTAAATAAATGGTGTGTTTTATATTATTGGAAGAACAATTTATGACCAACCAAGGCCTCTTGCAGACAGCTATTTAACTTGTAAGTAAAATGACCTAACACTTCAGAAATTTAGAAGCCACAGAACAACCTATGTTGTGGCCAATATACTTATTTCTCCTTGATTTATGCTTCATGTAAAATTTGAAATGGCTATATTAAATATGTTTGCTATAAAAATAAAATTAAAAAAAAAAGAACAAAGTAATGCTTTCACACATGCTGAAGGTTTGTGACTACTGTAACTTCCTCCAGTTGCACTAGCACCTTTAACTCATTTCACAGGTCCCTTCCCCTCCCTATTTCCATTTTGCCCCTACTGGCATGTTGGGCAGAAACATAAGGGGCATGATGGCCTGTCTGCTGTCAACTTTGAAAGAGCTGCTGCGCCCAACTACAGTGCACTTGCTGGAAATGTCTCTCTAAGTATCAATGGCTTACAGAAAAACAAACTCTACGGCTGCTACGTCTGCCCATCAGAGGCTACTTTTCCACACACCTTTACTATGATTTGTAGGGTGGTAGGAGCAAGAAGCAGCAGGTGTGGCAACGCACACCAAAAGACAGCTTCTGCACCAGAGCACAGGGCATAAGGCTATATAAATCTTTGATCTAGGTTGCTCTGGCTAGTCTTATTTTGTACAGCCCAGCCTAGTCTTCATAGAGAAAGGAAACTTAAGGAAGGACTTAAAGCAGAAACTTGGTCTGGTGCTCAAATGCCTTCTAAAGGAGTCTCTTTCCTTTTCCCTTTCTCTCTCCATTTATTATACAGAAAGTCTACAGATAGAGACAACCTTCAAAAATGTCACCTCTCTCCCTGTCTTTTCTGTTCCTGTTTGGGAAGGGCCCCAGTGTGTTCTGCCCCTACAAACTCCCCTCTGCCAGGGTTTGACAGACAGTTGCATTTTTTGACTCAGTAGCATGAGGAACAGCTTTCCTGACACCTGCAGAGGGAATCATGGAGAAGAAGAGCGCACATTTCACAGCTGCATGTTGGCCAAAGCACCAAGGGTCACATTACAGTGCGGTTCTGGTGGTTAAAATAGATTGAATGAAATGAGGAGAACAGCAGGGGAGGAAACAGTACTGTGGTCAAAGCATGGCTAATTTTCTTCATGGCTTTGTGTCTCCCAGTGTGTCTCCTACCTGCGGAATTTCAGGGGCTGTGAGGAGTTACTGGCCATGCCGAAAGTAAAACAAAGAAGCGATGCTTATGTAGGTATTGGAGAGATCTATTTTTTGAAGAGTTTAGATCTGTAGACCTTCACATAAAGGGCTTTGGCGAACAAAAGCACCATTTTTAGCTGTTACCTCTTTTGCCCACAGCTCGATTGACCCATCATGCAAGCTGCCATCACCTGAGAAGGTGGTATGACTGGTGGCACAGCAGCCATATGGCACCGGGAGGACTTCAGTTACCTGCTCTGGTGGAAATGACTGTGGCAGACAGGGACAAAGGAACACAGCTGGGATTGATTCACAGTGAGCCTGGAAAGACGAAGCAGCCACAGGCCTGGAATCTGTAGGTGGGCTGCCCCACCCTTTGGCAACCCCAGCATCCTGCCCTTGGCTGCAGACCTCGGAGCAAAGGCGCTCCCAACCTCTGCAGCTCCGCCAAGCTGTAGGAAGCAAACATGCTTCCCCCTTTCTGCCTGCTGTTATTGTATAGCAAGAACCTGTAAATCTCCAGGTGGCTTTGTTGGCCCCGTTTTCTAGCTGGCAAAGTGGCCCTCTGAGAAGGTACCTGCCTGCTGCACTTACCCATCTGACTGATATCTGAGCAAAGTGTCTCAACTGATGGAAAAGTGATGTGTTAATTTATTTTTTTTTGAGCAAAATGTCTTGATGCGAATCATTTAACCTCTGTGTCACTCATCAATAATGACAATAAGTGGAAATTCGATAGTGCTACATGAAATGCACAGAGGATTAAACATCACTCCAGGCACACTGAAAGTGGGCGGCTTTACCGTATCTGGGAGATCTTAAGGAGGGGTGAGAAAACGGGTTTTGCTCTGCAATCCAAGAGGCTGCACCCCTGTAGCACCAGCACTGACTGAGGAGGGTGCTCCAACTGGTGATCCTAATCGCTTCCTGCAGGCCAGTGAAATTCCCTCGTTAGCAGCCATCCAAGAACAGAACAGGTCTCACCTTGCTTGAGGAGCTCTCAGGAAACGATTGCTTGTCTTAGCAATGTCAGGAGATTTGTCAGTGAATATGAAAAATGTTTTCAGGGAAGAGAAGCTGGGGCTGAGCCAGGTGAAGGTTTCTACTTAATTGGGGAAAAAAAAAATAAATCCCAGCATCTCCATCGCTAACTGGAACTAAGTGGGAGAGCTTTGAACAGATCCGCAGTGGTCTAGGTGTTGAAAATGCCAATGGCACCGAAGCAGTTGAGAAGGCTTTTTTTGGAGACAAGAGCCAGTTCTTTGGCCTCTGAACACTTCAAAAAAATTCCTGTAATTGCCCAAATTAGAAGGGAAACTTAAAATCTGATCCCATTCAAAAAGCCTTCCCAAAAGTTAACACCTACTAATAGCACATTAACAAGTTTAGCCTAAAAACCTTCCAAATCTAAACCTTGCATTTAGAAGAGCAATAGGGTGGAGACATGACTTCCCAAGTAGTTCTGTCAAAGTGATATCAAAAGGATTTTCAGCTAAAATATCAGCAGCACATTTTTTTCATTAATATTTTAACTGTCATTTACATTAAAAAAAATAATAATTTAGTATGCAGAGGGCTGGGCTGGCTTCATCATGGGTGAATCGGTACCAGGAAAAAGTAATGTCTCCAAAGGGCACACAAGGAGCTGTTTGCCACCCCTACTCTTCCTACTACGTTCTTCCACTTGTGAGAAGTTGGAAGATCTCACAAAGGATGATCAAGTCAGGGATCGATGGCCTATTAGATTAACATAATCCCTCCCTATAACAGGAAAATCCAGAGGGTTAGTCTTTAAAATTACCCCAACTGGCACAAGAAGTATTGTACTGTGTTGCAATCAGATGAGCTAAGGCAAAACATCCCTCCCAGCCCTCAATTCAGTGCTGACACAAGGTACTTCAGGCAAAGCAGTGGTCCACAGATGTTTCAGCAGATTCAGCAGGGCTAGGAGTTGGTTCATTTGGAAGCACAACTAGTGAACAAAGAGGGTTCTTTTCTCCCTTCAGAATAAACCCCATAGAGATAGGAGAGGAGGTTTATTTATTTTAATATATGCCAAACACCTTTACTACTACTAAAAAAAGACATTGTCATTTCATAAATAAAAATAACTGCAGAACCACCATGGGGTTGCAATTGTAAACTTGACCTTGTGAACATGTATCAGTGCTGCTATTAGGTTGCATAGAAATTACTCAAATTAGGAAAAAAAAAGATAAAATCCTCAAATGAACCAAACCAGGTATCATACCAGAAATGAAAGTTCTCCTCTAACATGAACAGTACGAGTGAGGCAGCGTAATTTGTCGTTAGCTACATTACTGAAGGGCTGTCCTGTCACATGTAAGGACCCAAGGAGAGTAGTTTGGCTTTGTGAAGAATGGGAAAATAAGCAAAATATGGCCTGTATTGTAACAGCGTTATGAAGGAGGAAGGTGAGCACAAGGAAGGGAGTAGTGGTCCAACTGCTGAGACACTGCCAAAGGGGCCATTACCCTGAGGTCCCCAATTCCTTTGCAAATTGTCGTCCCTTCCCATCTTCTCCAGAGTGGCCAGAGGCAGGTCAAGCTGCTCCTACATTTTGTAGCTACCTTTCCTCTGCCAAGGGCTATTGCTCACTCTCACTGTAGCTTTCATGTTCTGCATCCCTTCAATTTGACAAAACTTCTCTCCTGTCAGCAAAGCCAGACACCCTCAGGGGTTCTTGTTACCATGCTGTCAGCTAGGAGCATTTCTTACATCCAGCCCATTCAACTAAGCCATAAAAGGTCTTGAGGCTGGGTCTGAGCTGTGTGTTTATTTTGGTGATAGTAATTTGTTTTTTTCTGAAGACACCAAATTTGGAGCCTACCATTGCTCACAGCTAAAGAGAGCACAGAGAGATGACACTCATGGGCAAAAGTAGCCCAATGGCTGAAACCTTGGCCAAGAAATTGCTCACTGACCTCAAGGATTTAGCTATTCCTCAGAGGGATTTTTCTCTCATAGAGCAACCTGCTGCTTCATTGAAGAGCTGGTTGCAGTTTTTAATTTTCCTACTGTATCTTGAAGTTGTTGGTTAAGGATTTGTTTGTTGCTTTCCTTTCAGCTACAAGGGAAATAGACTTTATCCAATTTATCAACCAGCAATGGGAAAAGCCCAAACCAACTAAGTTTTTAAGTCCAAGGCCCAAACAACTCTAGTCAGAGGTGCTTTCAATGGAGGAGTAAAAGCTTTCCTTCTATCTTAGCAGACTGAGGAAATCCATCTCTACAGCTCAGAATGTAAAATTTTTGTGACAAACAACGTGGCACCTATTGAGAAAAGTATTTTACTTCTTAACTGAAAGTCGTGGTGGGAGGAACAATCATGAATGTTGCATGAAGCATAGCAGAAAGTAGACAAAGAAGCAGTAGCAGATCTGAACTTAGTGTATTAGAAATGGGAAGCTCTATCACCCAGGTAGAACAGACAACTGAAAGACCATTAAGACACGCAGCACAATACATGACAGCAAGCTCCAACCACCTGCAGACTTCACAGTGTACTCAACATGGCATACAATGAAGGACACCTTGGTATGTGCTCTGTGTCAGGAAGCAGAATATGGAGCAAGTCAGGGGATAACCCAGTTATAGGGGACATCTAAAAAGACTATATGAAAATATTGGAGGCATAATGACTCTTTGGACAGGGATTTCTGGCAGCCAAATGAGGGGGTTTTTTGTGTTTTGCAATGTACAGGAAGAGACAATGCTGGTACCATCATTGCTTCAACCAAGAGGCAAATATCTCATTTAAAAGTTTATTTTAATGAAGTCACAATAAGGCCTCCAGCTGGAAAGGTTATTTATTAACCTCTTATTTACAAATTGAGCCCTGATTTGAAAATTAAGGCATTGTAATTTAATATTAACCCACATGTCAGAAAATAATGAGACAAACTACAGGGAAAATTGCATTCCATATTGCAAAAGACCCATTTTATTTATAATGACCAGGATTACAAGTCATGCCAACATTGATGGATCATACTTTAAAAATCTTGATAGCTCATTCATTTCTATAATTATATTTATTACAAATTAAATAAGTTGCGGACACCCTTGATATACAAAGAGACAAAATTAATTTGTGAATCAGTATTAATCTGTCATCAAACTAAATGAACTCTCTTTCTGGCAGCCTACTGAATGTAATGTACTGTACCAGGCTTTCCATGATCCTCAGGACATGAAAGCAGGGGAAGTTCCAGTCCAAGCTGTTGAAGGAACATCTCTGCACTTCGATGTATCTCATGTCTCACTATGGCTTTTAAAACCAAGAAATGAGCTCACAACAGAAAACTTTCTTGACCAATAACTAGTAATCAAAGCAAATTCTAACATTTCTATGAGCCTTGGTGTGAGGGCTCTGTGGCCAGGTTTCTCAAAGCAGTCAATTGGTAGAGCTCCATGGACCTCAATGCAACTAAGCCCTGCAGCCTGGCCATCCCTTAGCCAGCAAACTAACCCAGTGGTCATGGCTATGTGCCACCACTGAGTTCTCTAACAAAATGCAGTCTGCAGAGCTTTAGTACTCTTCCCTATACCTAGATCACGCTGTAGAAGCAGAAAAGGTACTGCTGTCCTTTCCTGACAATGCAGTTCCTGAGGTCCTTGGGGCAAAACCTTGCTGTGCACTATGGCAGCAGTGGGGGACATCAGTCCAAGCAGTGTGTGTGATTCTTCCTCCCCTCAGCCAAGGAAGAAGCGAAGGCGGCTGCTCCTGGATGAGATTACAGACATTAATGCTCAACAACTGCCACTGCAGTTAGCCGAAATGTGTGCCCATCTGCTTTGGGCTTTTGTGCCTGTAGACACAGAGCTCTGCCAGTTTCAGGAGGACTCAGGCTTTCTTCCAAATTAGTTAATTTGGAGGTGGGGAACGAAAAAAGGGGAAAAGGCTCAGTGGTTTAGGTTAAAGCACATTGTCCTAGTGGACACTAGCAAAGCACTGTAAGACAGGTGGTGACCGCGTGGTAGCCTGTCCCCTTGCCATCCCAGCATCATCCAGCATCATGATGAGCTGATGGTTGGGCTGCTCCTCTCCCAAATAAGACACAGCTCATGTAAGGCAGCAGAAGTGCTTACTTGGCTCTTTTTGGAGCAGGACATCATTCCTGTGTTTATAATCCTTTTAATTTTTCAGCATCTTTTCTTACTCTCTTCTTTCTTCTCTCTCCCCCAGCCCCCACTGAGCTACCCCAGAGGGAGATGCACAGGCTCATCATCTCAGAGGCAAATTTGCAACTCCAGAAGGTTGGACCCCATGCAAAATTGGCCAAAACACATTGAACTCCCCTGCCACAGTCTGCTGATCTCTCCATGCCATTTAGCAGCTAGGATCAACTAATAAAGTCAAAGATGTAAAAATGTCATTTAGAGTTACCTACCCGTAACTAAATAACTTTGTAATGAATGAAAGGCCATTTTGAGCTGATGCCTTAAAGACTAACTTCATCTCCATAAAGAAAGAAATATGACTCGAACGCAGACAGCCTGCATATGGCACTAACAAACCCTCTTTGTGTTTCTGTAGGAAAGGCTGACAACACGTGAGTTGTGCGCTTGCATCATCTCCACCTTATTTCACTTTCAAACTGATGACTCCACCTCAAAATATTCCTGCAGCTTTAGGTCTGCTTGCAGGGAGCTGGTGGGCCCCTCCTCTAGGAAACTGGGAGGTAGAAAGGTGTTTCTGAGCTAAAAATTTTTTCTTAGTTTAACTTCAGTTACAGAATAAGAACAGTACCTGGTTTTGTAATATAGCAGTAATTAATTATGACTGTTCATACAGGAAAACTCAGTATTTCCAGAAGAAATTATTTGTACATCTTTATATGACAGTGTTTTTCCATTCACCTTTTTTTTTTGGAGCGTTTCCTTCAAAAGACGCTAAGCCCATACATTACTATTTAAAGAGTCTAATTCAACCCAGGCAATAATGACCCATAAATATTCATGATTTTGTTTTAACATTAAAATAACATCTGTTTCAAAACATCTGCAATCTGTTTTCAATGCTTCGGTAACATTTAAATTAACTGTAACTAATACAATAAACCACTATTAGGGATAATGATAATGAAAGATGCCCTATTAAGAGACACGAACAACATGGAATTGAATGAAAAACAAAACGGGGAGGATGGGGGGGTGGAAGGGATGAAACTAACAGTCAGATACCAAACCTCCTTGGAACTTAAATCCACCATTATGGGAGAGTTTCCTCTGTGTAGGGCTATTGTTTAACTGTCTCAGCTGCTGTGTCTCAGCTCAGTTTGGGTCTCGTTCAAATTTCCACTGCAAGAGCAGTAATTTATGGCACAGGCGGTGTGACTACTTTTAATGTGGGGTGGGGAGGCTCGTGCTCTCCAGCTGAAGGGGCCCACAAAGTATTTCTGAGCTGGAAAAGCCAGCCAGCAGCCACGCAGGGCTCTCCCAGCCAGATGCTGTTAATGAGCCCGTTAACCCTCCCCACCAGCCCACCAGACATCCCCTAGCAAGCAGCGATGCCCGGTGGCTGCACTCGTGGGCGCTGCTGTTCTCTAGGGTGTGGAGTTAACCAAATCCGGGGCGTGGAGTTAACCAAAATGGTGAACTCCCCCCGAAAAGAGTTATTGTTCTCTGCTGTGATTTCTCCTCTTTTTGTCCCTGTGGCTGGGAGAGATGACAACATGCACATCTGCATATCGTTGCAAGGGGAAGGTGAAGGTCGGGTGCATTTCAGTGCCGGGGAGGAAGGATCCCACCCTCTGCCAGCAGCTGTCGGTGGGATGACTCTTGGAACCCACCCCCTCCACAAGACCCACATGCACCTCAAGCACACAGCCTACGGCTGGAAAGTTTTACTTTCATGGAAAATCTTCATGGGTCAGATCATCAATCATAAATGAATTTGTTTAAAAATTATATTTAGGGGCTTTGTGGTCTGAGTTGTGGGTTTTTTTTAAGCTAACCCTCCCTCTTTGCTTCTGTCACTCCCCAGCAAAAATCCAGGAGGAGTTTTTAATCTCTTGGATTGAATGCAAAGGGCCGGAACAGCAAAAAAGCAAGGATTCCAGCAGCTGAGTTTTCTCTTATCTGATTATTTATTTAAAAACAAAATTCTATGTTAAAATACATTTTTTCAGTCAAAACAAAGCCAGGACTCACCAACCACACATCTGCGCAACCTCGACGCAATTGGAGCAGCTGTTTACACTACCAGAGTGACTCCTTTTTACCCCCAAACCTCGGGCAATATAAAGAGACCATCGCGTAGGCACAAATAGCTCCAAGAACTATGACCACTGTTGTGGCCATTCATCCTCCTTGGTCTGAACACTGCACCCCTGGCACAAACCCTGTGCCCTGGCGGTGCTCCCAGCCCCTGGCACTGGGCTGGACCAAGTCCTGGAGGGCCATCACAGAGCCGTGCCTCCACGCTTTTCAAGCAATGACAGGAGCCCGTGGAAAGCAGAACATAAATCCAAACCATTTAAAGTGTGATTAAGACTTCCCCTGATTACTGCTCTGCATGATATTGAACGCTTCGGCTGTCGGTGATTTATTGAAGTAATATATAATATGCTGCATTCAGTTAACAGTCCCCATCAAGCACAATCTAGATGAATAAGAAAAAAAAAAAAAAAAAGAGAGAGAGAGAGAACCAGAGAAAGAGAGAGCACTCTAAGGGGAAATCTCCCTGGATTTAAGGGAAATTGAAATATGTGCATGGTAATCTGTGTCCAAAGCTTTTAGCACTTCAGAAAGTGCCAGTTGCTAATACCACTGGCTAAAATCAGCATTGCTTTGATGGCTAATGGTCCCAATGCCATCCTCACCTGCTCCTTCCCTCCAACACTGACAACGGGATCCTTGACCTGCGCTACTTTGAGGCAGACACTTGACCTTTTTGGTTTTTTTCAGGTTTTGAATGTTTTTTTTTTCCAGTTTTATTCCAGAGTGAAGTCTCAGTTGCAGATTCTTTGGCAAACGAGGCCACACCAGAGTGTTTTATGCATCACCACCAGCACCAAACCAAAGCCTGAGAGATGAAACTGGTTGTAACTATAACCCAAAAGCAAATAAACTGAGGCTGATATTAAAAAAAAACCCAAACAAACAACAACAACAAAAAAACCCACAACAACTAAAAAACCCACCAATATAAGCACTCAGTATAGTTCTGGTTCCTTGCTTCAGTTTTAGAAGTAGCTGTTATGCAGGCAAGAGGTTTATTTATTTTCATACATGATATTTCGTGTATTATTGCTCCTTTAGGATCTGATTCAGTGAGATACCTCCACAGTGGGCTAATTTTAAGGCATCATCTTCAATTAAAATTGCTCTCAATCACATGCCTTCTAAAATAAGGTACCTGGCTTAGAAATGATAAGATTATAAATCAAATGTTTTATTTGACATTTGCTTTTAAGGATTCATGCATACAAGTTGCTGGGTGTTTTGTTTTTTTCCCCTAAAGGCATAAGCATTAGAAAAAACTTTTTAAAACCAGTAACAATGAAAGCAGATGCTCACACACAAGAACCTCTACTTGGGCTTTCACAAAACCCAGATATAACATCCAGAAATAACAAGTGCTCTCAGCGTAGTACTCAAACAGTTTTTTTTCCAGCTCACCAAAAATGGCACCTGAAAACACATGTGGGGTTTGGTTTAATTTCCTCAGTTTCTGAAACTGGTGAAATTAGAACCAATCCCAAACCTCATACTAATGAGAAGACTTTTCTTTGGCTCTGACATTCTTGCATGGAAGTTGAAGAGTTGTTTTTCTGTACCACGGCAGGTAGCTGATTTACAGGTGGTGTGTGATAGACATGGTGTTCCAGGTGCATTTCTCTCCCAGTGAATGCACAGGCCAGCAAACAAGGGAATGTTCTTGGCATTGGCCAGGCTCAAAGGGCAAAGAGCAAGCCTTTACCTCATGTCTCTAGTTGTTCTTCATCCTTCTGGATGCCAGGCAGATGTCCTCCATGTTGATGCAAGGATGCACGGCCCCCAGACCACTAGTCCTGCTGTCATCTGAGGCCCTGAACACACTGCCACCAGCAGAATAACAAGTCCTGTTTAGCACCACAGCCCAGGGATGCATTCTTGGTCCAGCTGGGAAGGCGGTACATGCATATTTGGATAGGGTTTGAAATGCTCACTGAGCTCATGGAGATGCAGAGTTTGGCTGCTGAGCTCTAACATCCCTAAAGTACACACTGACAAGCAGACTTTTTTTTTTTTTTTTTTTTTTACACCTGCAATTAATGTTGGTGCATTTGGATGGGAGCGGCAAAAGTACAGCCCTGACCTGAGGGTAGACACATGCCAAAAGTTGAAGTCTTGCTCCAAGGTCCAGGAGCCTTAGACCTTCTCTGGAAAATGTCTGTAAGAATATTTTAGCCTGGGCATCATATTTTCCCTTACTCTCACTTTCAGAAATGACAGCATCGTTTTAGCTGAAACTTTCCAAATCAAATTCAGCCCGAGGCATGGACTGTTAAAAGTCTGGCAAAGTTGTAGACTGCTGGGTCTTCAAATGGGAAGGCTCAGGCAGAGAGGTGGAAGTCCCAGACCTGCCAACGAGCTGTGACACTGCATGCCTCCTGAAACCCGGAGAAGCTTCATCAGCCCAGAGCCTGGACACTACAAACCTCAGTATTGCAGCAGCAAAACTATTGCTATTTCTCAGCCCAATAAAGCAAAAAATGCATATGCAATAAATTGCCTTTTTTTGTTGTTTTTTCACAGTTTGATTATCCGTCATGATAAGACATTACTTAAAGCAGTGGTGACACTGTCTAATCATTCTTGTGAAATATAGACTTCTCTCCCCACTTCAGACAGAGCCGACATTAATACACATTTATGCAAAGTAGAGCTGGAGCTGTCAGGGGCTAATCTTTACAAGTATGATAAATGATGTTTATTTTCAGTGATGGAACGAAACACCCGGGCTGACAATAATTGTAATAAAAAGGACAGATCAACTTCTATAAAGTGATTGAATTACCAGTCTATTGCATTAATGCCCGAGCTTGGCTCTGTCATAAACCTGCTTTAGGTTACCAGCGACTGCGCATTAGGAAACATCCACCTTCAAACAGACACCTTGCCCTTGACCTGTGGGAATGCAGAGGAGCCGCTGCTGGAGGCAGGTTTTGGCCAGTCTTATTTTCATTTCCATTTGTTTACAGTAAAGCAATGGTTCCTCTTCTCAGGCTGACAAAAAAGCATCCCGTGTCTCCCGAGCCATGCATAGATGCTGCAAAAGCTCAGCAGTTGCATGTGCCTCCTCATCACACAGGCAATGCCCAGACTCCCATACACGGGGATGTCACACAGAATCACAGAATATCAGGGATTGGAAAGGACCTTGAAAGATCATCTAGTCCAATCCCCCTGCCAGAGCAGGAACACCTAGATCAGATCACTCAGGAACGCGTCCAGGCCAGTTTTGAATATCTCCAGAGAAGGAGAATCCACAACCACCCTGGGCAGCCCCTTCCAGTGTTCAGTCACTCTCACTGTGAAGAAATTTTTCCTCATATTTAACTGGAATCTCCTATGTTCCAGCTTGCATCCATTACCCCTTGTCTTATCACTGGATGTTACTGAGAAGAGCCTGGCTCCATCCTCCTGACACTCACCCTTTACATATTTATAAACGTTAATAAGGTCACCCCTCAGTCTCCTCTTCCAAGCTAAAGAGATCCAACTCCCTCAGCCTTTCCTCGTTTGGGAGATGCTCCACTCCCTTAATCATCTTGGTAGCCCTGCCCTGGACTCTCTCAAGCAGTTCCCTGTCCTTTGCTGCCCGTGCCTGCAATACAGGTCGGATTCACCAATATCCACAAAGACCAGCACAAGGACTGCGGATGGCCAAAGCCTCCTTGAAGCAAAAAGTGGAAGGAGGTAAGCCTTCCCCACTTACCTGGGCAAAGGGCAGCATCCTGCACAGGATGGAGAAAAAAAAAAGAGAGATGTATCAGCCCGGTGGATCAAATCCCCTATGCAAGAAGACCAGACTCCAGCCCAGACATGAACAGGAGACACCCTTATTATCTCCAGCCAAGAAAAATATCCTCTATTTTGGAGGAGAGAGCTCTCTTCACCTCAGTCTTCAGTTTTGCAGAGAAGGATATTTTGATAAAATGTGGGCTCCAGATAGACCATGTGTCTTAGCTACACGTGTGGTTTTTGTCAAGTGGGTGCTACCACCAGATTGTCTGTGGTTGCCCTGGCTGTGATATGAAGGGGGAAAAAAGGCCACTCAAAGTCTTCACAGGACATCCTAGTGTGTGGAGGTGCTCACAGGTAGCACAGAGACACACATTTCAAGCATACCAATCTAAAAGTGGGGTTTCTGCAACTTTTATATGCTGCAGGGTGATTTACTCCAGCTTTATGACTTGGTCACACTGAATAGTGGGCTAGATTAGGAGATGATGTGCTGACTTCCCTGGTCTACAACTCACCTTCGTATCCATGGTATGACCAAAAATTCCTGTAAATGCCTGGGTCGATTGATTGCTTTGTAAGTAACTCTGTCATAGAAAGTTAAAACATTTTCAATTTTCAGAACAGAACAGATGTTTTGAGAAAAAGAATGAAAGGCAGAGGAGTGTGCAGATATATGTGTGTGATTATGCATACACATGTTCATGCATTCATTGGTCTGTGTTTCCCTCCAACTAGGAATCCTAACATAAGACTAAGAAACTGAATAAAAAAAGATAAAAATGGAGTTCATCAACAATAACTCACAAAACAATATTCTGGGAACGCTTTGCTTTGGGTCAAAACATTTGCTTACATTTTTGTATTGTTTCTTTTATATTTCTTTAAGTATTCTTTCATATTTCTTTTAGTATTCTTTCTTTTTCAGACCATTATGTTTATTTTTAGTGTATATTTTGTATTTTGAGTATTCCATGTTTCTACTCCAGTCCAGATTTGTAGAGTATTGTTCCATTTCATAATTCATTTAGCATTATTTCATGTAAGAATTTGTGCTGTGGTATACATAAACACCCAGTGGTGCCACGGAGAAGTCATTTCTGACTGCAAACTCAAAATGTCCCATTCTGACAGCTGACGACTGCTGTGAGTTTATTGAAATGAGTTATTCTGATTTTTTTTCCCTCTTATACTTAAGTTTGTCCAAATTGACACACTCCCATGGGATAGTTCAGTTTCGGCAGAGCAGCATTCTCTGACAGGAGACATTAAGCAGGAAATTGTCAACCTTTCTCAGTCATGGGCATTTGTCTGCATATGAGCATGCGTGTGTTGTGCCACAGGGCAAGACCCCACAAGGACTAGGAGCTCGTGACCATGGCGGGGGCTGGGCAGCAGGAGCACTGATCACAGCCCAGATCATGGTTTTTGACAGCCCCAGCTCCTGCCCAGCTGGTTATGGAAGGGTGATGGTACTCCTGAAGGTCCTAACAGAGAGGTTCACTATTTTGCAAGCAATACAAGGCAAGTAAATACAGTTGATCTAGGGAACTAGCTTGGTTTATCAAAGAGCATCTCCAGCATTGATTCCTTCATGAAATAAACTTACTTCTGCTGGATTTGCCTGTTCCCAGTGTTGCTGTTACAAGGTTTCATCCTCCACAGACCTGCCTGCAGTCAGAAATGCAATAAACCAACCTGCAGTGTGGCTCCTGTGTGCAGACCTGGGACCCTCTGCTGTGAAGCCAACAGACATGGCAGGTTCCAGGGATGGTCCCTCAGACTCCAGAGGGCACGTGGAGAGAAGAGGAAGATGTGTGGCTGAACCTGATCATTCAGTTGGGGCTGTGCAGGGGAGTGGTCAGGGTTGGAGGTACTTTTGAATGATAGATCAGGTAAGAGAGATACATGAGTGCAAAATCCTACATCACAAAGGGTGATGAAAACTGCTATCCCCCAGTCCTTTCCTCTCCCTCCCATTTCCTATTCTGAGTACTGAGATTTTTCTAAATACTCTGCTGTTTATTAAAAGAGGGATATGTGCAGAGGATGTGTATCTCATTAAAAGGGCAGAAACCTCTAAATTACATCATACCCCAATTTTACACGTCACATAATGCTGTAGGTTCTCCACTGTGAACTATTGTCAGAGTGAAAATCAACATCATTGGCAGCTAAAGATTTTTTTTTTCCCCAGACAGCAAGAAAAGATCCAGCACAAACTCCTGGTCATCCAGCATTGCCTACGTCTACGCTTTGATGGCAGAAGTGCCTGAGGGCTGAGTCAGAACAACTATAGCTGCTTCTGTCACATCTCACATGTCAAAGAGACAAGCCGGATCCTATCATCCAATAATGTCAGCAAGACACCGTCATCCTCAAAGCATTGCCAACCCAGACGTGCTGGACTGTTAAGCCAGCCATGCAAAGTGCAGGTGTTTAGCTAAAAGAAAGAAAGAGCAAAGAAAAAGATTGCCTCCTCCCCTCGCCCTGGGACAAGCAAAGGGACATCACCACCATGGCTGCACTTCCTCACCCTGCTCACATGCAGGCTGCCAGGATGCAAGAGATGGATGAAGTGGCAAGAAAACATGTGGTATTTTCAGTGAAAATGCTTGGCTTGTTTTCTTTGGGTGCCAAAGCAGCCAGCCTGCATCCTGGTGCTGCTCTGGGCAAGGCGAGGGACAGGGCCAGCATTACAAGCTTCCCTCACAATTTCCAGGAAGCCTGTATACTTTTAATTTTTAAAATTCTTGTTTCCTGTGATAACAGTCAGCTTCTTACTTCTTTCTACATTGTTTATATCAATCAACTTGTAAGGAAAATTAGAAGCACCTCCTTGCTTGGCAAGAACAAAGATAACCCTCTCATCCAGTCATGTGCAGAGAGAAGAGAGCAAAAATCCAAGTAAAAGCCCCTGGGCTGGGGGGAAGATGCCCAGGATGGCAGTGGGGAATGAGCTGGGGGCTACAGCAATACACACCTGTCAGTGCCTGGCCTCAGTGTGGAGCAACATTTGCCACCATCATCCAACCTCCAAAGTACATGTCTATAAAGAGGCGGCAATCCTAAACAAAGCCTCCATGGCTTCCTGGACTGAGTACCACCAAGAGGTTTTTGAAGGATGTTGGGGTGCAGGATGACTAGCAGGAAGAAATAATGTGATAGCAGAAGCTGTTGGTCTTGTCCTCTCAAACTACAAGACTAAATCCCCTAATGCAGAGAGGGTCTGGTGAAATGGGTCATGGTCCCCTGCTCCTGCTTTGACCCCTCCAGCAGGAGGTACTGCTCTCACAGCTCTGCCTGCTCATGCTCAGTGAATAGACTGGACTGAATAGACTTGGGTGAGTTTTGTTTGAGGGTAAGGAAAGGACACTCGCATAATTTGCTCCCCCAGCAGTGAGGTGACATCCCTGGAAAATGGAAAAGCAGGAGGAGGCAATGCATAGAGACCTCATTCCCTGTCACAGACCACAACCAGGGCATCTCACCCTGGCAAAGAACAGCACTGTGAGGCTAGGGGAGAGCAAAGGCAAGTTGTCTGCTTTTGCACAGTGAAGCGATTGCACATGGGACTTTTGTGCTGCGACTGTCAGAGTGGGGAAGGAGGTTTCTGGTGCTTGAGAGCATCAAAAGGCAGCACCATGATAAAAAATTGCACAAACAGCAGGAGCATTTCTTTAATAAGTCTCCAGACAGATAAATCACAGCTTAAGGAGAGATCGCGGCGCTATTTATTAGTCATTTGTGTATGATTTGCTCACACCATTGGTAGTGGAATTTCTTTTTCAGGTATTTAATTTTCATCAGAAATGATTTGTGTGCTGCACGGCAGTTCATACCGACACCACCACCCTGCAATGTGTGGGCACCTGTAACCAAGCACCTAGGGATGGCTCCGGCCTCAAAGAAAAATGCTGACGGTGACCTCCTAAAGGAGATGCCCCAGTGGTTAAAGGCATCAACTTTCACATGTATCTTTCTTATTTTTCAGAGCTGTTAGGTTTCCTTGCATGGCTGAGCAATACCCACCAGGTAGCACATGGTCCTTTAAGCTGGATTCCTCATTTCCAGCCATTTTCAGATCTTAGCTTCACACCAGGAAACAACAGGCACAGAATGAGGCAGTTAAAAGTCTGGTGTAAAGAAAAGCAAACAGAAATCATTAATTGTGCACAAATGACATTTTAGAAGACCAAGTTAAATGCTACCCCAGTTTGTACCTGCTGTTAATCCAAGAGGTTAAGTCAAAGCTGAATTTTTCCCCCCCTACGTAACATCCAGCAAGACAACAGTACTAGGACTAAAGTGACATTGCAAAAGCTCTACAGCAATTTCTGCTGTACAGGGAAGATTTCACTATTTAATGCTTCTCTAGAGTAAATGCTGCCAGCTTTTAGAGAAGTAATTAGCTGCCTTTGAGAGATCCTCATTGTGGAACCTAATGGCTGGTTTGATCACATAGCCATTGCTGGGCAATTTTTACACTTCCACTAGCAAGAGGCAGCAAAGCAAGATTTTGCATGATAGCCAGAAGTTTTCAAGCTCTCCAGGAGTAGCAACAGCAAAGGCTACCTACTGGGAATAGCTTGACTTAGTTACAAATTGAAAATTATTCCTATCTCTTGTTCTTCTGACAATTCAAGATACATTCACTTTTTCACTCAAAATCCCAGTTACCAGAAAAAGCTGTAACCCAAAGAGTTTGGACTTTGGAAGCCATTATTTAAGAAGCATGAGGAACCCCAGACTAAGATTCTGCCACCATGTAAACCCCATTTTTAACATTCAGGCACACAGAAAAGTTTAGTCCAGAGTCTACTCCCTCTGCAAGTTCTTGAACTTGCAAGAAACACTAGCAAGATGTGCACTGATAAATGGAGAACTGGAGGCACTTGTTGACTCTGTATGTGATGAATAAGCATTGGAAAATTCCTGCTGGGGAGCACAGTTTTGGTTTGGGACCAACTGGATGCACTCAAAAAAAGTGTGTGAAGGGTGGAGGAAGATATGTCCAGCATTTCCACTTTGTTTTTCCTATTATTATTAAGTTTTATTATAAGCATGAGCTGCCAAAAACCTGAGGGTATATAGCCCTTACTTAAACATAACAAACAAGCAAATACTTGGGTGAGAGTAATGATTTTTTGAGGTGTAATAAATACTTGGCTGCTCATGGGTATGCATATGATGCCCTCCTGTTCCCTAGTGCCATAAGAGCCTGGACATCACAGTCATCTCACAGAACAATGACCAAGAAGAGTGGAGCTGGCACAAAAGCACTGTAAGCACCATCATTACTCGAGGTCACAACACACCTCCCGAACTCATCTTTGGGCTTGCACTTACCTGGCAAGTTCAGGAGGCCTTCCTTCCCTGCAAATGCCACTCCAGAGCCCGAGTCCACCAACCCCTCCAAAATCCAGCAAAGATCTCCTATCCCCTGGGTACCTGTCACTTGCACCAACTAGCCTCTTTTAGAAGGAGAGAGGTCATTTCTTCAGCATTAAACCAAGCTGTGCCTTTCCCAGGATGGCCTGGGATTTCAAGCAAAGAAAATGCCTGAAGTGTGCAAGAGAACAAAGGCAACGCATGGATCAGTGGTAGAGAAATTGCTTCACTTTGAAAATCTTGAATGTTTAAGCACTTCTTGTTAGAGTAATTCAAAAATGCAACACTGGCCCAACAGGAGAAAAGCCAATGCTTCTCCCAAGGCAGCTGTCTGGGCCAGAGCTCTCTCTGAATGTGGGAGTGAGCAGCTCCGTTCAGTCTGTTAGCAGAAAAATAACTGAAAGTGATCTGTTGGAAGCTGTTTCCACACACACAGGCATGCAGACACACACACACACATACAGAGCTTTGATATGTGGGTCTGACTTAATTATAGCTGGCAAACAAAAAGGCCTGATATGCTTGAGAATGGTGCTTGACAAAGCTATACACCACAAAGGAAAATGTGGTTTCCCAGAGAAAAATAAAGCAGATAGTGGCCACATCTGGATTTTTTTTTCCCTCTCTCACATCACTGCTTTTTCTGGTTAGAGCTGGGATCTCCCCAAGAGAGACTTTTCTTGTGGTATTTCTAGCTGGGACTGGACACACCACAAATCTCATGAGAAGGTCTTTCCTTCCAAGATTCATGAGCTGGAGGCTCATGAAGCACAGATAGTTCAGGGAAGTGACCGACTGTGCGGATGCTTTCCAAACTCTCAGCCTTTTGGGGGGTCTGGTAGCACTCACAATGATATAGGGTCCCGTCTAACCCTCTTCCCACTAGCTGAACAATTGTCTGGAAAGCTCTTTACTTCAAAAAAAAAATGAAAAAGGAAAAGAGAAGTCCTGCAGTATCAGAGCAGAATGGCAGGGCTTGTAGGTCTCCCTGCCTGCTTCAGGTTTTAAAGCAGCTGTCTCCCCAAAACCACTGCTCTAGTTGGCAACACACCAAGAGTAGAGGGACACCCCAAATTCACCTAACTGCTGATTTCCATTGCCAGAGGACACCAACTTTCCTCCATGCTGGCAGGTGAACAGTGTCCAGCAGGAGCCTCAGATCTTCTCTTTCAGGACAAAAGAACAAAACAGTCCAACCCAAACCTCCTACTCCAGTTGACTATGGGTCCGATCGTAGCACACACCAAGAAATTACCTGAGGAAAAACCATACACACTGCACCCCTTCAGAGTCCTCTCCACCCAGGCTCACACATGCTGTGCCTTGTCTCTAGGTCTTCTGAAAAGGTACAAAGCAAGCATTTCAGAAGGTATTTATCTGCCCGTGGGACACCTAGGATCTCAGTCCAATCTTGCCATGGGTTTGCTGTCCAGCCACGAGTAATTCACTTAACTGACTGTGCCTCAGTTCCCTATCCATAAAAAACAAGAGGGAGAGAGAAGGAACAGCGTTTGCCGGCATCCCTGGGATGTTGGGAAGATTAATGCATTAAAGAACAAAGTACGTCAAGACTCTGCAAAGGAAAAGCAAGTTAGAAGGTCAATATAGCACTGAGGAGGAGTGTCTCAACACAAGATTTGTTTATGCCATAGTGTTCCTGTCCAAGGGATACTTGAAGGTTAAAATTAAAGCACAATAAATTAATCTCTCTGCTCCAGAGGAGACTGCTCAGTGTGTGGGCACATAGGAATGCTCACAGGAATAGGAGCTTTGGAAACTATTGTGAAAACTGTGGTTAAGAAGTGAAACCTAGCAAATCTCCCAAGGAGCCCTTGTTGCCTACCACTCAGTGATCTCCTCCTGGGCTGCTGGACACAGACTTCCCTGCTCTTTGACCCAAATGCAAAGCCTGGTGCTTCATAGCCTGAAAGGGCTCAGCCAATAAATGCTGAAGCTGTCCTTCCTCTCCCTGGATCTATTGTAGCTTCAGGGTAGCTCACATTGAGACCCCAAACTCCACCAGTCACCTCTGAAAAACTCTTGGCACAAACCTCCTGCAGGGTTAGGGTTAGAGACCTCTTTGTGATGTAATTCTGCTCCTGAAGCACACAACCCTCCTTCCTTCCACTTCATCGTTGAAACCTGACAGTCTGTAGCTCTGCCTCTCCTGGAGGAAATCTCACTCTAACAGTGTGTTTTGGCACAGAATGCACTGGCCGGGGTCACACCACATGGGGACTGTGGTATCGTATTTTAGCACAGGACAATGGGGCTTCCAGGACCTTTCCTTTTCACACGAGACAGATGCTGTTTAAATGTGGAGCCAGATGGGAGCTGAACTCCCTCCAGTTCAGTCTGCAGCCTCACACACCACAAAGTTTATTTTCCTTTTGGACCCATGAGACACATATTCCTGAGAGAGAACCTTTCTCTCTGGGGAAGTTAATACTATATATTCAGGCCTCCTTCAACTGACAAAAAACCGACTAAAATTCAAGTCTAACATCTTCTGGGGTCTATTAGGAATGGTCTGCTGTTTCCATGAGCCTACCTGAAGAAAACCAACCTACTCACCCTGGGCATCTAAGTGCAAGACACATTGCTTCTGACTCCTTATGTCATAGAAACAACCACCTCAGGGCTGCAGGGACCTTCCAAAGCAATTACAGGTACTTTTAGATTCAAACACATCATTGGTACTTCCTCTAAGTTGGGTTAGACCTTCATCACACCCCACCACCAGCAACACTATTGTCCTTAGGAAATTAACTTTATGAGAAACGAAGGCTGCCCTGGTGACACCACATCTGCTGTATTGTAGCCAGTTCTGGGCTCCCCAGTTCAAGAAAGACAAGGAACATCTGGAGAGAGTACAGTGGAGGGCTGTGAAGATGATCAAGGGACAGGAGCATCTCTGAGCCTGAAGGACCTTTGTCTCCTCAGCCTGGAGGAGAGAAGACTGGGAGGGGATCGCATCAGTACTTACAAATATCTAAAGGGCGGGTGTCAAGAGGATGGGGCCAGACTCTTTTTGATAGTGCCCAGTGACAGGACAAAAAGCAACAGGCACAAACTGGAACACAGACAATTCCATCTGAACATAAGGAAAAACTTCTTTACATTGAAGGTCACAGAGCACTGGAATGGGCCGCCCAGAAAGTTTGTGGAGTCTCCTCCTCTGGAGATACTCAAAACCCACCTGGATGCATTCCTGTCCAATATGCTCTAGGTGAACTTGCTTTGTCAGAGGGTGTTGGACTAGATAATCTCCAAAAATCTCTTCCAACCCCTACCATTCTGTGATTCTGAGCTAGCATTATGCATTCAGCCCAGTGCGAGGGTTATGAGCTTTCCAGGATGAGAACAGCCCTGGCTGCCCAGCTGTATGGCTCCCCTTCATCCAGAGAGTCCCTGTTTTCGTGCCATCACATGCAGCCCAGCTACTTAGGCTTCACATAATTCAAAGAAATAGATCCAGCACCTTCACTCTCTGAATTACAGGGGTGTGCAAAAATAAATCCAGGCATGACATTTGAGTGATGGGGTCCTGACATACCCCCAGTCTGCAGCACCTGTCGCCTTTTCTCCTTTGATCTATTATTTTAGATAGCACAGAAAATTCCTAAAGTGAAATGTGATACACCAGAGCCAGGGGAGAGCGCAGGCTGCTGGGGCCAGTGCATTACTCCCTGCCCAAGCCTCTTGCTGAGGGTCTGACTCTGAACTCTCACAAAGGAGCTTGGCAAGCACAAAACTAAAGCGAGCAGGGGCTGAAAATTCAAGCTGGTCTTTGGTCTAGTAGGAGTCAAGGGTTCTAGGTGCTCATCCATGATTGTATCACCCACTTTCTCCAGCCCCATTGAGCCAGAACTTCAAGGAAGATGTGGATAATTGGGAAGGACACACAGAGGAAGAACGCAAGGGATATAGGATGGATCAGAAAATACCGATTTCTGAGTGAAGGTGTGATAGTGTGTTTTAGATATGCAATAAACTACATTGAAAAGGAAAAAGGATGTTTTCCTGTCCAGGGTATATTGCTTAAGAAGTTAGGAGCATCAAGTCCAGCAAAAAACGGCTAGTTTAGACAGCTGTAAAATCTCTTGAACCCTAAGGGTAATGCAGACAGTGCGGAAACTGCAGACTTTTCCCCCATTAGAGATCTTTAAGAACCAGTCAGATGAATAAATATGTGTCAGGTAGGAGCCAGGTACATTTGATCCTGATTCACGCGTGACCTCTTCAGGACTCTGCCACTCACCTGCTCTTCCAGGGTGTGTGGAAGTAGCCCAAACACACCAGACACCTGGGGCTGCAGTGAATCCCAGCACTGGGAGGTCACTGGAAGCACAGGAGATCTCAATGGGAAATGAAAACTTCTTGAGGTGGCAGGACTCCTCCTGCCAACCAGCTCATGTCCCCATCCAGACTGGATGTGAGTCCTGCCTTGGAATAATTCACCTGCACCTGGTTAAAATTGCTACCAGTGCAGATGTGTTTGGCTTGTAGGGGGGAAAGGGGGAAGATACAGGAAGTTATCACAAGTGGATGAACACTGACGATTCAGCAGAGACATCAGTCAAAGCTTACCAGCTCCTCGAAGGCCTGTGGCAACGCTACCTGCCCTGCAGTCAGCATGAACATTTTCTCCCCCAGACCTCTCTTTCTTTTTAATAGATACAGTGCATTTCAAAGCATATTCCCTAAGACCAATCAGTTAAGGGTCATAAAACGCCTACAGGTGTCAAAACAAATGTGCCACAGGTGCCTGATACAGCACAGACAGTGGCTGGTGGTGAAAGAGGCCTCAGGCTTGTTGGCACCCTCACCCTGCTCAGCACCCTGCTCAGCACCCTGCCCGCTCCCTGCTTCTCCCCCAGCTCTCTGCAGCAACGTCCCTGGTTTATATGGCTCTGCTACAGTTTCAGCTAAAACAGAGGTCTTTATTTTTATATGACAACCCCTGCTCCCTTGTGCTCAGCTGTGAAAAGCAGGAGGATTTTCAGCCAAGCTCTTCTCTACCACCTAGTGGGAAACCAGATTTTTCCCACCACAGCAAGCATGGGACTGAGTAGAATCTCCTGATGCCTGGACAAGGTCTTTGCAGTCCATCTGCCCGTACCTACCAGGGACATCCCAACAGTCACTAAAGGCCAGAGCAACCCCAGGGCAATGGGTTCCTTTGCGCCTCTTAGCAGCACCCTGGCTTAGAGCTCAGCAAGGCATGGTTAGGAGAAGTTGCCCCCTCTAGTACCCACTATTTCTAGAGCAAAGAGGGACTAGCCAAGACCATGTTCCGACCAGTCACCAAGCAAAAGGGCACCTAAATTTGCAGCACCTCAATGCCTCTCAATGCAGCAGGCCCTTCCAAAAAAGTAGAATTTCCCACTCGTGCATAAACTCTCTGTTGTTTTCCTGCCTCTAACCACCCCAGCCAAGGTTTGGGTATGACACACAACTTGAGCTCCCTGCAGCAGCCTCCAGAGCAGTGATTGACCCGCAGCATCTGAGCACCGGCCATCAGTATCCAGCCCCACAGCAGCTGTTGGAGGAGCGGGGCTCTGGCCAAACTCCGGCGCAGGTAATTGCAATCTGTGTACTTAAATTCCCCCTGCAGATACAGCCGCCTTAATTTCCTGTCCTAAACTGTAGGGTAGTGTTGCAGCGCGTTGTTAAACAGCTGCCATGCACTACCCAGAGGGGCTTGTATTTCGGCAGTGGGTGGGTTCAGCACGTTGGCGTACGATCAGAAAGCAGGCAAGGAAGGCACTGGGTTCGGCTGCCACTTGCCTCCTTGCTTCCCCAGTGTGGTTTAGGCATCGCTGACTCCTAACACTCTTTTTCACACAGCCAAGTCCTCCCGCTTCCCCTTGCCTGGTAAGCAAGTGCCAATAGGGAAAGCCGGTCTTTCCTCTAACTGCTGCCGAAACAGAGGATGCAAAGGGTTAACGGCGTGACTGCCAAGGGGGATAGGGGGTGGGGGGGTGGTTCTTCTTGCAAGCTGGAGACNTTTGACAGGAAGTCCCATCATGGTATAATTATGGAAGTGAGAAGTCTGCATGTAATGAAGACCATATGCCGTGTTAAAACACACACGCACAAATATTAGGCCCCCATGAGGCCTGCGGGGGAGCTAGGGGGGGATCAGGAAGGGGTGGTGGACTCAGGCCTCCTGTCAAAGCTCCTTGCAGATTTTCCAGCCTGGCTGTGGCCAGGACAAGGGGGGATATGGGGTGGCTGGGGAGCCCAGTACAGCCAAGCAGTCCCAGATTAGGGTGAAAAACATCCGGTTTCAATAACATATTGAGTGGAAGGAAGGACCTCGATGCCAAGAAAAAAAAAAAAGGGGGGAATTTCACCCTACATTGCCACAGACAGCTCCTGGGAGCTGGGTCTCCTTCAACAGCAGTTTTTCTCCAGGTCCCACTACAACTTTTCCCTTTCCTTTCAAACTACGCCCTCGCTGCTCTTCCCTCACTGGAAAACATCTGCACACAGCTGCCTGTGGAGGCGACCAGCCCTCCTCCTTGCCTGATCCAGCTGCGCCGGGCGGGAGCAGTGGGAGCCACGCGACGTCCCCAGGCAGCTCCTGGGCTGGGGAAGATGACTTTGGCAAGCACCAAGGCCACCCAGCTGGTGTTTGAAGTCCCTGTGCCATCCCCTCCCATCACCCCGCCTGCTCTTTCTAATGTGAAGCTTTCTTGGCTACAGCATATTCATCCTTCCTCTCTGGATCTCACATGTCTTCTGCTTCGTATCTCCCACTCATTTTCTTTATGGATCCTTTTGCCGTCTTTTGAGGCTGTTTCTTCCTTTGCAGGTCACACGCTCACAGGATTATCTTCTTCCCAGCTCACCTTCTGGATCTGTCACCTGGCAAGCTCTGGTAACACCCACGCTCCCTTGCACAAGCACCCACTCTGCCAGCCCACACCCAACCACCCACCACATCTCTTAGGGAGCCATTCTCCACATTAAACTTCATAGAATCATAGAGTCATTCAGGTTGGAAGAGACCCTTGGGATCATCAAGTCCAACCATCAGCCCTACTCTACAAAGTTCTCATAGAGACAGACATGTGACTTTATCAGTCTTAAACCCACTTACAATGTCTGCCTGTCCACTTTTGTCCATCCTGTTCCCTGATGACAGAACCTGAAGAAGATGCCCCCTGTTTTTTCCCACTCTGGTCTGTTTTCTCCCAGCTGGTAGTGCCTCAGCCAGGAACTCCAGCTAGAGCTGCCTGCCGTGGGCCCATTTTGCTCTTCCAACTATTTTGCCAGCAAAAATGGAGCTGCTGCTGTTGTGTACCAGGGCTGGAGGTGAGGGCTGTGCAGAAGTGACAGCAGGCAGCGATGCCGCTCTCCTTGACGAGCAGCACCAAGGGCGTCCAGCTGTAGGTCTGCCCAGGGTCAGTAGGGGAATGCAAGGGTATGGGAAAGCAAAACTGATTAGCTCAACATAAGTTCTCCTTGCAACTACGGAGGGGCAAATGCCTACCTCTCTGGTAGAGAAGAGGTGAGAGGAAAAATCCCATTGCCCAAGGATAAATACCAAATGCAACAGTGGATTACTCCAGCTGGTTTCACTGGGACTAGCAATGTGCAGGAGAGGAGAGCCCATAAACTGTATTTGCCTGATCTTTCACACAACTTCCGTATAAAATACACTTCTCGTTCATTTATATGCATAGCACTGTGTGTCCTCGTAGCTGCAACTGCTTTCCACCACCCAAATTTGCTGCTATAGATTAATTACAGACAGAGAGTTTGGGAGCATGACTCCCACAGCATTGTAGGGCAGCATTAGAAGAGGGTCACCCCCTCCGGAAGGCAAGAGTCTATGTATATTTCTCAGACATGCAAAGGGGATCTGCCAAGAGTACAGCATAGAAAATGACAGGAAGAACACTGCCACCAAATTCATGCTCATTTTAGGATTTACCTGTCCTCCTCACTTTATTGATGTACGTTCCTCTTGCATCCCATCCGCATCTGCTCTCAGGCAAAGAAATAAGCATTCGGTGCTGAGTTTTATGGTCTACTACATGCAAAATTCTTGCTCCAATTAAAAGTATCCCTCACCATAGTGGATAAAAGATGCTGGCACTCAGGGCCTCTCCTCCCCAACACTCACTACCCACACACTGAAAATCCTCCCCACCACTGCCTCCATGCCTGAGGAGAAATAGAGAGGTCCCCGGATGGGCCCATTCAGCCCAGCTGTGATGCAGGGAATATTCCAGGGCTCCTGCAAACTTTTCCAGCCATTTTTATGGGGGAGAGCTGTCACAGAGGTGAACTGCAGGTGCACTGCAAGTGGGTCTGCCTCCACTGGGGACAGCAAGGCGAGGAGCAACCTCTTCTTTTCCTGGTGTCTGCTGCAATCCATGATTCCCGTCATGCACAGTGTGTCATTTCCCATGAGTACCTGACTGTTTCTGCCATCTGCCATGATTTATAGAAAATGGGCAGTGATTAATAGCCCAGTCAATGCCGACTGAAGCCATTTTCTTTCATTTACCTGCTCCCTGACCTCCCTGCGCAGTCCCAGACAGGGGCTGGGAAAGTGTATTAATCATGCACTTAAAAAATATTTAAAAGGGGAGATTGGCCAGGAGCTCAGTCACATTTATGGAGTTGTTTTCTACAGAGGGTGCAAGCTAATTGGCGGATAAAACAAATGGGCTTTTTGAAATGGAAATGAGTCACTTGGAGGTACTCAGTGTTTGGTCCTTGAGTGATGCCCCAAACTCATGCTGCTGCTGGGGCTCTCTGTCACCTACCTGGGACCAAATCCAGTGGCAGCTGCAGCTCTCAGACACAGCACACCAGCTTGAAGTGCAGTCTAAGTGCTAAGAGGTCTCTGTCACCAGAGAGGGCTGTGCTGTGTTCCCACCGTATCATTGTCGTGGCACCAGGGCAGGGTGTTGCAAGGGGACAGAGGGCTCATACCAGGCTGGAGTCCACCTGAAGAGATCCTGCAACAGGGGAAGGGTATATGGGGAAAAGACCTTGATTTCCTATTATATAAATTGTATTCCTGGAGCACATGAAGGCATTTGATCTCTGTCTGGACCCATGATACAAAAAGGCAACAGAAGTACTCCAGCACACCTCCCCAGGCATAAAGTGAGCTCTCCACACCATTTTTGCCAGCTCTGAGTAGGAGGACTGGCCCTGGAGCTCCTCATCCCCAAGGAGAGCCAGATAACTTTATGGGATGAGCATCAGTGTCTCTTGCCAAAGAGACCCATCCCAAACTCTGGATAGGAGCCCCTGTTCATCTCTGCCTGCACAGAACCATGATGCCATCATCTGGAGTGGCACCCCACTCTGCTTCAGCTTAAATCTGACTTTTTCTTTCCTTGTACTATGTCCCCAGGTGGCACAACATGCCCCTTGTCCTGTACAGCTCTGCGTGGCCTCCCAGAAAATGCTGCTCTGCTGTGGGCCCCAAAGGACATCCAGGGTTGATAGCAATAAAGTGAAAATCCCCTGTCAAGCCAAACAAAATTATTGAGTTATTCTCACCCGCCAGAGACCAAAGCTTTGTTGACAACTTAATTAACTGTGTTTGTAATGAATTTTTGGCCACATGCAACAGACTAATTATCAAAGCAAACCTTAATCTCTTTCTAGGCACATCAAAGTATTGAGAGCACAAAATATTTACATGAGTCTCAGATAAAATTCTTTGCACTAATTCTAACATAATTAAAATTATGTTTGGGCTAAGGTAATTATGCAAGGTGCTTATATGGCATAACAATGTAATACAAGCCTGTGCTTTTTTTTTCCACCTGTAGTTGATCAACAAAGTTCTCAAACATGTATAACTTCTACTAAGCACACTTTCAAATGAGATAAAACAGCACCACTTTTAGGCTCAGTTAAGGCATTTAAAACTGCCTACTAGGGCCAGATTTGAGATAAGCACCTTCATTATTTGCATTCTCTGAGCTTTTCCCAGCAATAACTAGACACGAGTGAAATTGGTGGGTTTTAAATGGCCATTGCAGCATTTCCAACTGCCTCTGTGCAACCGGTGACGGTTTTCTTTTTCTTTCCTTCAAAGTGTTGGTGTTAGTTTGATGACTGAGGGGTGGAGGACTGTCTCAACCCATCCATTCCTAAAGGATGCCCCTGCCAAGAACAGGGCACAGGATAAGAAGAGAGAGATGAGCAAGAGAGGGCAAAGGGAACCGCTTTCTCCCTGGGGTGAGGTGTGACAGGACACCTCTTTGCTCTGGAGGGGGCGCAGTGTGATACAAGGCCAGCACCTTTCCCACAAGAGGTGGCATTGCCTGAATATCTTTCAAAAGCCCCAGAGAGAAAATGGGGTCACAGTCTGCCCCTGTTATTTCCATCTTCTCCATCCGCACCTGCACACTTTCCAGCTGTCCCCATGGCTGTAAGGGTGTCTTGGCCACAGCAAGCTTGGTCTCAGCTGCATGTTTCACCAAGGAATTGCCTGTGGTGCAGATCTCCAGCTAAAACTGGGCATGAGAAAATGACCAAAAGGCAAGGTCATTCCCAGGTCCCACCTACCAGCTGTGCTGGGAGTCACTTCTGCTGTCACAGGAGGTGACCCAGTTTCAGGGACCAGGTCCCGTAGGGGTCACCATGCATCCCCCCACTGCATCCTCCTGTTCCGGGGACTAGCACACCTGCACTGCTGTGACCCAGGGCCTCATAGTGTGGGTCATGCGGAGAGTCTGTGATGACCCAGAAAATCCTTCAGCTGATGAGCTGAGAAGGCAAGTTGTCTGAGTGAAAAAAAATGAAAAATAAAAAAAATGCTGCCTTAGGTCTGCATCACCAAACTGCAGAAACATAGCTCCAGAGGTCCCCAGCTTGCTCCTTCCTTAGTGTGCTTGTGCATGTCTGCCTGATGGTCTGACTTGTCATGATGAGCCTCCAACAGTGGAGATGATACCTTGTCTCTCCATGCTGGCACTCCCAGAGTTTTTAACTCTTCCTTGCTGGCATTTGAGCTTCATGTCCTGCCCACCAGTGATGGGTAGAGCTGCAAACCTCCATGGGCATGGCAGTCTCATACCTCCTTGGATGCCCATCTGGTGCCTGACCCCACCACAATCCACAATGAGGAGAGTCCTCTCTGTGTAAGTTGTACTCGAGCTTCATCAGCTGCTAAAACTACCCATTCTTGCCAAAACACATAGCTCAGCTCTCTCCTTGTCTGCCTCAGTGAGTAAACCAGCAGCAAGGCCATGAGTGCTCCTGCTACACCACCTTATGGTGGCTGTGGCTGTGAGGAGCACCCAGTTCCAACACTGTCCCTGCTGCAGATGTCAGGGCATATGTTCCTGTTTTCCCAGCTACTAAAATCAGCTCCTTTTTGTGGCCTTTGGAGACATTTGCCGGAGGAAAGGCTGCCTTTGAACAGATTTCTGCCTAGGTTTGACTTCATTAATCAAATCATTTCTTGACACAAAACACTGAGGACTTGCTAGAGGAATGAGGCTGGAGAATGGGGCTGGACGAGCTGCTCCAAGAGGCTGCCCAGAAGTGCTCCCACAAACATGCAGCTTCAAGGAAACTGTTGACTTTCAGTTTGATCTGCAGCACTTAGAAAATTAATAGGTAAGTTTGGAGCAACAATAAGTTCTCTTCCCATCACCGTTTTTCCCACTATTGCTGTAGTGCTAGTGGGGCTGCAGCAGTGAACCCAGCCCTGTCTGGTGAGTTTGCCCCCATCTCTGCAGATAGGGTCACCCCAGAAAAGCACAGGTGTGGAGCAGGACTTGGTGGAAACCCAGGCACATGCCAACATACCCACTCCAGGCACCCCCATAGCCTCTCAGCTGGGCTGAAACCACCTAAATCCACCCCAAACAGCTTGCTTTCTGTGACTCATGAAGGTTGGTGCACAACCAGGAGACCTCCTGCATTTCAGGCTTTTGCATAAGCCACAAAGTACTCTGGAGCCAGACCAGAGTTTAATTTTCTGACTGTACCAGACCTCTGATTTAATATTTTCTAGGTTTCCTGCCTCTACAAAGCATCAGACTAAACAGAGGCACAGACTCAAATGTGGATGAATGAGTAGAGAAGAGGCTTTCAGGGGCTAATTCCTTTGCTACTCCTCAATCTCAGCAGGTGAGCTGATGAGAAGACTTTTCACCCAGCTTCCCATCAAGAGAAATGAGGTACCCCTCATGGGTAGAAAGAGCTCTAGAAATAGCTCTCTTACTGGTACCAGCATCAGCTGGTGTTACTATCCACAAGACAACTAGCTTTATGCCAAGAGAAAAGAGAAATATCACATCTCAAGGTCCTCAAAAGGTGAATGAGCTATAGAGAGACTATATGGACTTCTTCAACAACAGTGGGTGTTAGCCTGCAGTTACTCAGGAGACAAGCTCTACTGTTCAGCCATGTAAGTAACCAGCTAATTTCCCTGATGCATGTGAGGGATAGGGTGGAAGAAAGCCTGGTCATTAAATCTGTGTGCAGGGATGGCTATAAAAGCCTTTCCTTCTCCTGCCTCTCTGGCCAGTTTTGGCATTTTTTCAGCATTGTGTAGATGAGGTCAAGTCCAAACACTCAGCAGGAGCCTGCGCAGCACAGCTCCTAACGCTTGATTGCCTAAAAGACAACTCCCACGTTCCCCAAGTTTCTGAGCAGCTTGACTTTTTTTTTTTAAAAAAAAAACCTTCAAATCTCCTGCAGGATTAGGGCTCGGTTTAACCTCTGGCAGAACTGATAGATGCTGTAGGAGATGGAACGATTTTAGGGCTCTTTGTGCTTGGCCACTTAGCAGAGGCCAGGACCTTTATTTTGCCGCCACTTTCCAGCCAGAGGAGAGGTGCTAGGGGTGCTCCCTAGTGGCAGTCTGCAGAAAGAGGGGAGGATCGGTGTACAGATGGTGCCCGCAGCATCTGGAGCAGTCAAGGTAAAACACAGCTGGGGAGGTAGGCAAGCTTTTGGGGTACAGGGAAAACCAGCAAACAGTAGCTAGGGGAGTGGCAGGCTACAAACTGGTATGAATATACTCTGCCCAGATTGCTCTTAGCTAAAAGATGTAGTATTTTCCACTGGTTGTCCAAAACAACTTGTGATACTGTTCAACACACTAAGTTTTTGCTGCTTGCAAAGGGAATGTTCTGGGTGCCTTTATTGTGATACCTGAGCAACTCCATATCTTTTCTTTTCTTTTTTTTTTTTTCTTAAGCCTCTAACAAAACCCTTTTGAGATTAGGGATATTAGCTCCGTTTTAGTTGGAAAACAGAGACAGAGAGGGCTAGCTTTAAAGGTATTTTAGCACCAGCACAGAGGAAGCTATTCAGCATCAGTGGAAAAGGTGCATGGAGCACACCTCTGCATTTTAAGAAGTTCAAATAACTTCAAAATCTGGATCAGACCACAGAGAAGGTTAATTTTGAAATGTCTGTTTGTAACCTTTTCATCTTTACCTTTTCAAGTTCTGAATGATAGAGATTTGGAATTAAACAGATTATAGAAATTCTACCACTATGTAGTTGGGGGAGAAAGACTTGTGAGAAAATTAAATTAAAAAATAAAAAAAAAAACATTAACATTTTCCACTTCGTAGCTACAAATACTTTTGGCCTTTTCTCGGAGGAAAATAGCAACCCCATCTTATTCCCAAATTATCACTCCTATCACAAGGAAAATCATGGTGTTTGTCTGTTTGACTAGAAATTACAAGACAGCACTTTGGGGCAGAAGTAGGTCTGATTCCAGCCTTTACACCAGCCCCTGTCAGCAGCTGGACCCCTTTTGAGGCCATGCATGGAGAGAGGTGCTTAGGGTGGGCTTCCCTCTCAGCCACAGCAATTACAGGCCCCAGACAAGTTCCCAGGGCAGTGTACAGACATCTGATGGCTCTGAGGGTGCCCAGGACTTCCTTATCTCCAGCCTTGCTCAGAGCCACCAAACTGCTGCCAGCATCAAAAACTGCCACAGGGCCACAAATAAATTTGTGGGGTGGGAGGAAAAGTTGGGCTTTTCCTTCCAGTTGAATCAGAGCTGAAACATTTTCTTCCTGGTGCAGAACAAAAATACAAATCTTTATTCACAAATCCTTAATCCCCCTGTGGTAAACTAATTCTTATTCCAGGAAGGAAACTGCAGCTGCTCAGCGCCCATCAATCCCAGTTTGGGATGCACACAGCAACAGCAGGTGGAGCTGCGAGATCAGGAGTGAGGGCTGGAGGTGCCTGGTCCAGTTCCTTGCTGCCGGCGGGAAAGACACATTTGTTTTTTGAAGGGGAACTGTAAAATCTCAGCTCAATGTGGCCTTTTGAAGCTCCTTCTCCCTGCCACAAATTAAGAAAAGGAAATATTTGTTTCGAATCCAGGAGGAAAGTCTGGGAAGAGGCAGAGCCTGCTGGTTTTTGCAGAGAAGATGGATGCTCCAAGGCTGGGACATGGTGTTCAGTTCCTGAGCCTGCTGTCATCGAAAGCTTCCTGTGCAACCTTGCCCACATCACTTAGAGAGACACCTGAAATGGACTTTCACCATTTTCCAGGGAACTTGGACACTTGCTGAGCAAATGGACTCTGTAGTATCCCTCAGTCCTTGTCCCCTTCCTTCCCACAGCAGGCCACCAAGAAACCCTCCATCCTAAAGCCTCCTCCAAAAGCTTTCAGTGATAGCTAATATTGTCCTGCTCATAGTCAGAAGGCAGAGGCACAGATTACCAAGGGCTTAGTGGTATTCCCAGGGTGACCTCCCAGGGCAAAGCTGTTGTTTGCCACCCCTCAGCCACCAGAGCACAGGGCTCTGGTGCTGGCATCAGCAACCCTGCAGGTGACACTTCACATGTCTTGCTTTAGTAGGTTATAAAACTACTGCAAGAAGTCAGTGATTACAATTTATGTAAGTTTTATGGACATAGAGTGTTCTTTGATGGGTTTTGGGTCATGGGAAGGAATAAGGAGAGAGAGACTGATGCAAGGGTGCCAGGGCCAGCAAGGCCAAACTGACCCTGCAACAGATGGGGAGCTCATCCATTTCCTGCCAAATGCTCAACATATCAATGTCCCAGGTTGTGAGAGATTTTATAGGAGAAATAAAGCAATAACTTCAGTGTAATAAGCTCACACACAGACCTCCTTAGCTTAATTTTTAACTGTGAAGGCAACAACGAACCAGCAGGACAACTTCCACAGGGTGAATTTGTCATCCTCAACGGATCAGATCCATGCCCTGCTGTGGGGTTTCTCAGGGGTGGAAAACTCACTCTGTGGGGAAAGCCTGGCATTTAACATGAGCATACTCAAAAGAGTTTTAAAAGAAACACATTTAAAGATAAACTATACTCATGCTATGAAATTTAGCTTACTGCTTTTGCAGTAACTGCAATGCAGTTACATGTACACTATGCTGAGCTATTATACCATCCAAAGAGCCTGCGCCAGTGCTCAGCACAGGGCTGGATCCCACCCTGAACTTTCGGCAGCCCTACAGACCCTGAGAAGTTTGGATAAAGCTGTTCTGCAGGCCACATCTAGGCTATCCCAATTAATATCTCATTTATGGACTCAGGGGAGCCAAAACGAGGAGGTTTTGGCTCAGGGCATGTGGGAGCCAACATAAAACTGCAATGGCTCATCCTTGCTTTCACATCTCTGGAGTGCTTCTGCCACATGGTAACAGTAGGGAATGAGCTATTTGCTCTACAAGCATAACCACAGCATCACATTGCACAAAACACGTAGGAACAAAAATAAGAGCATGTTCTAGCCATGTTTCAGCTATTGTTCTGCAGCAGGATTTTCATCTAACGGCAATTTCTGAGGGAACTGAAGTCTTTGTGGTTTCTTGCATTTTGGGGGAAGAAAAGAAAAGATCAAAGTACAATGCCCTCCGAGGTCTGGCCTGGGTGACACTGTCCCCAGATCACTCAGTGGCATGTGACATTGTAGCCTGCAAAACAGGCTCTAACAAGGCAAGATGCACGAGTGGCTCAATGCTGGCTGCCTCACCATGGAGCCAAGCAGCAGGACAAGGCTGGTAGTGGCACCTAAGTTCCCCATAAGACATGGTAAATGGGGCAGCTGTGTCCTGGGTAAGGCCAGCACAGTGTCCTACAACGCCTATTCTTCAAGATTTCTTTGTTTTGGAGTGCACAGTGACCAAGGAGCCTCTCAGCCTTGCAAGGCAGGGAACACATCGAATGGGGCTGGCAGAGAAGCTGTGTGTTTCAAGCTACTCCCAGAAAACTCACCTGCCCACCCAACTGCTCTGGGCTCACCTGCAAGCCTTATGAACCCTTCAAGGCCCCAAGAAATCTGACCTAAGATCAAAGCGAGCAGGTAGTCAGACCAGAGACCTCCTCAGGTCCTTCCAGCCTTATTTATTCCACAATGCTACCTTTTTGCACCATGGATGTTTATCCTGAACCACTACCATGCACTTTCCACCTTCCTATGCACCTTCCACAGAGGCTAAACCACCCCGTGCTTCAAGCCCTGATGCAGAGGCTCTGCAGGCAGTTTTCTCCTGGTACTCAGCTTATCCCTTCTGCTGACCCAGCTGGTACAGATCATCACCTGAGCTGGCAGAGGGCCTGGAAGGTCCCATCCATCATAGCTGACTCAAGCCCAGCCTTCCCAAGATTTCTCCTCCCACTTGGACCACACCAGCAGAGCAAACCCACATCTCCAACCAGCATTTTGCTACAATTGACCAAGCTGATGCAGAAAGCCCAGGGCTTTGCTCCTGACCCCCTGTTAAGTTTGCAAGGCTGAAGCCTAAGGGAATAGTCACTGAAACCCTGCACATTGCAGCCTCAAGAGGCAAAGCAGAACTTTGAGCCTGGGAACTTTGATCACTTTGGTAAATAATGAAGCAGGGGTTGGGAGATTGGAGAAGGACTCCTCTAACATTCTAGTCTGCCCATAAAATGAAGAATAGGCCTTACATTTAATAACTTTGCATGTTTTATGACATTATTGTCTGTAAACCTTCTTAGTTTCCTCAGTAATCAGAAAAACGATTCCTTTAATAGAAAACACGGTGTACTCACCACAAGAACAGAGAATGGAAATTGGTCTCTTATGCAAATAGTTCAATTATAATCAAAAGCAAACACTGAAAAAGGTCAGGTTCCCAAAAGGATGTATGTTTACATTATAAATAAGGAACTGGGAAACAGGAACAATATGACAGTTTTACTGCTTTGGAGCCATGACTCGCTAAGGTAAATAGCAGTTTCATGGAGGGGCTTGAGGTGCAGCAAACTCCCAGTGATGGCACTATGGGGTGGTTTTTGTGGGAGAACTGGAAAAAGAATTATTCTTTCTTATGAAAGCATAAGGCTGATTTGGGTAAATGGGCAGGGTTTCCTAGTTGGTGTTTAGCCTAGGTGTTTGCTTAGTTGACCTGAAATCAGCACAAACAACCCTGAAGAAAGCAGAATTTGTCACTTAAACTCCTCACTGAAGATAACATAGTATGTAAGGGTCCAAATCATCAGGGATGAAGAGAAATCAGTTCCTTGTAATTATTTTTTAACTTCTTTTTGTTCCCAGTCATGGACTGTTAGTACAGTCTAGCTTTAAGACATTGGAGGTTTTTTTGGAATAACAAAATAAAAAGCACTACATATTTTACTATTTATAAGTAATCTGTTACAGTCAAGTAATGGAATTCTACTATATCTTTGAATTAATGTATAACTTAAATAATGGCTAGCCTGGTGCAGTTGTGGTGGTTTACATCCGGGAAGGCTTTAGGCAAAAGCAGGCCCTGATGTGGATGGTTGAATAATACAGTATAAAGAGAGAGCGCCTCATACAAGAGGAAAAGCAAGCCCAGTATAGGGAATTATAAATATAAGACAGGAAATATATAAGGAAATATAGATATAAGAAAGCTGACTATAAGGGAAGACAAAAATTTCCCTTGGTCACCTCCCAGGGGGTGCTGTGGGTTTTAGAGGCTGCAGGCTGAGCCTACAACACGCTTTTTGACTCCCACCTATAGGAAGAGGTCAAGACTAGAGATGGTCTACCCTGAACACCATCCAGGTACAAAACATTCAGTTCAAGCGACATCAAAATGAGGCCAAGAGTGCCCAGCAATGAGCCATGTCTTCTACAACACTCCAAACATGAGGATGGCACTTTCTCTGTTACCATCTGTGATTACTCTAATGCACCCACTTGGAAAGGATGCTCCCAGGCACAAAGCAGGACTGATATTCCCACCACACCGTAAGCCCTGCACAGTCCTCTAAAAACAAAACAAAACAAAACAAAAACAAAAACAAAAACAAACAAACAAAAAAAACCTGTTGGAGAGAACTTTCAGAAATTTTTTATCGTCTCCATTTTAAGTTGAAAAATTGGAAGCTCAAAACCTCAACTAGTTCTTCTCAACCTCTATATTATCATATTCTAAGGCTTAACATTATTTCAGACAAAAAGACATTCAGCTACATGCTCAACAGAGTAAAAAGTCACATCCATACAGTTTTGGTAGAGGTAATTTTGAGATTGGGCAATATGCCTACATTCCAGCAACACAATGAATGCTGAAGGACTGGTAGAAATTTCCCTCCATTTCAGAGGTGCAGAAGACTTTCAGCTCCTGCTGAGATGCTAAGGGTGCTTGAGGGGAAAACCCCCTGCCTTTATAACAAGCCAAACCCAAAGACAGCAAACCAGGTTCCCCAAAACTCTGTTGCATAAGAACTTCCAGCTCCCCCCTGGAACTTTATTGAGCTTCAGCCAAGGTTCAGCAGAGTTTAGCTTGAGTTTCATATTAATCTCAAAATAATGGATAATTTTTCTCAAAATAATGGATAATTTTTCTATGAGTTGAAGCTATTGAATGCAGGATTTCACTACTTTATTTGCTTTTCTACAACAGCCAAAATTTGGAACAGTCTGCAGCTGAGGACCTCTGCTATTTCCCCAGCAAAGACAACTATAAAACCCAAGTAAATTGTTGGACTTGTTAAAATTGATTAAATATAATGGAAAAGTGAGATGAGAACATCGAGTATTGTTAACCCCAAGCTACCCTTGATCATTAGTTAGTGACCATTTCCACAGAAATAGCATCATACCAGCAAAACCAGAAAAAAAACACCAGGAGATGCACATTTGCTTTTTGAGAGCGATGTTAACAAGAGTTCATTGCACATGGGTCAAGAGAGCAGCCCTTTTGATCTGAATAAGACCTTTAACAAGCAAAGGCAGAATGAGCTGCAGATGCTAATGGAATAGTGCTCATCATTTGTAGGGCAGGGAGGAAGGCAGAAATTTTTCTGACAATCACTGCAAACCTCAAAAGGGATCTAGGAGTCTCTGAGCTTACAGTGCAGGAAGAGAATTGACCAACACTACCAAAGAATAGTTGTACCTGTGATGCCTTGTCCTGAGGAAGGCAGATGGAGATGCTGCTGCCCTCCTACAGGCCCCAACTTCCATGGCTACTCGGAACTGTGCAGCAAAACCCCTCCCAGGGAACTCTGAGATATCCTACTCCGCCTGCCCCTGTCCACCAGGTGGTAGGTTGGCAGCTCTGGATGTGTCAATATGTATTACATAGCACAACACATAGGCATTACACATGATTAATTTATCACATACATGTATATATCAAAGTGTACTATCAAAGTTTTCTCCAAGCATCTTTGCAACCATTTTACAGATGGAAAAACTGCGAGTTGAGGAAACAAAGAACCTTCACTTCATTGCTGATATACCACATTGGATATATTCACCGATTTCAGTGTTTCTTTGGGAAAAACTATCATACAAATGGATATAACCAGTACCAAGTGACAGAAGGAGGCCGCATAAGTCAGTGCTTCTAACTCCAGAATCAACTCCTCTACCCCCAATCAGGATAATCAGCAAATTTCCAGTTCAATGAAATTACGTCAATTATTGCAAACTTTCCTGAGCGCTCCCAAAGCTGAACATAATATTTCCACTTCCAAACAAGTGCAAGAAGACATAATGTGCCTCTTGCCTAAGACCAAGCTTCTGATAGCGTTGTTCTTTTAACTGCCCTAAACAGTTAATATTTTTTATTCTGGGGAAGAAGATTGGCCCAGATCCATCTCTGCTCCCACACGTGTGTCCAGCTTGTAGCTTGAAGTGACTGCAAAGGTAAAAGGATGCCGAGAGCCATAGGCCAGCGTGGCTCAGTGCCCGCCTCCTCTCCCCATTTATCACACATGCTGCTGAGATTTCAGCTTTGCCATCAGCTGCATCTAGCACATTGGATCAAACCAGCTCTTTTCCCTGATGCAAACGTCAGGAAGGGAGGAAGCAAGCACAGGCCAAAGCTGATTTATTCTAAGTGTGGGGTGGTGGGAGGGACCTGTGAATATAAGGAAACCCAAGCCCTGAAAATACCCAGAGGTAGGAAAAGGATGGCCTGAGGGGCTGAGTAATAAAATGCCTTTTCTCCTAACAGGCTAAAGTAGAACAAACAGTCAGAAAGAGATGAACAACCCTGCTCCAGCCGAAATAGGGATTAGGCACTGCTTCCAAGAGGAAGGACCCACCAATAAATTCAAAGTGAGATTCAGCAAGAACCATGGAGCAGAATCTGGGTGACAGCAATTGTTTGCTATATGCTTATACAGACTTCAGCAGGACTCTTGTTTTCTTCTCCTCCCTTTCTGTACATTACCTAACTCTGCTGTGTAGCATTTAACAGCTGCCATCCCAGATCCCTAGAGGTGACTGCACCAGCAGAGTGAATGTGTGCACACAGCACATTAAATATATACCTATCCCAAAATAGTCTCTTTCTATACATTTACCACTGATCCAGGCTGGCTGCAGAACACAGACATCTGTCTAACACTCAGTGCCAGTGCTGCACAACCATTTTAGAAGCTTGAGTGAAGAAAACACAGATGTTTTCCAAAATCCTGCAGGACTTTTTCCCTATTACCAAAAGCTGGGCAGGCTTTTGCATGGTAACATCACAGCAGACAGTAACACAGAAGAAAAGGAAGAGTTGGGGCCTGAGCTGAGCTGCCAGCATTCCAGCAAGAAATGTTATTTCAATAAGGAGCACAAATGCAGATGCTATCTGCACAGAGCAGAATCCCTCCCCACCAATTTTTCATACGCTGCTTGAGTTTTCTACCACCTCTCCCATAATAAATGAAGTTATCTGTTCACGTGATATTTTGCTACCGTGGCAATAGTTGGGGAAAAAAAGAATTGCAAGTTTTGGTGCCTCTCTCAACCAGGCCTCCCTGTCTGACTGCAGTCACGTGCTTTCCACGTGTATTGGGAGGTCTGTAGCCCACAGTGGCCCCTCTGCCACCCAGAGCAGTGTAGGTGCTGGAGTCAGGGTCTGACTGGGAAACCCAGGAACCTGTCACACATGCATTGTAGAGGCAGTAGCAGCAAAGCTATTCTGCAAATGCTAATGTTGTTTTCACACGCTCTGCTTCTCTCCAATACAAAGACAAAAGCTTGCCAAGACTAGCACGTTTCCTGAAACAATCCGAGCTGTGAAAAAACTTCCCTCCAGCCACCCAGTATCAGCAGAACCAAAGTGACCCCTCTCAACCAGGTCTTCAACATTCAGAGGAATGTGCAATGTTTTGCCACATCATTTGAACAAGTTTGTTTCAAGAGTTGTGCAGAGGAAGGAGAGGCAGTTGCTAACAGGCTTAGCTCATTCCATGAAGAGGTCTCATTAAAGAATGAAAACCAAAGCATATCTCACAGTGCCACATAGTAACACGGCATTTTTCGAAAGCTCTGCAGTTGTAGCCATAGAAAAAACATTACAGGAGGAAGAAATGTACTTCGAGTGTTGTAAATCTATATCATCACGTTACCAGAGCTTCATTCGACCTGAGAAAAAAAAACATCATAGCAAGTCAGTATAGAAGAAAGTGTTTTGTTTATTTCTTTTTTGTAATTAGGCCTGTCTCGCAAACAGACAAAAAATCTGGAGATTGACTGCATTTGTGGGAGAGTACCACAGAGAACCCAGGGCTACACAGCACACCTGGATATCACTCTGTGCTTTTCTTTCCCTCTCTTCCTCAGCTGCTAAGAAGCCCATGCAGAGCTCCTTAATGCAAATATTCATATTTTTAGTCACTATATTTTACTGGAATCTAGGAGTTCTCCATCACAGGAAGTGTCCTAGGATCAGTGCTGTGAAAATGCGGAAAGCACAAAGTATTTCCTGACCACTTCTGACATAAAAGCTATCCAACATGAAAACTTCTGGAGAGCCACCCCAGTTCCTATGCAGCACAGTCAGAAATAACCCGTATTCCTTATCTCTAATCCATGAGATCCAGAGCATATAGGTCCAGCCAGCAGAGCTGCCTTTCTGGCCACGCCACGTCTCTCTGAGATTTGGTCCACTGTCCAAAGTGCTTCTACTCTCTGTTTTAATTGAGGAAAATGCAGAGAGCGCCTCAGGCTCCATTTGTACCAACCTGTAAAGCAATCTAGTTATAGTTTAACTCCTGCTTGAAAACAAGGTCAAGAGGTGAAACCTACAAGCCAAGGAGAAGTCCTCCAGCAGGCATGTGGTTATTGGGTGCACCACATAAAATCAGCTACTCCATCTCTTAAGCATAACCTTATGAAATATCACGTGCAAAAGCCTATGGAAATTGTTGAGGATAAATATTTTTCCTGGAAATACCATGAAATTTGGGTAAAAATGTCAAGACTTCGGTTGTACTTCTGTTGTACTTTCTCCCACCAAATGTGGCACTGGGAATCCGAATTTTTGCCGCCAAAGAAGCTGAACTGGCAAGTCAAAACTTGCAAGAATCTGTATGTCCTCAGCTCAAAGGAACACATGGTTCTCACACTGCCATGGCTTCTGGGACTAAATTACAGACTGTGACATACCTCTCTCCATTCTCTACAGGGGAGAAAGCAGAGAAAGTTCTGTTGCTTCACAAAGGTCCCAGAACATGTTATTCACCTTGAAATGCACAGAAGACATCAGACAAGCAAAAGCTTAAGCAGTGAGTCACCTGCTGTCGCAAATCTTGTCTCATTAAAGGGGAAAGGCACACAAGTGATGTTTCCTAAAGAAGGGAACACTCCAGAGAAATGCACAGTACCAACTACAATGCAAGCCACCTAGGTAAAAATGAGACAAGCAGATGTGGTGGTACTTCTGCAGGATGCCTTCCAGCAAGGGACATGTTCTGTCCTCCTTCAGCTATAGCTAACAATGGGACATTGAAATTCCTGAAGTTGTGAGGGTCGAGGCTTCATCTTTTATCTGATTGCACACTCCTGTCACCTTGGTATCTTAGCACAATCTCAAGCTTTTCTAAGCAAACATTTCCACAGAGCAGCAATGGTATGTGCTAACTCTTTCCACTTGCCCTTTGTATTTCCCAGGGTTGCAGGCAATTTCCCATTCAGCAAGGCTGAGGAGGCCTTGCCCCTGTGCTGAGGGGAGGCTCCTCGGAGAATGTGACCAAACCTAACATGTTTTTCTCTCTCTCCTTCTCCTTCTCTTCCCTTCCCTCAGTTGGACAAGTCAGTCTCCAGACTGACCTTGCTCTGCCTCCCTTCCCTCCTGCATAGTATCTTCCAGCAATTATCATGGCACAACAAAAATGCATGTCTCCAGAAAAACTCTGTGCCTGACCCACACCTGCCTATGGATCATTCTCAGATCCTGTTTTCAGAACTGGATGTAGGTATCTCAGTAGGCTTACAGCATTCATGTGGCCTTCACCCGTGTCATTGCAGAGTGAATCTACAATCAATGGAAAATAATGGGAATTTGACATTCATATCTGGATGGCTTACAAGATACTTTTGCACCTCTGAAGAGCTATTGAGATTGGGAAGTAATCGTCAATCTAACTTACATATAACTGGAAGATTTCTCCCTCCACTCCTCTCTGAACATCTGGGCTGATCTTCAGCTGGTGTAAATCAGTGTAGCTCTACTCAGTTACTCCAGCTGAGAATCTGGCACATGTGTCTTATAGCTCTTCCAATATTAAAAACACACATTCACTTTTTATGTGAGCTCAAATATTTATATGATATTCTTTGGATAAATTTTACAGTTTTTTTGGTGCAGGTTATCTCTCTCAAAGAGATAGGTGTAAGGAACATGGCAGCAGTCCTTAGGCTTTACACAGTCCCTGGTTTCTGCATTTCTTCTGTTGTTTGCATCATTGTTTTAATGATGTGAAAGGTACATGAAAAGATCCGTACAAGGGCAAGGAACTGATAGAGGACCAAAAGCTGTTTACGGATGAAATGCAAAGTACTGAGTGGGGTTAACTCCAGCAGAGCCAAATAAGTTGAGTTACATGGGTGCCATTCTAGAGTTGAAAAGCAGACTTTGTACATTTCTATATCTTATATGCCATGTCACTACATTGGAATATATCCATTATCATCAAGATAAAGGATCTGTGCTCATTTACATCATAGGACAAACTGGCCACTTATCTTTATACAGAAGTGTATTCATCTCCCTGAGATTACCCCACAAATTTAGGCTTAAGCTACATGAAATTGAGTTTAAAAGCTCTTTGTCACCACAATACCCCAGTTCCTCTAAGAATAAGACACAAGCTGTAATGGTCTTTGCAGCATCCCTGTCCCCATAGCCATTAGGGAGCCTTGGGAATCCTTTTTTCCCCAGCTGTGAACTTCTGCATCAGAAGATCTTTCTCCTAACTTTCACTGCTTTTTATATTATTTGATGGCCATCCCTTGAGTACTAGGGCAGACATGCTTGATGGCTTCTGAATCTTGACTGCAGTTCATCACTGTTTTTCACAATGGCTGCTGAAACAGCTCCATGTTAACTACTACATAAATCTGCTATTTCCCCGAACGCAGACAGTTTGGAATCCTCAGCTGTGTGACTATAGAGTTTTTCCTTCCCATCAGTCACACTAGAAAAGTTATTAAAACCAGTGTTTTTAATAAATCCCAGAAAGCTATGTATTTCCTGTACATGCTTGGCTAGCAAAAGAGGCTCCTTTTCAAAAGTGCCACATGCAAACCTTGTATCATCTGCCAAGGAAACAATACCGGTACTCAAAGCAGTAGAAGTGAGTGAACTAAAAGAGGAACCTGTGCATATTTCCTTTACCAACTTCCAGCTGGTGTAGAAAAATTACTAGGAATGAGATCTTTACACATTTTTAAAAGCCTGCAGGATTCCTCTGTCAGCACTAGAAAAAAAAAACCACTATTGCAAAACCCCTCTCCATCTAGTCTTGTCTGCCTACAGAATGAGCTGGCTACAAAACGCAGCTTACTTGGTCTGTCGCAACATCTGGAAGTCATATTGACACATCCAAGCAAATGAGAGTCAGAGACCAGTGAGTTATGTAAAGAATGAACACGTCTGGCAGACCCTCTCCCAGACACCGCGTTATCATGAGGGGAGATAAATGGAGCCCAACGGGGAAATGCAGGTGCAAGAAAAGGGTGACATTGGTACGCTCACCTTCATCATGTTAAAGGTCCTGCCTTTAATTTGTGTTCAGAAGGACAGCTGAAAGTTCATACGAATCAATACAACTTCCCTTGCAGGAAGTTAAGGGAAATACATTGAAATGCTGTTATAAACAATTAGCGGGGTAATAACTCCTAAGCTTTTGAGGTTTTTTAGCTCATCAGCTAAGATAAAGAACTGTTCACTCTACAGGGACTTTACTACCCTGATAGTCAGGGCTGCATTGAAGTTGCTGGTGACTGCAGAATGCCTTGCAAATAAAGCCTTGTTTGTAAATGGCATTTCTTTCATAGCTGCTACTGACTGGCAGGATTTCCATATATTGATGCTGCCTCTTTTCCCAGCTCAGCGTTACACTGCAAACTGAGACGCTCCAACTTGAACTGTTGTCACCAGCATGAACTGCTTGTTATCAGCCATTCTCACTTGGTGGTGTCAATTTTACATCTTTTAGGTCACCGAGGAAGTGTCGTCCTATTGTCTGTGTTTGGAGGCCACCAGAGCAGTGCTAATCACAGCTGGGATGCTGGCATGTTCCAAAACATCTTACAAATTCTGCTCTACCATCTGATGTGCAGTTTGATGCACAGATGGCATTGGTGAAATATCACTTGGATGCACCAAATATTTGTCAATAGCAAGTCCACACCTCAGAGCCATCCAACAAATCGGAATACACTGTTGTTGTGCTGACCTTTAATTATTGTGAATGTTGTTAAATGCCACATTGTTCCCAAACTGTGTGATAACCACTGAAAGACATGCTAGGTCTGCTACTACTGTTTTGCAGCTTTTTACTACGTGTGCTGTTTGGCACTGCCCTGTCTGAGTGACATCTCCAGGGGATGGATGGCTGTTCTAGGCAAGGACAGCTGGCATGGTGAAGGCAGGAGACGCTGATTTGGTTATGTATGTCACATCCCCACTGGCATAAGGGAAGTGCTGAAGACCCCAAGAGCTTCTGCAGCAGGGAGCAATACCACTTAAAAGTAAATGGGTTGCCAGGAAAGCAACTGCATGTGGTTAGAAGGTTATGAAAGCAATTGCATGTGGTTAGATAATGCACAGAGTTATCACCTGGCAGAGGTCAAAACCTGCATCCGCAACTCGAAGTCTCTGCCTGGCACCCTGTCTCCCAATCAGGCCCTCCAACAGATGTTCCTTCTCATTGCAGGAGGGTTGGACTAGGCGACCTTTAACAGTCCCTTCCAACCCAAACCATTCTATGATTCTGGGATCTTACAAGGAGGTAGTACAGAGCCAAAATCCAAGAATCATAGAATCATTTAGGTTGGAAGAGACCCTTGGGATCATCAAGTCCAAGCATCAGCCCTACTCTACAAGTTCTCCCCTACACCAGATCCCTCAACACCACATCTAATCTACTCTTAAACACAGTCAGGGATGGTGACTCCACCACCTCCCTGGGCAGCCCATTCCACTGACGGACCACTCTCTCTGTGAAATTTTTTTTCCTAATATCCAGCCTAACCCTACCCTGCTGCAGCTTGCAGCCATTCCCTCTTGTTCTGTCACAGCAGCCAGCTTTAATATCAATTGCATCCACTGCAGTTCACCATGCCTGTGCCCTCCTACCTGCCCTCCCTTGTTCCCAAGATGTCTCCTAAGAACGTGAACTGCTCTGGTAGCAACAGACTGCTCCCAGCTACTTCTTTCTTGGTGCAAGATAGGAAAGGACCAGGACCTACAAGGAGAAGCCATAAATTGATCCAGGAAGGATCAAGTCACCAGAGTGGGCGCTAGGTTGATTGTAGGGCAGCTTGGGGTCAAGTTATTTATCAATGGCTTTTTAGAGTGTTGGAGGCATAAATCTGACTGAAATGATAACATGTAAATTTGGGATTAGCGATCATATTCTCCCCCTGAAATGTCATCTCCAAATCAGAACTGCGGGCGGCATTTACATAGGGCAGCAGCCACCTCCTGTGCAGACTTCCCTTGAAAAACAGACAGCAGTAAATTGGTTGACTTACAGTGCAAAGTTATTTCTCCACACAGCTGCAGTCACAGAATAGGAAAGTACCTTATTCCTGTGGGTGTTAAAGGAAGCCAATTGCTGTTTATGAAGAGCCCATACACATCAGCTGCTGCAGCAGACAGCAGGCAGGGCAGCCTGGCTGCACTGTGGACAAGTAGCGTTGCCCCTCCGTACATCAACTGATCCCACACTGGGCCAAGACCATTGTGTTCCAGGAGGGAATAATTTAAATTTTTCATATCTGGAGGAAACAAGGAGATACTTCCAAGGCAGATCTGGGCCTCCAGTACATATCCCAAAAAGCAAACTGTGGGAATTTTAAAGGCATCACTCCATGGCAGATACCCATGTTTAATTATTGTGCTGGATTCATTCAGGTCCTATTTCAGGATCCCACCTAAAGGCACATGAGGGCCAGAAATTCAACCAATACCCTGAAGATCAGAGATCAAAGAGCAAGGGCTGCATAAAATAAATTCCTTCAGTCAGATGAGGGACAAGCTGGTCTTGATTTGACACAAACAGTTGTAGGGCTTTGTTGCAAACTACAACCGTGCAGGTATTTCATTTGTTTTTACCCTTGGCTGTTATCATCTCTCCAGAGCTGGCTCAGGCAGAACCTGGTCAGTTGGTTCCAGTCTAACCTTTCAGGGGAGGGGAAGAAGGAGGGACCCCTTATTTGCACTGCTAAGAAAAGCCAATCATTCTATCACCATCTGCCCTGCTCTGTTGCTAGATGGCTTTAAAAAAAAGAGCTAGGAAGAAAAAAAAAACAACCATCAACATACCCTACCCAGCCTGCCTCCACTGCATAGCTGCTCTAGTCAAAGGTTAAAAATGAACTCAGGCCAATGAGATGGAAATAGAGAATAAACATGCAGAAGCATCTGAGATTTACTACTTAGATAGGACTATTTTCCATAGGATTTGACTAAGAATTCCTGGCAGAGGAATGGAAGGCAAATCTCCCTCTGTCCTTTGAATGGAATGGGGATTTTCAGGTCTTTCGCTGGCTGAGTAAGTGCAGGCATGTGCAGCTTTCTGTGGATGTGGGAGATCAAAATACCATGTTCACCAGTCAAAGGTTCAGCATAAGCTTGCTGCTTTCAGAGGATCTGAGATTTAAACAAAGCCCGTAAAGGCAGCAGGAGCCTTCCTTGACTCAAATGGCTGATCCAAAAGCTCAGTGAAGCAGCAGGACATCTGAGTATGGATGGTATGCTCATCCTGAGTATGGGAGTATTTACTGAAATTTATTATGAATTTTACGAAGAACATTGCAATAATTAGGGCCAAAAGGTGCAAAATTCCCTTTTTCCCCTTCATTTCAGCTGAACAACTCCAGGCCTTATCAAATTCCAGCCCTGCAGCCCAAACATAGGAGATCTCTCCCAGCACTCATAAATTTGTATAGCATTCGGTATATGCCAAACCTATTTTTATGTAGGAACAGTTGTCATTAGAGCAATAAGCTTTTCCCAGTCTGGGAACACCACACGTCCCTAATTGACATGTCACACAGTCAGGACATCCTTAATTAAACCCTGTATAATTAACTGTGCTGCTCATACCACTCCAGGCACCCAAGCTGCTATCTCTGCAACGTGCTGTTCCAAAAGACATGAATGTACCCATCTGCTCCATGATACCTTGGGTACCTCCAGAAACCCTGTACAGCATAGATCAATCTTGTTCCCACAAACCCACCCACCTCTTCCCACAAGAAGAGATGTCCCATTGATTCAACCAGCCACATGCAGTACAAAAGCCTTTACGTTTTCTAAGTTCACATGAATATATCAGTTGATATACTTCAGAGTTGAGCAGAGGGGCAAGAAAAGAATGGTTTCTGACTCAACATAAAATTTATGTTACTGTAGGGTAGAAAAGTGCCTTTTTTTCCCCTATCATGCCCACACAAAACAACCCATAACATTGTCTGTGAGGACCTGATGGCACTGTACAGACCTGTTTATTGAAGTCAGCTTTACAAGCCTACTTGCCTTTTTATGATCTGTATATGTGGACTCCCACTTGGGAAATCCTAATCCCTATTTTCTGCCCACTGAGTGGTGTTTCCAAAATAATCACTCCATACTAAGCCCTGCAGCAGACATGGTACAAATGCAGAGTAGGAGACAAGTTCTATTGACCTAAACAGCCCCTCCAACCTAAATAAACAAACAGGAGAATAGAGCCTGTCCATTGCTGGGCACTGCTCTGTCCCCAGCTGGCAAATTATTCAACTGCTGGCCTTCACTTAAGCGTGTGTTCAAGCACTGACATTGCATGAGGAGTACTGGCTGGGAGACAGTTTTCAGTGTACCTTCTTCCCCTAAAATACTGTTATTAATGCATCCCTTCTAGTTTCCCATGTGCCTTTCCACACCCTTATGGTGGCTCCTACAGAGGATGGGGATGCAGGTATTGAGAGGCCAATGTCCCTAGCTCATGAGCCAGAAATAGATGCTGAGGAGCCCTCAGTTCTCTCATTCCTCCTGGTTTTGTAACTCTGCAAACAATACAGGTTACTCTGCTGTGCTGAGGGGAATGGGGAGAATGACTTCCTCCAGTGAAACCTGGGGACAGCAAAAGCATGTTGCAGTGTAGAACTATTTACCCTACATAGTAGGGCAAAAAGTATCTGGTCTTGGAGGTGAACCTGTAAAAAGTCAGGAAAACTGGCAAAAAAATGCCAAGGGAAGGCTCCACATTCTCAGCTGGCTGCATTCTCCTTGAAGCACAGAGATCCAAGTCCTCAACTGGAATTAACTGGTGAGGTCCAGTTAGATTATCCATTTATCTAACCAAATTCAGTATATTCCTTGGGACTGCATCGTGCTTGGCAATAACCTCCTTGTTCTATATGTGCTCTCAACTAGCACAACTCACGTTCAAAAGCTGAGATTTCCAGCCAGAGCATTGTTTGAAGTTTGGGATTTGGAGGTGGCTCAGCAAGTGAAACATCCCACATGACTTCAGATCACAGCAGTGGTCAGAACCAGAGCTGTGCATGCTGGCTGTGCCTAAGGAAATCCAGAGCAAACAGAGCAAGCAAGCCAGACCTTGCTGAGATCAACAAAGGGAGGCTGTGGCTTTGTCTTTTCCAGTGTGTTTACTACGTGGGCCATCTGGGTACATTAAGTATAATGAAGAAGGGTGGGAGGGAGAGAGGGTGTGCTTGAATCCTTTTGCATCATTGTGAAGTTTAACCCAAATTAACCATCTATTTTCAGACTTGCTGAGTCAAATATGGAACTAAATATCCCTTTGAGCCCAAATGCAGACGGCTCATCCCTCAATCATGGTGGATCCATCCACCTTCAATGGGGCGTGCAGGGAAGTCCAGGCGGCAGGTCTCATCTTCCCACATCTGAGATTCCTGCACAAAGCAATGTCCTCACCTGCAGAAAGCTCAGTTTGGATTTCCTCTGAAGGTATGACATTAGTTGAGGAACAAGCCTGCTGACCCTCCCATGCCCATCTCCCAGCTTAAGCAGATGGCAAATCCATCCAACAGTGCACCTGGCATTTTGCATTAAGCAAAGGTGGGGATAATGGCAGTAGTTTGCTTTTGGTCCTTCCCCTACTACCACCTTTGCACATGTACTGCAAACCCAGCAAGTGCTCTGCATAAAAAACTGCCTCCTCCCATCTCCATCAGGTGCTCAAGTTCATGGACTGAGTCCAGGCAGGGTCTGATCTGAAAGCAACCAAGATTTAGCCAAATGGACTTTTCAGGACAACAATCACTTTCCATGACCCTTAGCAGGAACCATTCCTCAGCTCTCATGTGAGACAGTTCTGACTCACTCCAAGGAGATGACAGTCTAATTCTGTTCCCTCTCTTACTGAACACTAGCAGGTCCAGCAGCAGTTCACACCATGTCTCAAACCAGTCTCATTTTTGATGTTTTGTCACTTACAGCTCTCCTTACTGATGCAGTTTCCTCACCTTTATCTCCCACTTTCTGGAAATGCCCTGCCTTTTCTCCACCTTATTCCTAAATTACAACCACAAATCTTCATACACACCACTCAGCAATATTTTTGAGTGACACTAGGACAGGAAGAGGATGGACACACACTTCTGAAGTACATCACCTGGTGTAGAACAGCTACTCTCACCAAAATATATATCTATTCATAATGTCTATCTCCTACTAAGATTGCATTTGGAAAACCAGAGACCATCCTTTTGCACCCTTTTGCTCCATTACAGTAATTTCTTTGCTGTCATCCCAGCAAAAGAACCAAAGAGATCTTTCTACATGGTTAGGAATCCTGACAGAAGGAAAAAAAGCCCTTCAATGTACTTCAAAATACCTAATAAAAGAGGTCAGTATCACAGTTCCCAACTGATAGTTGGGAAAAGCTCAGAAAGGGAGGTCATGCCTATCCTGGTTTGAAAAAGCAGGTTTGAGCAGCTGTAGAAAGCCCAGCTGGCTTTGCCTGGGGCCACAATGAGCTGCTGTGTGTGCCCCAGTGGATGAGAACATGCGTGCCCTGGATAATGCCTCAGGCGTGAGTCACTGGCTGGTTGTACAGCAAATGAGGATGGCCTCAAGGCACACATTGCCAAGCAGATAACTCAAAGACATCCAACGGGCCAGTTCTCAGAGCTGAGAGATGGACTTCAGACTCCTGGTCCTGTTCTGCCTGTATCCTTCCATTTTCCAGTCCACTGGCAATTAAAATACCCCCAGCTAGTCTAAAGAGTCTGCATTTTCAAGATAATGATATTCAAACATTATATTGAGAATAGTCATTCTTTATTAGTATAGAGATGGATCAGAGTACCCAGTGCCTGCGATAATGACATTTTCATCAATATATTGAGTGACATGCAGAGTGCAAAGCAGGGGATGGGTGCAAAGAGGATAAGTGTACCCTGCAGAGTCTCTCATTCTCTGTAAAACCAGCCCTCAAGATATGTTTATTGTGGAACAATGGTAATTAGAGGAACAACTAGGATTTACCAGAAAGCTCCTCCTTGGTTTCTTGTTTTCTAATGGTATCATATCTAACCCTGGTATGTGCTATAGTATGTGGTGGCAAAAGCAGGGCCATAGTGTAAGATAACATGCTCCAAGTACTAAAAGGAGCAAGGACATCTACAAAAGGTAAAGTCTGATGTTTAAACAGCAGACATTATAATTTAGGTATTCTGACAGGAGTTCTACTCGTCTTGAAGACAGTCAAATAAAGTACTTGTTTCAGCTCCCACCAATGCTTTTTACACAAGTCCCTGATTGAAATGCTGCAAGGAACTGCTCTAGTCATAGCAACTATGGATTTTCTGTGCAGGCTTTGAAGCCGCATAAGAAATCAGACTTCACCAGACTTCAGTCCTACCTGTGCTAATGCATGTAATAAAGACACCTGTGCTGCTAAGAAATTAATTCTATTGTGATACAGACATTTCAAGCAAGTCACCAGTCCCGTTTCCTCGATATAATGGGCTAGAAATGTTTGTACTACACAGATGACAGATGTGCTACAGAGCTCGAAAGTTCATCTGGTGTGAATAATTCATTCCTTGGGTGGGTTCTCTCCTTGGATGAATCATTCTGGACAAAAAGTCCTAATCATCCACCCCAAATCAGATAATGTTCTTCACCTGGCTGCAACCACATGCTAGATCTTTCCCACACTGAATTAATCAAATTACCAGTGATTCACCCACTACTGTAACTGGTACAAGTTCAAGTGTAGAGGTTACCCTGAATCGATGCAATATCCAATAAAAGTAAGAATAAAAAATTATTCTTGAGTTGGAAGGACAGTCATCACTTAATTAGGGCAAAACCAGCTCAGTTTTACTAGGCTTACTGCAAGAAATAAGTCCTCTTGCTCCCTTCACCAGTGCCCTTCACTATTTCATCCATGAAAATGGCAGCTTGTTACATAATTTTGGGTGAATCTCAAAGAGTTGGGTTAAACAATCCAAAACTCAGAAAGTTTGTCCAAGCTATTTGACCTTCTTACGTATGCAAAGTCTGGTACCAAATACTTAGTCATTTACATTTCCAGCCAAAAGCAGAAGCACAAAGATCAAAACAGATGAAAAACAATGTGGAGAAGAGCATGCAGTCGTCACTGGAACCGATTACCACACCAACTCTATAGAACTACAGAAGTCAACAGCTACCATTACTTCTCTTGTGACAGTCAAAGTGAGATTTGCACACTAAAAGGCATAGATGTGACTGATACCAAAGTCAAAGGGCTTTTCCAATTTGGTTTCTGCCCCAGCTTTGTTTTCCAAGCCAAATCTATCTTTTTCGGAAATTGCTCACAACTTTCTTTAAGGATTCCTTTGGGAGATGAAGTTTTCTAGGCTAAGATTCAACCCAAAAGGTTTTAATTTTAACCAAATTGATTTGACTGTTTTTGAGTGGTGAAGGAATGGAAGAAAATACTTTTCCCATATGTTCCAGTCAGAGAAGTATGTTTGCCGAGAAGAAAGAATCCTTGAGGAGACAGAGGGAGAGAGGGGGTAAACGTCTCTAAAGGATAAAAATATTCCCAGACACAACACCACCATGAGCTCAGCCCTAACCTTGCGTCAAAGAACACAGCAGCAACGGCATTTGCGTTTACACCAGCTGAGTATCTGGCCCATAGGAATAGAGAAGAAAGCTTTCTATTAAAAATTTGGATAGGATGCATCAGAATCTAAACAACATGGAAAAAGCCTTATATGTTAACCCCCTTCTTGCTCTTTCCCAAGACTAAAAGACAGCATATTCCAATACATGGAGAAGACAGCCCATGCAAGCCCTACCTGGACACGAGTCCCTGCAGTAAGACATCTTTGCCCAGACTTTCAGCAAGACTCAGGACTCGCAAGGATCTGGGCTTATTAACCAGAAAGGGTGACCAACAGCTGAGTGCTCCTTGACAGCTCAGCTGCTCAACCTGTCTGGGGCAGACCAAGCCTCCCATATCTCCACCTATTCCTTCTCAACTAAAGTGAGGAAATATGAACTCCAGGAAGAAAATGAACAAAGTAATTTGTTCAAGCAGTGAATAGTACTCACAATCAGAGTTGCCCAAATCTTAGCAATTCCAGTATGAGGGAAAGACAAACCTTAAAACTGATAACTTTCAGTCTCAACCATCAAAGCCCATGGATCTATACTGCAAGACGACCCATGCTGCAGTGCCACTTTAGGCAGGTTTCATAAGGCTTGAGGCATCCCCTTATCTTATAAGAGAGCCAGGTCTCATAAGAACCCAACTGCACAGCATGAAGTCCAGAAATTCAAAAACATGGTTCATTTCTTAACTTACTCTCAGTAGAGCCTCCAAGGTTTTCCACATTCCTGGCGTCACATGCCAAGCCTGAGACACTTCAGTTTCCTCAGCTTCCAAGGAGGTTTTCATCATGAAATTGCCATGGAACTGTGGATAAAAGAGGCTCCGGAGTCCTGAGTAGCACACTGATTTTTATTTAATACCATCATTATTAAACGCCCGTCTCATAGTTACCTCACTATGATCACTAGGCCTTACACAAAAGTGTGAATTCCCTACCTCAGAGAGTTTACAATATAAAGATGAAAAGCAAATAAAGGGGGAACTGGGCAAGGATATAAGTAGAGATATATAATTCAACTTCAGTTTGCAGAGTGAAAATCTATAGGTATACTAACTAGTACCTATGAATTAACTCCTTCAGTACTTCCCCTTGGCTGTTGCTAGTCTATTTGGCTTTTACATCAATGTTTATTACAGATGTAGACCTTAGGGATAAAATAACTGGTTTTGTGTTCTGTCTCTTACAACCTCCTTTGAAGGCTTGTCATTGGTCTCTGCTGGACACCAGCTCCTTATAAGCACTTGAGCACAGCTGGAAGACACTGAGAGTGCTTGTAAGCATTTGATAGGACACAGGTGAGCAGGGGGCAGAAGACTAGGTAATGGAGAGGAAAAAAAAAAAGCAAACGAGGTCTGAAAGGCTAAGCCTGAGACCCTCACACTTAGTATAAGTAGACAGAGAGAAGCAATAATGGAAAATAAGAGCAAATGGCTGTAATACCAACATCATAAATCAGCAGATCTTCTTAGTAATAATCCAGCTTTCATACCTTTAGCAGCAGTAGTCTGGGGGAGGGTACATGAGAAAAAATTAGAATGAAGCTCAGAAGGAAGAAAAAGATGAGAAAAGAAGGAGGGAGAGCACTTTGTACACAATAAAAACTATTAAAGTGTTCATATAGGTTATATGCCTGTAGCAGAAAAGACAGAAGAGTCACATAATGTGACTGGTAGCCATTGGCAGGAAACCAGTAGGTTGGTATTTTAATACCTAGAAAAGTTTACATGAAGATAGTCAATGATGATGAATAATCTGTTTATATTTCACACCATGGAGTCCTGGAGGCAGGAGTGTCCAGAGGAATATAAAACAAGTCTATTCTAAAAATTTCTCTGAACTATATCAGTATGAAGAAACAAGTGTAGATAGCTTACAAAAAGAGCCCTCTTGCTTGTACAGTTTAGCCTGAGTGACATAACCCATCCAAATGGAAGCCGATTTTACCATCTTGCTTTTTGCACAGGAACACTGGCCAGCACAGCTCCACTGGATGTGAATGTACCTGACTACTGCTGGTCCATAACATAGGTAGGTTCTTGCAAAATACACCTATCTCAGGTTCCAACCCTGCCACAGGATCAGCAAAGTGACATTGTAGGAAAGGTTTCCTGTATTGCAACCTGCTAATTTGCCTGCTGTTGTCAAATCACAATGACATGAGTCACACCTCTTAAAAGCTGTATGTTTAGGTTAAACATGATGGGACTTTTAAAAAATGTTAGGTAATTAACTGCCTTTTGTTTAGGGTTGCTATTTGTGCAGGTTAGAACTTTGGTAACAAAGTTGATTTTTTCTACCCTGGGAACTGCAGCTGAAGCCAGTTGTGTAGGATTACATTAGTGTATCACCAAAGCAGAGCAGTACTGCAATGTACACCTGTGGCAGCACCTACAGCTTGCTCAACCAGCCACCCCTCCAGGTCCAGCCACCAGTGGGGACAATAGCATTGGCCACAGAAGGGAGAGACTCTGAATCTGGATGTGGTACAGCCCTCTTTCTCCAACAACTAGAATATTCCCATGCCTGACTCACAAGGTCAGGACTCCAGAGAGAACCTGGAGCTCCTTATGTGGCCTTGGCTCCTTATAGGCCCATGTATGAGCTTGGGGTTGGGCCTCAGTGTCCAAGTTTCCTATCTATCAAAGGGGATAATATCTTTACACAGGTCCAAGCTGGTCTCTTTTGACTATTCAGAGCAGCTGAATAGTATGTAAAACAGGTTAAGGCAAGAGCTTCACCTGCAAATGCAATTAATTCATGTTTATAAATGCTCTTGCATTTAATCCAACAGTAAATTTGATTTTGGTCCAGAATAAGTACACTGACCTGCTGACAAGCACCCAGGTCCTGAGGTGCCATGGGCAGTACTTTGTTGCTTAACAAGTTCTTGATTCTTCTGTGGTATAACCTGTCCCTATACCAAAATCAGCTACATTGTTGAAAATAGGACAGTTCTGTGCCTTTCCTGCAAAGTCTGGGCTGTTGGGTTATTGAGGAAGTCCATAAGTTTAAATATTAGGAAGTCACAAGGCAAAGGCAGTGTCATGAAGAGCAAGCCTGAAGCAGTGGAGAAGAAATTAATAAGGTGTTACAGCACTGCAATAACTGTGACCCTTTAGTATGTATCCTCTGAGGACCTCAAAAATCTCTAGAAGATTCTGGCTACCATGAAGCTTTATGGGTTCTTCCCTGATAAGGAAGGAGAAATGGAACCCATGAATGGTTCCACTTGCTGATGGGGCATGCTCACCCTCCATTTCCTATACTTCCGTTACCATAGAACGTGTGAGAACAATCCTAGTATCAAACTGGGGTGTGGAGAAAATCCTCTCTGGTTCAGATTTCAAGACTCCACCAGAAGGGAGCAGAAGAGACCCGCAGAAGAGCTCAAAGTAATGCATGTACTGTGGACAGTGTTGTCCTGCACAGAGCCTGGCTTTGCTCAAAGTGCTTCACAGCCAGGCTCCTAACGGATAGGATGACTGCAAGATTAAGAAATCTCATCGACGTCATCTTGTAGCCCAGGAAATCGTAGTTCTACAATTTTCTCTACATGAGCAAGTTGTATGCCTGCAATCATGCTAGCCCACTGAAGACAGTACAAATTGCCCCTTTCCCACCACTGATAAACTTAAGAGTTTATAAATATGTGTACACCAGAAGAGTTCAATCCTATGTAAAAGGAACATAAACTATGTCCAGTTTCACACACTTTTCAAAAAATATAACTGTATCAATATTTACTAGTATGGCAGGTTAAGACCAAAATACAAATCTCCCCTTCCATACTGCCATGGATACATTGGTCCGCGTATCAAATTTGCAGTCAAGAACTGAAAAATCAAGTCTTAAGGGAGCACCATGAAAAGAGCAGCAATACAAAATCTAGTTTAAATCACGTCTAGTTAGGAATGTTTAGAACATGTTTCTTCATAAAACTGGACAGTAAGTGCAGAAAAACAAGCTTTTGCCTGGTGCAGAATAGCTTCCTAGAGAGCAGTTCATGAACCCCTGTCCTGGACACAAGGCTTTTGTTGCTGTCTGGCACACAGTTGCAGAAGCAGCCCTGCAGCAAGTTTTACAACTACTTTGTTGGAAGACCAACATTAGCAAAACAGTCAATGTAAATATGCCAATCTTTAACTGCCAATCTGACAGCAGCTCCCCCCAGAGCGTGGGTCAGGGCTCTCTACACCACTACTGGAGATTCAGTGCCTCACACGTGACCTTGACAAACTTGTATGAGAGGAAAGAAAGGTCTGTGACTATTCACATCTGGCCCAAATTCAGGGTCATGGTCTTTGGGAAGGCTTAGGAGTATGAACTTTTCTCAAAATTCTCATATGCTAGTCACTAGCAGAAGTAGTAGCAGAGAAATCTTGGACACTCAATACAAACAGTTTGGTTGCACAGAGTTGACCTGCAGAATGCCTGACACAACGGACATGAGGATTATACTAAACCCTTCTTCTCCATGGGTGAGAGTTCAGATTTATAAGTGATCGTGAATTATTAGATTAAAAACCTGGGTTTGAATGACATTTGCTCATTAACTGTAAGCTGATCAAAGAAGTAGAAGTGGCTAACCTGCATGCAGATCCTCTTTTAAGTCCAAGAGCAACCATCCCCTTGGATCTAGCAGGAGCAGCCATGGATATTTATTGTCTTTGCTGACCAACTCAGTGTTAGTGCTGCCAGAGTTTACCTGGGCCAAGTGGGCACTCCCTAAACTGTTCAAGTGCAAGACCAGTCAGTTCAGGACACCATGTTTCTGCCAGATAAAGCAGAAAAACAATCCCTTCAGAGAGGAGCAGTTGACTCCCAGGTGCATGGTACTGACGATCTGCCAAACAGCATTATGACCACTTACTTGGATTAAGCAGTTTCAGCAAGAGGTCTGACCAACTGATTCTGCCCAACATGGAGGAGGGTAGAATCACATCTGCTACCAAGGTGGAAGAAAACGGTAACTCAACAGATGGTGGTAGGCTGGTGGTCAGCAGAGGAGGCAGATGTCCCTAAACAGGAGAGCCAACTTTGCACCAACGTGGTCAAGATCTGGGGTCTGGTGGGGCAATGGAATCCACCCCCAGCAGAGCTGTGGGTCAGCCCGGTACAGGTAGTGCCCAAACCCTGCCTGGACATCTTCAGGGGCATGGCCAGGAACCCTATGGGCTGAGAAATGGATCCTGTTTATCCCCTAAACTCAAAGCAGAGTTAAAATTCATCAGGCTTTCCTAGCAGCTGGATTATATACACAGAAAACTGGGTGTTGATGTTTACAAGACCCAGAGTTTACTTCTATTTGTTTCCATGCACAATGAACAAAACATTTAGGTACTTTCCATCTAATACTCTTGTTCTTTTGTCTCAGCTGTCCAAGAATGAGGACTGTGTGTGACCATGAGAAGGGAAATGCTTAGAAATCCTTCTTGTTCGACTGCTGCTGTTTCTTGCTGACATTTAGCCCAGACAATATGAGCACCACCCTCAGTTACACCCAGCTGGGCTCGGTGACTTCACTGGGAAGCCATGGTGTGGCACAGCTGTAACCAGCAACAGACACAGCCAAATATTTCTGTGTGGAGCATGAACACTCTTTGATAGACTGAATTTTTCTTTTCTTAGTATATTTTGGGTGCAGCAGAAGTTACTTTAACCTTGCTGCACCATTCTTCATCCCAGGGGTAACAGTGCAGGGCAGAAGATATGGGAAGCCAGGTTGACCCTCCTGGCTCTGCCCCAGGGACAACTCTCCCCTCTGCTCCTACATCCTCATGAGGGGGAAGGAGAGATCCTCACACACCTTGCAGGGCCCTGCAAGCTAGAGCCAAAAGTGCAGGCTAAAAAGCTGCCTCATTTAGTTGCTACCGTTCACACCTTTCAACATACCCACTGCAAAGGGTGATGGTAGTCACAGGGGAACGGGGCACACAGGAGACCCCACGTGAAGGGAGCAGGAACTCAGACTGCCATTATGCTGATCCATCTGCCTCATTTCACTTGCAAATCTGCAAGTCTCTGAAATTAATCTGTGTGGCTGAAATACTGAAGCAAACCAAGACATGCCCCAGCTGAATAGGAAGATGCATCCATAGTTGGAGGAAGAAGGCAGAAGCTGGGGTCATCTCTCCAGCAGCCACCTCCAGCCAGAGGGCTCTGAGAACTCACATGCTGGAGGAAGAAAACCCCATCCACACAGCCTGTTCCTCCAGGGATCCTCACCCTGTGATGGGGGTCTGGTTGCTGCTATGACAACCAGACTCTCCATATGCAGATGCCCTGGTCCTGGCTCTTGCTGTGGGTCAACCCCATTGCCGTTGTTTTGCCCATTGCAAGGGCAGGCTCTTCATGCCAACCCAGCACGCTGCCGTGTCCAACACCAAGTGTGGAGCAGCTCTGAGCCAGGACCTTCAGATAGAAAAACTAGAAATCCATACAAGTAACAGCCAGTTTCACTCACTTGGTCACTGGAAACCCTGCTTTCAACTCTGGCTAGTCTTGCACCACTCAGCTTCATGTACACGGGGTGGTTGGCATAGGGAGAGGAAGACAAGGATTGGATCAGCCTGCAGTGTACACCAGAGTACCAGACCTCTGCGTGCATTTCAGCCCACCCTGTCCAACAAGTGCTCCCCCTCACAAAATACAAAAATTAATAAAAAAATTTAACAGCCAGAATGTCCCAGTTAATGATTAAGCGGGGACAGTTGCACAACTTCCCCTGGAATGTCTATGTTGATGGCTGCGGTACATTGACAGGCAGGAATGGCAAAAACACGCTGCCAGTGAGGAGAGGACAGGGCCTGGGTGCCGCAGCAAGACTCGGCAGGAGTCTGCTTCCCCCATTAGTGGATCTCGGCCCCATGTTTCAGAGGTTTGGGGTGCAGGGCTGGTGACAGCCAGCCCCAGCAGCATGTGGGAGTCCTACCATCATGGTGAGCAGGAAAATACAGCATTGCCGTGTGTTTTATACAACTGGTTCACTTGCAGGCGTGGGTCAGTGCAAAGCAAATGCAAACCTCATGCTTCAGTGTCCTTATATATACGTTTAACAGCGCACAGTATGCTCATAAAAGGGCTGAGTCTCCAGGGCTAACTTATAAGTGCCAGAAAAAAATCCATCAAGATTGATGAGTCTTTTTTATGGCGTTCGGTACGTCTGACATTATACCGGACTTTGAAAAGTCCTGCAGGAACAAGAGCTGTTAAACATCTAGAATAAATACAGTCAAATAGAAGTTCAGACACCCAGCTGTTCGTTTGCATGGGCATGTCCTATACTCGGAAACACGGTAAGCTTTTAAGTCAAATTCCTGGAAAGATTAGCCTAATGCAGACTCCCAGATCCAACAGCTCATTAGGAAGAGATTCTAATGCAACACCTTACAAGCAGTCCATGCCTGTGCCAGCAAGGCAGCTTCTTGCACATAGTTTTTGGAGACAAAAAGCTGTTTGGTGGGTCACTTCAGCTTCAGAGACAGCATCCAGCCACAGACAGCATCCATCTGGCACTCCATGGTGACAAGGAACAGGGAAACCTAATGCTGCCGCTCAAAAATGGGTTAGTGAATTGATTCATCTGTCAGAATAATGTGCTTCATGACACAGCTTTTACTGTGTCCAGCAGAGGGCAAGAAGGTAAATGTATAATGGCCAGCACAGTGCGTGGGCTATTTAATGATATATCCTGCAAAGAAAACCCTCCAATGCCAGCTTACTTCATTATTTAAATTTTTTTTAAAAATTAACAAAATATAAATTTCCTGATCACAGTCTGCATGAAGGCATCTGGAGGTAAACCAGGTAATTTCCAGTGTTACGAATTTGTTCCTCTAAAGAGTTGCAGGAAAGGGATTTCTGTAGAGGTCGCTGAAAAGTAGACTTGAAGACAAGACATAGTGAGCAAAGGAGATGAGCCCACTAGAATCATTGGACCATTTTCAGGCAGGCTCCAACCTGCAAGCTCAGAAACCCCTTTCTCTCATGTTGAAGAAAACAAGACTACGGACTGACATTTGTTGTAACTCATCTACACCACATAGATGCCTGACTTACCTTTAGATGAGCAACCTTCTCAGTCTTGAGATCAGTTCCATCCCTCAGCCATGCCTTGGCCACCCAGTGGCCCCTGCCTGGTTGAGACTACGGAAATGCTTCATAACTAGCAGCAATTATCATTGTGGTTTCATCATTGCTTTTCCAAGTGGCTTCTGCCTCTGCTGTTTGGAAACAATGCTCAAGGCTACCAGAACCAGGTCAATAATTCATCTGGGAACAAAAAACTGAGATGAAGGAAGATGGTGGAGGGAGGACCTTTTTGCTGAGGGAAGGTTTTCTACCCCATTATAAGAACCAGAAACAGTCATGGGAACTTGGACACAGAGAGCAGAACGCCAAGATGGGATGCCGAACCCAGTACAAGGGGACACCAAGTGCTGGAGCATATTGCTTCATTCTGCTGACATTAATGCTCCACACTAATTTGCACCACAGTCAGCTGAGAACTCAAGATCCTTGTAGCCATGGGTGCACTATATGTAAATCCCAAAGTGCCAGAAAGCAAGCTCACATAATTTTTAGAAATGAAACCCTGCTCTAAAAGTTAATGGGCTGGGATGGCCATGGTTCTGTGAGACAATGTTGGGGGATTTTGAGATGTATTTATTGTGGTTCTGGAAAACGCAGAAGAGCTGGGGTTCCCTACAGCTTGTCACAGGGAGAGAGGAGTGTTCTGTGCATGCAGCAATTGCTGGGAGGGAGGGAGGCATGGATGCTATTAGGAATGTGCCTGTTCCTCCCTCTGTTTCCCAGCCCTGCGCTCCCCACTGCCTTTCCAGCAGCATGGCTGTATTCATCTCTGATGTGGCCTGCATACACAGCACTGGCAGTTGATGGAGCACTCTCAATGCTCTGAGCATGCCTGCCCTCTTCCAATGGGTTTTACCTACCAATATAAATCAATTATTCAGATTTTTACAAAAAAAGAAATGCTTCCTAAGGAAAGCTCATAAAGCATTTAGCTTTCTGATTTTCTGAGCCAGATCCATTGACACCAGATTAAGTCTTCACATCATTTCCCTCTTCCAGTGAAACTCTTTCTTCTCCCCAAGTGTCCAGCAAAGGGCTTCAGAAATCAGAGAAGCTTGGCTTCTGAAAACCCCACCTTTGCAGATGTTTTTTTTTTTTTTTTGAGTTTTGCACACTCTGCCTGCCTTTAAACCCGGGAGACCACCACTTTTAACGGCAACACAGCTGTCCATGCTGGGAGCCTCAGGTGACAGCCACTTGCAGAGGGCAAAGTCTCATCTGATTCGATGGGTATTCACAGGGATGAAGTCTATGCTATCTTTGCAAGGGCTGGTAGGTGTTGATGTCCACCGAGAGTGCTGGTAGCACTTTCCTTATGTTCCACCGCAGGACTGAGCTCTTCTTTCACTTTCTCACCTCAAGTTCAGTTTCAGACCACCTTGCTTGGCACAACTGGGAAGGTGAGCAGCATGTACCATTTGTATGTAATGAAAGGTTATCCTCTTTTGCCATGTCCTAAGGAGCCGTTACCTCTATCCTCACCCTCCTGTCCTACCCCACAACTATGTTCCTGATTTTTGGTGGTTTTGTAGGTAGCATCACAGCTTTCTGAAGGAGGGTTTCTGTCTTGGTAAGACTTTGATAAAGCACTTTTAAGATACCTATATTTTATTATATTCTATTTTATTTATATATTTTAAAATACCTATAACACAGGAATACCCGAGAATGATCAAAACTAGGACTTTGTTTCCATTCTTGCGAGTTCAGCTTTTGCAGTACTTTGTAATAAAGGGTACTCATATGTTATCATGAATTAATTAATGAACACTCATACACCACTCACCCAAATGTTTCCGAAGTACTTATCACATGTTCTTGTTTCTTTCTCATCTTCTGAGTATTAAGCAAAAGGTTTTCCCTTGTCATTTTTCCCTACCAGCACATATATGGATTTTTAACCCAATAAAGAACCAATGAGTGTGTTTGCCAAGAGGTGGAGTACATAATTCTGTACATCTGTAATGCTATTACCCAAAAACTCAGCTTTTGACAAATATTCACCCCAGTATTTGTAATGGGCTGATGTCTCATAGAAAGCTCAGGGTGGTTTTCTCCATCACATACCCTTTTCTTCATTGCAAGGTACACCCCTCTCCAAAAGAGGGGAAAGCAACATAGCAAACCACGCATACACAACTCCTCACCAGAAAAGATCAAAGGGAGCATCATGGAGAGAAATGCTCAGACATTATGAAGAATAGAATGGCATAAAACCTGCTGAATACAGCACAAAGGAATAAACATCAAGTATCAAACTTCAAGCATCTGTCCCAGTACATACTTGAGTCTTTTCCCAGTGCTGAACACTGGGGAAGGTATATTGAACTCCATAAGCAGCATAGCTTAAAAAAACCACTGATAATTCTAGAGAAGTTAAAACCAAAAGGAATGACCTTGCCTCTCAGTTCTCTTTGTATTTATTGAAATGGCTTTTTCTGCTTAAAATAGTACCTTGATATGACTACAACATACCTTTTAACAAGGACCCCATTCAAGTAGTAGCTACAAAGTGGCAGATAACCAACCACATCCCATAATAATTAGGTGGATCATCTTCTCATTAAAAGTTATACTTTCTTTTTGAGTTCCAGCATCTCTCTTCAGCTGGCTGCAAACACTTCGTGTTATTGCTCTTTCCAGAAGAAATGGGGTGCCACTCTCACTTCTGCTAGTACTTAGCCTGCCCTGCTGTAAATTAAAATGAGAGGGAGTTTCTTACACCTCTTAACTGTAAAAAGAGGTTTCTATAATCCTGGCTCCTCTTTTGGGGGCACTTTTCTGTGCACCATTCATTTCTTTATTTCTTTAAAAAGCTCTAGAGGTGAAGGTACTATGTCGGTATCAGTCTTGCCAGTACTCGATGAAAACAGTATAATCCACCTGAACAGATAAATGAGTGAGGGAGTAAAAGCTATGAAACTACTCAAATTTTAGTCACACACTTGACACTTCACCACCACAGAAATGCAACCAACTTCCAGAAGCACCATTGGCGCTTTAAAACTACACTTCAAATACACACTACTTGCTTTAGTCATGACAAAAAGAGCACTAAAAAGAGTGTAGTAAAATATCATACAATATAACTTATTGTAATACAATATAATTACTAGAACTGCAGAGATTAATATCCCTGCATTTAGAAGAAGTGCCTTTTTCAAACTTTGAGGGTCATATCTTAAATCCTTTAACAACCACTTAATGTTATGGTAGTGCCACTATGTCTGTGCTGCTGCACGTGATTCAGTCTCATGCAGCCATGTACAACAGATTAAGTTTTGGTTATATTTTAACTGAAGTAAAAATACAAGTCATGCAGCTGTTTCATACACGGTAGTATCTCATCTATGTAATGTAATCAAAATGCCCTCTGAGAGCTCGTATGCCTGTTAAAGTTGTCTTTGGTGAGTAGAATTGGACTAGTGGTAATGAATCATTGTGCCTGTCTGTAACACAAGTCACATGAATTACAAAATCCCAAGAGCAGCCTTTTCTAGGTCACAAATAAATATATTTTAAACGACTGTTGGTTCTACCTTCAAAAATCTTTGCAAATTCCTTAAGTATCTCATAAAATCCAGATTTTCCAGACTGCTCTGGCAGGGATTTCAAGTTTGTGCTTCATATCATTACTGAGGAGTTCATAAAAAGCATACTTCCAAACTGGGCATGCTTTTTCACCCCCAGCCACACAGTAAATGCATTTCAGTTCTTCCAGGAGTCCACCATAAGAAGCAAATCAAATAACTCACAGCTTGTAGCTAGACTGGAAATTAAAGACAAGCAGGAGCAACAACCAGACTGACAAAACTCTAATCCAAACAAGATGATCTGATTATATTATGGGGAAGTTTTTTCTGAAAGCTCCTGCAGAAACAAGGGCATTCATCAATATTTCAGAAATTCTGCCTAGACACCAGCCCTTGGCTAGATGTGTAATTTTCCCTAAGTGTAAAAATTACTGTCAGCACATAAGTGATGGGGCAAAGTTGCAAACAAACTGCAGATCATGTTTGCTAGAACTGATGTGGGCTGATACAGCCCATGTAAGGAGAAGCCTGTATGAGTGTAAGGATGTGTGTGTAAGTCATGGAGCTGTCTGAAAACATGACTGGTCAGCTCTGAAACCAACTATTATTCATGGTTTCTCAGGAAAGCAACATAGAGTCTCTTTAAATGCGCCACATAGGAAATTCTGTTCATGGGTGCTTAAAAACTTAGAACAAGGACAGAGGAAATCTGTTTTACAGAGGAAGGCAATGCTCTAGATAGAGACTGCATGTTACTGAATATATTGATTTTCAAATATAGATACTATGAAATTTTTCAAGAGTGGCAGCCCGTTCTACAGCAGTCATTGCAATAAAGGAAAGAAGACAGTATTTTCCAGACAGTCTTAATATCTGCACACTGCGTATCCTGACTCTAAAAATAAAACAGAAGAATTACAGCAATAAAATTCCAACACTATATTTCTGTACAAATTATTTCCACCTTGTCACTGAAAGAGTAGAAATGGACATAACGCTGAACAAATGATCAAAACAGCATTAAAATATGATATTCCTGTAGGTATTTGTTTGACTCTTGACAAATGACTTGAGATTATTTACAGAGCACTATGTAAATGAAATGAAGTATGCACACAGACATATGCATACATGATGTTTATTATGCATAAGCATAGCCAGAATTTCTTCAGCCCCATTAGTTTAAATGTATGCCATCCCCTCCTCACCATCCTTTCTCAAGAGCATTGCTTTTTCAAAACAGTAAGGTGTTTTATGAAAAACTGGTTACAACCAGTTCAAACAGGCTGAAATTTATGTTCTTTCTATCAGCAATTGGTCTCTTGCAAGGAGAGCTAAAGGGAAATGATCCTTGAAACACCTTCTGGGTGGCTATGGAAATCCTTTTAATAGTATACTACTCCCAACAGTGACAATAAGTAGATACTATTTGCCAATAACATTGATTGCCATCAGTCTGGAGTTACTATACTTTCACACTTATAAACTAAATCTCAGATAACTCATATATAAAAGTATGAGTGGTTATAAATGTGTCCTCAGTTCACCTCAGCATCAACTACTGCCCACAAAGCCGGGGGTGGAGGCAAGTGCCAGTCAAGGTGGGACAGGTAGGTGGGGTCCAGGCACTGCTGCGATGCAGCTTCCCCTCATGTCACTCGTATGCACACGTGGTCCCTCCTACTGCTGAATGCCAGGGACTTTTCTACAGGTGATATGTGGATTTGTGTGTCACTACTTTAAAATACTCATGGGAGCAGGATAAGGATGCCTGGTGGCATACCTCAAGCTGGGCACACAAAATCCTCAGTCCCTTGCTAGTTAAGACAGTTTCAGATGAGTAGCAACACACCAGAGAGGACAAGGGAGATGCAGAAGTGACAACATGCAGTGCCCTCCAGTAGACACTGGCAGGGCAGGGAGCACAGCAAGCTGCAGTGACAAGAAGAAACATCATAACAAACATTTCCAGCAAAGCCTAATCTCCACAGATTAGTCCAAAACCTGGCAGAAGTCATACTAGTGGTATCAGGACTTTTTCCAAAGGAGACTTTCACATATATGCACACTTACATTGCTAACTGAAGTTAGAAACGAAAGACCCACTAGGTAATTCAGAACAGCCCCCGCAACTTCTGGAATGTAGGAACTGTAGGAAAGCCTCTTTCAGAAATAAAACTAAGGGGATGGACAGGCATGTTTACTCACAACCTTTGTCGTTTTACTTTAATACAGCAACAATGTACAAACAAGCCATGTTCCTTCACCTGCCTTTTTGTTATTCTGATTGTCCTAGACATGCTTCTCTGCCTCTCTTGTGGGTTTAGTTCATTTTCCTTGATTGGAAGTCACCAGAGATGTAAACCAGAACTGCCAAGGAATTGCTCCACTCTAGTTGAGCATATGTGGATAGTCAGCATTTCAGTCCCAGGAAAAGGAAGGGAAACCTAACTCTAATCTACTTGTGAGGCACAGGAATACCTTTTCCTCAGAGACGGTGTGTTCCCTGGGTCCTGTCCCACTACCAGGGAGACCTCCTCCTTTTTGCAAAAAGTTGCTGGGTTTGTCCAAAGGCCGGTGCCCACATCCCTACACAGCCAGGGCTGCTGATGCCCCCAGCCATTTTCAGCAGCAAAGGGTCCTACAGCACAGTAAGTATGTAAGTATGGAGGACTAGTCATAACAGGCCCCAGCTGGCTCATAGCCAGCTGGATCTTGAATTAAATTGGTATTAAATTTTGGATTCTGTAGGCTACTCTTCTCAGATAATATGTTTTTGTGTATTGCCTTGTTAATATGCTTTTGAGTTGCCCACTTGCACAGAAGACACATGCCAGCATGCAACCTGGACAAGTACCCGTGTCGTGAGACTAGTTCTGGGTACATTGAGCTGGGCTGAATTCAGAGAGGGAAGGGGTTATTTCTGTTAGAGACACTGAGGACAACCAGCAGGTCCCATGCCAGGGTCTAACTTCTTCTGCTAGTATGGTTGTACACAAATACCAGTCTGCCTGGAGCTGGAGGACCAGAAGGTGGTTTGTAGGGGTTGAGGCACTGCCCACAGCCCTGCTGGCCCCTGCCCTCACAGATAGCCCACATTCAGTTATCAAAGGCCCTAGGAATTGAAGGAATGCAGCACATAGCTGGGAAGACTCCATGTGCTCACTGGTGACACAGCTGCCACCAAGGGACAGCTCTCCTGCACAAGAGGCACTGCAGTGTGGGTGCACACTCTGTACCTGTGTGCTAATCCTTGCCAGAAACCATCATATTTAACTGGGGGTTTTACTGGAGAACACTTCTGTTCGTAAGGCAATAACCGTCTTTTGACCCAAGTAAATTTGATAACCACAGACAAAGGAGACAATGGAAAATGCTATTCCTGAGCAAAAAGAGACCACCCTGGGTCATCGCGGCTACAGCTGGATACTAAAATTATCTTTTTTTTTTATGGCCTCAAACCATCCATGCACACAAGTTAAGGGGAAGAAAAAGCCCCAAGAAACAAAAGAGCCACTGACACCCCAGGTATCAGGAACCTGTGTTTTCTCCTCCCAAGTGCCGTAGCACAGGGGAGGAGTACAAAGACACCTTCTGTTGAGCAGAGGCACTGCTCCAGGATCTGCCCTGACATTGGCGTAGCCATCTCAGATGTGTCTCAGCCTCTGCTTCCCAGACGAGGATGAGTCTGGACATGGCTCGTTGAGGTGTGCCCCCACCTGCCACAGGCAATTGTTTGGCACATGCTTGGTATTCGATTTGCTTCATCAGAAGCCACTAAATAAGGTTTGTAGTGAGTTTCTTTTGATTCTAGCTTGATTTAAAGAAAAGCCATCAAAGTTTGGAGGATATAGGAAGTTTTGCAAATAATACCCATGGCCAAAGCAAAGTTTGCAGAAATGACAACAGCATGATAATTTCAAGGTAAACCCCAGGGAGAGGGAAATTAGTGCGGGATGGGATACAGTTTGATTGCAACCAGGATAATCTGCATGATATCATCTCTATGACATACCAACTGCAATAAGTAAAGAGGAGTATGAGGAATCCTGAAGGTGACAAGAGATGCAAGGAAATCGCATGCCCAGAAAGGAAACTGAAATCTATTTTGCGAAACCACCCAGCAGCCTGAGTAGGCAAATCTGAGAAAGTGGTGGAGACAGTTCACAAAGTGCCAGCCCTGCAGTAGTACACAGGAACAGAAAACTAAGATGTTTCCAGGCTCACAAAAATGAGACACTGGTTCAGTCCCCTTGGAACAGTATCAAACGCAGAGACAAGAAGCTTGTGTATTCGCACTAATAGCAGTAACGCCAACATGCTGAAACAGAGAAAGCAGCTTTGGCTTAGGGGTAAAAGCTATTGCATCCTCATGTAGCATACAATCCCCTACTGGTGTATATTGCCAAATATTGCCCCCAGTTCAGAACTAGAGATTATGAGCTCTGCAAATTGGAGACAAATGTGGAATAGAGTGTGGAACTGAAGACATGTTTGACAAAAGCAGAGAGGAGCACAGACCACAGGAACTAAGTGCACAACTGTTACATCAAGAAAAAACCTGTCTAAGCTCAGAACAAATGGTCATCAAAATTGCCAGAGCTAATGCTGAGAATGAGACAGTAAGTAAAATATAGTCAGGTCAAGACATCGTTGTCCCACCAGTTCAAGATGGTTACAGTAACTGTTTTGAAAAGCACCTACAAGGGCCTCAATAAAACATTACAGAAAAAAAAATGGTGAAAGACTCTACAAAGGTTGAAAATTAGACATTAAAGAGAAATTCCCAAGCCATTTTTATTGGTCTTCAATGAGCAGCGATGTGGAGGACATTGGTCAAGTTTGCAGCATGGGCAAAGGCTGGTGAAATAAGAAAAGGCATCCTTCCTAGGGCAATGCATGTGCGGTTCTTTAAATCAAATAAGAAATTAATCTATGTTTTTATTCTCTCTTCCTAAGCTGGAGATAACACAGTCAAGGTGATGATTTCGTATCAGGTGTATTTTTGCTGGACACAGTTCACCTGACACAGGTATGGCAGTCACATAGGATGCTGATCTGTTGGGTTTTAAGGATCTTAAGGTGTTTTTTAGGCAAATAACTGCTTGGCCTCACTGCTAGTAGTCCAACAAGCCACTTGAAAACATTTTTAAAGTAATAAGTAACTCCTAAAAGTAGTTTGAAGTTTGCATTTTAGCCCTGGGTACATAGATGTCCCATTAAAACCTTCAGACATTTTGTGTAACAGAAAACTGAAAATGAAAAGGTCTGGAACGGCAGAAACTGAGATCAGAGGAAGTCAGGATATGTAAGCATATTAAGAAACAGATAACATCAAGATAAATAAGAAGCCTATCTGAAATGAGGCCACAGGGTTGCTCCCACTTTGCCAACATCACACTGACCCATCCATCCAACATCCACTGACCCAACACAACTGGGCAGAGACACTCATAGCCTTTGGATGGAGGGACCTAGAGAGAAGAAGAGTCAGGGCAATTCTCCACCTTCCAGGAAGACAGATACACTTAGGGGGAACTGAGATTAACTAACTCAAATTCCAGCATTTGAAAGTTAGTCACCAGTGTAAGGTGGTCACCTGTGCTCTTTCTGCATATTTTCAGGTGAAAAGGATTCACCCAAATTAACATGGAGACCTGTAGCAGGCTGCAGGAATTGCTCCACACAAGTTGACCATAATGGGATATGATACCACCAGCTTAAACAAGACACCTGACTTCTGGATAGATGACTCCTCAGCATGGTTTGCCATTTTACCTGGAAAGATCTTGATGCCAGGCAGCACAGCGCAGCCACAGGACCTAGGGCTGAGTTTATTTCTCCAAAAAGTGGCAGAATGAAGGAAACCTTCAAATCCAAGCTGCCACAGAGAAAGCTGAGTGTTGTTAGCAGACAGTTCTGAGTTCAGGTGTGCCTTGATCCTATGGGCAAAAAACCTCCATACAGAGAACATAAGACTTATCTGGGGTCCCAGCCCTGAGGTTAGTGAATAAAACAGGCCACGTGGCTCTGCTGACCTTGTGCTCCTGCAGCTAAGCTGTCTCTCCCTCCATGGGGATACTGAGGTGGAATTGTCTCCTGGGAGCAGTCCACAGTGGAGGAGAGAAGGCAAACTGCCCCTGCCCCTTCCCTGGGAGGGTGACACCAAGCATGACACAAGACCATGTCAGGGAGTGCACTCAAGATTAAACAGGATTGACATCTGACAGTCAGAGGCCAAAACCAGGCTTTGGCACTATTTGATTTACCAGGTCTCATTTTTCTTTACTGGATAATGCCATAGTTCCTTATTGGCAAATGCATCCAGGTCTTCTTCCCGTAGAAACTCAGCCGATGCATGTCAAGATCTTGCCTCTGCCAGGCATTGGGACACAACAGGATTGGGCACTGGGTCTGGTCATCACAGCCAAACTACTTTTGATCCCATGCTGTTCCAGAGCCACAGCCTATTTTAGGCATTTCAGTTTCTCAGGCATGGAATGGCAGAAAACTGTGTGAAGCTGTGTTACTGAATACAGAGAGTTTCTTTCTATCACTTCTGCCCAGAGTGACTCCTGAACCCCACTGAACTTAGCTAAAGTTATCATCTGACTATGTTCAAAATATCTTAAGTTCTCCCTCAAGGAAACATTTGTTCTGATCTCTGACAGTCTCTGTCTGATAAATGACTTCTAGAAAAGGCAGAACATAGTAAATTATCTCATAAAAATAGGAGTTATAGACATTTAACAAGCCTGGATCTTGAGAAAAATACCCAGTTAAATCAGCATGCTTGGTAACAGCATTACACTGTCACATCCCTGCAGATATTGTTATCCACCAAAAGCCATGTCTGTATTCTTGAGTCAAACAGTTGGCACGCATTGCTCTCTGAAGGCATGAGTCTAGTATCATTCCTCCTGTCAACCACTAATGTCTTCCCTAATGTTAGAAGGCCTCTTATTCCTTTTGTGTACATGAAACTATTCCCCTTTATTTTCCTCTCAGGAAGGCTTCGCTCCTTCTGTCTGTTAGGCTACTTTCCCTCCTTGATTTTAATTAATTAAAAAAAAATTCACATCACTACATATTCTCACTTTAATAATTCAGGTCATTGTTTTGCGTGGTTATACATTGCTACAGCATTTAGTTTCAGCGCTCAGATCCTATGATCAGCTTCACTGCTGGTAGATTTTCCTTCCCTCATTCCTTGCGTCTTTATGACCTCCTCTAATTTCAATGCTCTCTGAAAGAAGTGGGGTTTCTTGGTCAATAATTTTCCACCTTTGCAACCACTGTAACTACTATTTTTCTATTTTTATAGTATTTTTGACTATGTTGAACTGCTATTCCTAAAACAGTTTTAGACTATTTCACTCTTCCACCCCTGGGATGAGTACACATGCTTCTGGCTCACATTATCTTTAGTGCAGCCTTCACAGCACTACTCACATTTTCAGCAGTTTCCTTCACTGTAGCTCATTTGCATTGTCCAAGGATACATCCCATAACATTTTGCATTTTCCCTGCCTTTGTCAGTGTCTGCAGTTAACCCACAAGATGAGAAGTGACATTGTAACTCTTGCTTACCATACACAGGGAAAAATTATTACCCTAATGGATTTAGCATTCTGAAGCAGATTTACATCTTCTGCTGTTCCTGGTGCGCTGGGTTTGCAGCTCAGATGACACACCAGATCTGAATGGCACAACACATTCTCAGATCCAAACAGAGACCTTCTCTAAGCTCCTCAAAAGGAGTGCTGTCAGAGGACATAAATTGTCATGGCTCATGGAAGTCAGTGGTATAGTTTCACCAGCTGGAGTTCAAGCTAACTTCATCAATTAATGAGGCAATTAGTCCATGCCAAGTCATGTCTTTTTTTGAAGTAGTTCTAACTTTTTTTTATTATTATTTATTGTAATTTCTGTCTACACTTCTAGTCCTAATGTTGATCTTCAAGCTGTGAGCTAAACTATTCTCTCTTGTTTCAGTACAAACTGTTTTTTGGTAACACTAATGATTTTCTGCTGGTCTAGGTACTTGGCTTATGCCCTTTCACTATTACCAAATTTAGATTTGCAGTTATGTTGCAATTAGTGGCTAATGCCATATGTTAACATTCCTTTCCATTTAGCTGCTCCTCCAAACACATGTGACAAAGAGAAACCTTTCATTTTCTAAGCCCATACTGCCAGGCAAAATCAACATACAGCATGGTCTTTGTGTCTTGAGTGAGAGTAGTGCGTTTATGGCCAAAATGCCAACAAAGCTAAGACAACACAATCCAGAAGATTACAACATGAAAGCTGCCTGCTGATGTCACAGATTGTTGTGGGTTTTTGAGCTTAGAATTCCCTCCTCCCACTGTCCCCAAACCCAGGCAAAACAAAACAGAATGCAGAGAGAAAAACAAAGATAAAGACAAAGACAAAAGAAGAAGAAAAGGAAGGTATTCTGCTACAACCCAGCACAGGGGAAGCCACCCATCCTGCCCATTCTCCTCCTTTGTTTAGAAATATATTGAAGGTCAAGGATCTCCTTTCCAACAGCTGGACTGGATGAGCCAACATCAGATACGCCAGAGAATTGTCCTCAAGATGGCTTTCATGTTGCTATAGCCCAGGCTGCACCCAGCTCCCATGCCTCATCTGACCCCAACAGAGCAGAAGATGAGAAAAGACCCAGCATCATAACGAAAACTTCTTTACCCACCCTTTTCTCAGCTCTGGAGTTCTGCAAGTTTACATTGGCCATTTATAGCCGAAAAGCCTTAAAAAAAAATGTCTTTCCTCAAGAATGTCAGGGTTTTGCGTAGCTTCAAAATGTTTACTTCTGTCTGATTAATTTGTGTATCTTTGAGTTGGAACCCTCTACCCCAGAATAAGTAATGTCAGGCCAGAACTCTTTTCATGGGTATAAGATTTTGTCAATGAGGAAATTGTTCAGAGGCCTTCAAGATAACAAATTATAATACACCCAAATATTTTGTATGTGTATGCTTCCCAAAACAGAACTCCATACATAAAAGTTGAGCAACACTATTACTGCTTTTCATGAAACACAGTGTTCAAGAAAATTAAACCCAGCTTGAGCATATGCAGCAACCCGTGCACCTTTGAGAAGCACACCCTTTTTCTCCACCCCAAACAGCATGAGGAGGGACAAAGGCATTTGAACAGGTGACTCAGGTCAGAAAGTCCTTCAAATGCTGAGTATTTTTGGCATTATGGAAAATATTTTCCTCACAGTTTGGGAGCCTAGAGCATCCCACACAATCACAGAAATAAGATAAGACATCATGATTCACTAACATGAAAGATCTAACCTACTAAATCCCACTCAGACTACACGTAAGACACTGTAGGGTTTGTTGATTGCTTTCTTAAACCCCCTGTTTCCCAACAAAATTACTTTCCAGAGACAGAGTTGAGTTTTCAGAGTGGAGAACTGGATTTTAGAAGCAGCCATACACACAACCCAGAAGGCAACAAATCAATGTCTCTTAAGCAAATTTTAATTTGCTTTGTGGAACCTCATATACAAGTAACTGTTCATAACAATAAGAATTTGAAATTCAAATTTCCATAAAATTAAAGGAATGGATTTGCAGAATTAATAGAAATTCTCTCCCTTGCAACTGAAGTAGATGAGACATCTTGATTCTTTGTGTACAGTTAGCAAATGTCAGAGGGCACTCAATACAAATGTTGTTTTGGTACAGGATCCTGTAACTGTCCATGGAAAAGAAGCAGCTGACCTTCTCCGAATTTCAGAGTTCAGCTTAATACTGATGACCATAAAGTTGCTCAAATTAACTGGTGTATTTTTTTACATGGGTAATCCCTATTAGCTAACTCCCAGGAACCAGGCAGAAAATTCAGTCTGGGTGGAGATGGACTGGAGCCACAAAATCTGGATACAGTCCCATGCAGTAAATGTCTCTCATGTATATATGTCTTCTATTAAAAGTCATATAAGGTGGCTAGACGAGGCAGTCTGATTCCCACCTTTCCATGTCTTGCAATAGCTTCTTTAAGGCGTCATCACTGTTGTCTCTTGCGCAACCCTCACTTTACTTGTTTCTTTTGCATGCGTAGGACCAGGTGGTCCTTACACAGTGCTCTTCACATGGCTCTGGTTTGCTCTCTGTCCCTGCTCCCAGTTCACATGCAATGCCCTATCTATTTTAGTTAAGGCATAGACTCGAAGGAGGAAGCTATGGAAGTGGTGGACACCAGGCTCTGCTCTCCATGTTAGCCCTGTCAGCATGGCAGGGCTAGGGCAACAGAGCAGCCCCATCCACCTCCAACCCACCTCATGGCTCCAGACCCGAGCAAGGACCAGAAGGTCTGGATCACAGTGACTGTGAAAGTTGATCTCCCCCATAACGTGAGCAGACAGACACCACATGCACTCCAAATCATCCCCAAGAGGCTGCAGTGATGAGAACATGGTGACCAGGTTAAGCAGAGAAGGAAGGGAAAACAAACATTTTAATGACAAAGGTCTTCAATACCAGCACTGGTGTGTGAACCACAGCCTGTTGGAAACACGAACAGATGCTTGCAGGAAGGCAGACAAACACTTTTACACCACTGCTAATAAAGGAGGCAGGGAGGTTAAGTAGTTTACTTAAGCTATGGAGCAGAGCCTAGTTAGGGATCCTGGAACTGGGCTCAAGCCACTGTTAGACCAGCAGATTTCAAATAACCATTCCCACAAACTTCTGCTGTGGTGATATTTCTGAACAATACCAGGGAACATTCCATCATAAATTGTGCTGTGTTCCAGTTTCCACATTATAGCTATGATGTAACTCAGTAACACTTTGTCCCATCAAGCCCAACAACAATAGATTTAATCAGAACATTTGTCTCAGGAAGACAATGGGGAGTTCTGATTAATCTGGCACCAAACTCTGGCAGTTGCCTATGAGGGACTTTTTTATTATTATTATTTTTATCTAAATGGTTGCCCTTGGCAGCTCTTTAGTATCCAATATGCCAAGGGGGTAAGCTGCCAGGGGAGCTGTGAAAATGTCCCATGTCATTTGACATGCAAAGAACATACTTCATTTCTGAAATGTAATATTTCTGTGGAAGCCCAAGGAAGAAAACCAGCAAACCACACATGAGCAAGGACATCAGACCAATCAGATGCGAAGGGTCAGTCCTGTGAGTTGTTGCTGGTGGAATCAAACTGTAGCCACTGAGCATCCAAAAGACAGGAGTGAGGTAGGGTAACACAGCATCACTTCTCTGCAATGGGTTGGTTGGTTCCTTTTCAACCTCTGCTGTTTTTCAATCAGCTCAGACCACACAAGCTCTACAGGTTTGCAAAGTGGAGGTGTGGATGGGAATCCAGGTAAGAAGTCAAAACACAGGTTTGCTCAAATATGGTGATTGACAGACATCACAGTCAGTCATCAAGGGTACAGGAGCATAGCTACAGCCCAGTGTGATCATGAACAAGGGCAGGGCTCAATTCTGCTTCAATGCACATTTCTACAAAGATTGGGGCTGTGGTAGGACAGAGTAACCAGGATGATAAGCAGTCTTAACAACTTGCATGACCCTTGATAACACTGACAATAAGCCACACTGCTGCATCCAAGCAGGAAGTGGCACTGAGCAGTCCCCCCCAGGCCTTCCCAAGTGGGATAAATTATTTTCCAGTTTGGATTTAGGGGAGATCTCCTGTGTTGTCCACTCCCGCATCCCTCCCTGCTCACAGCCCATCCCCAGCAGCTTCCTCCCCAGCTTGCATGCAGACAGCCTTCCCACATCACCCACCCATTTGCCTGATCCACACACAGTGCTAGCCACCAGTCCTGCTCACATTCAGCCAGGCTGGTTTCCTGCATGCAGCTGCCTGTCTCCCCAGCACTGCAGTCCCGTCCCCCCCACCCCAAAAAAAACCCAAAAACCAAAAAACTCTACCCAACTTTCCATAAAGGGCCAGGATATACCAAGTCCAAGGCTCAGACTTGTTCTTGAAGTGGATTGCTGCTGGGCTGTAATGCTTAGGAGTTGAAAATAGGAGTGCCTCTCTCGAGCTAGCCCTTGGCATTTGTAATCTAAGAAAGTTTGACGTAGGTTGGGGGGGTATAAAAAAGAAAGCAATGAATAAGAAAGAAGAAATGTAGTAACCAAAGCCTGCAACCAGGTCCCAAAGCAACTCTCAGCCTCTGGCTCTTGCTCCATCCTTCTTCTTCCTGGTCAGCTTTGCTGTCACTACTTTTACTGCAGCAGCACAAAGGAGCCAGTTCTGCTAGAGGAGATTTGGGTCCAGGGAAAGAAATGGAGCTTCCCCAGTCCTCCTCATCAATAAGCATAAATAACACATTAGCATGGCATCTTTTGCAAATCCTTCTTTTTCCTCAACAAAAATATAAAGGCCAAGGCAGCTTCTCCAATATTTGAGACCAGACAAAATTCTAAGTTGCCTTGTCACCAACACCCTCTTCCACTCTCATCCTTCTGCCTTTTTCATGCTCAGTACAAGAGGTACTTCTGGAGTTACAAAAGCTTTGCTGCGTGTTGATGCTGTAAGCCGAAAAAGCTTTCTCTGGATGGATCTAGTCAGCCAGAGAAGAAGCTGGAGGGTTCTTACAAGCATATTACTCATCTTGGCTAGCACCCGCCTTCCATTCATTTCAATAAAATATGTTTGCTTTGTTATAAATCTTGATTTGTTTTTTGGGAAGTGAAATGCCCACCCCTGCCAAGAAGAAGTGGTACATTCTACATGTCACCACTATGTTCTCCTCCTCTTAAGAGCTAGATGTTGTGAAATAAAAGATCAATATATATTAAGGCCAGATTTTTATCAGGTCAAGGCTTGTAACAGAAGGAATCTATGTATGGAAACTACATTAAAAATGACTGAGAGTTATTAAAAAAAAAATATTTCACTGCCACTGCCTTGTTTGCTACAGAATTTTTCCAAAAATCCCCAATATTCTCATGACAGTTATACTGTTTTATCCACCACTGAAATACCATCCTGACTCTGAGAATCCATTTCAATAGCTCTCAAGTCATACAGACATATCACTAAGTATACAGCCACGAATTTAAAAAGGAGTGAAAAAATACTTTGAGTTTTCTTAGAATGCCTTAAGGCATCAAGTAGAAACCTAGTTCATTACAGGAATCATATTCCTGCCTTGGAGGTGTATCAATGTTTCCAGCCCTGAACTTTGAGTCATGTAATAATTAGAGTTTTTCCTCCAAGCTCAGAGGGCACTGGAAAATCATGAAGATGCCCAGGTTAAAAAAAAAACAAAACAAAACAAAACAAAACATATATATATATTTTTGTCCCATGGATGCAGAGAGGTTTGAAAAGCAGATAGAGAGGACCCAGCTCTATAGACAATTGTCTTCTAATAGTCTTTGGAAGCTATTCAGGAGTAGTAATAGTGTATATACACCACAGTTTTGTTCCCCCACAATCAGGAGACTAATTCATATGCAATTACATTCCCAGCCAACACTATCTACATTTCTAATTCATGGCACTTCAAGGAGACTTTAATGTCATGCCCAGCCTCTTAATTACTAACCACGTGGATACTTTAAAACAGTCTCTTTAGTAGCTCACTATCTTCATTACAGATGGTTTCAAATTAGATTTCTAATACCCCAGCTTTGGGGTCATTCACTATGTAGACCTCAGGTGTAACTCTTCTAACAGGTAAGACCTACAGAAACGATGTTCAAATTAGAACAGCCTTTCATACAAGGGCTCTTTACACATACAAGTTTGGTTCAGGCCAGAGCATAATTTTTCTGTGCCATTGAGCAAGGCACGTTTCCCACAAGTAAACCATGCAGTGAAAACAGTGCTTGCAGCTGTAAGGAACCAAGCCCTCCTCAGGGGATAGGGCAGAGACCTGGAAAGAGGAACAAATTGACATGGTCTAAAACACAGGCCCATTGACTAGTCAAGAAGGGCTTGCATGGTGCTTCTCTAAACAGATATTGTTCCCAGAAACTACTCACATCAGTAGCCGTATCCACAGTATCCAGTGCTCATCAGAGGCTTGCAAATAGCCATTAACTACAGAAAACCAGGGCCAAAAGCCAGCGATCCTGAGGGTAGTTCATCTTGATGTTTTATTTATTCACTCCTCACTCTCTTTAATATAAAATATTTGAAGTTCTACCTCCAAGTTTCCTTTCCATATGCATTTCTTTTGGAGTCTTTTAAGCTTAATTATTTCCAGACCTTGCAGCAAAAAGCAGAATGCTGAAAGAAACCTTAAACATACAATTAGAACATTTTTTTTCTTAAAACATGATGAATAATCCATTACAATTATTTATGTCCTTGGATTGAGTCAAAGTAAGAAAACAAGTATGTCATAAATGACATCTTGATATATTTTGGTATACCACTATAGTGCGTCAATGAGATGACTTTTAACTTGTTTAGTTTAGGTTCCTGAGAAATCTTATCAGGATTATTGCTGAACACAAGCCAAAGTTGATATTGTTTGTATTTTGCATTGCAAACTAAGGGAAACACTTGAAGCAGTTCGGGTAACTCTTGAAGACAACTAAAAGAATTAATGTTTTGAGAAAACAGCAGTGGTTGTAATGGTCTAAGGCAACATTGTAAGGAGAAGATAGTATTTCTCAAAGAGTTCTTTTGTGCTTGAAATTTTTTTGCCCAGACTACTTCTACCCTACCCTCTGCCTACAAACCTTGCTCTGATTACCTCTACCCTACCTGCTACCTACAAACCTTCCTATCCCTTCAGGGAATCCAGTTGCTTTAGGCCAAGTGGTATATGAGTGTAATTCAAGTGAGGACCTACTGTGAATTAAGATGCATGGTTTAACAATGCATCAGTCACAGTGTATAAAAGCACCTTTAGATACGTTATGCTGAAGAATGTCAGATATCTTAGCATCTGCCTGAGTCCCTTCCATGGGAAAAAACAAATTGTTGAATTGACTTGTCTTATTTTCAACTTTGAGTTTGTCATCATAGGATAACTCAATCCACTGTTTTAGCAGAAAACTTGATTAGCACACTAACAAAAACTGGTTCCTAATCAATTCTCATTCTCATTACTCCTCCAGGAAAACACACCTTACACTTAACAAGCAACACTCCTATGCTAAAAGCAATCAAGGTAAATTTTTCACCTCTGAAAGGTAAAATCCAAAATCTGGTGTAGTTGTAGATTACAATGTGGTCTCCCCTCAGCCTCCTGTTCTCCAGGCTAAACAACTGTAGTTCCCTCAGACTCTCCTCCTAACATGTGTTCTCCAGACCCATCACTAGATTTGTTCCATTCTCTGTATACACTCCAGCACCTCAATGTATTTCATGTAGCAAGAGACCCAGAACTAGACACAGTACTTGAGATGGCACCTCACCAGTGCCAAGTATAGAGGGACTCACCACACTATTTCTGATACAGGCCAGGATGTTGTTGGGCCTTCTTGGACATCTGGGCACACTGCTGGCTCATATTCAGCTGGCAGTTGACCAATACCCCCAGGTCCTGTTCTTCTGGGCAGCTCTCCAGCCACTCTTCCCCAAGCCTGTGTCCAGTTCTGGGCACCTCAGCACAAGAGAGATATCGAGGTGCTGGAGCGAGTACAGAGGAGGGCAACAAAGCTGGTGAGAGGCCTGGAGAACAAGGTTTATGAGGATCGATTGAGGGAGTTGGGGTTGTTTAGTCTGAGGAAGAGGAGGCTGAGGGGAGACCTCATCGCTCTCTACAACTGCTTGAAAGGGCACTGTAGAGATATTGGTGCTGGTCTCTTCTCACGGGCAATGAGCGACAGGACAAGAGGGAATGGCTGCAAGCTGCAGCAGGGTAGGGTTAGGCTAGACATTAGGAAAAAATTTTTCACGGAGAGAGTGGTCAGTCAGTGGAATCAGCTGCCCAGGGAGGTGGTGGAGTCACCCTCCCTGACTGTGTTTAAGAGCAGATTAGATGTGGTGTTGAGGGATCTAGTGTAGGGGAGAATTTGTAGAGTAGGGCTGATGGTTGGACTTGATGATCCCAAGGGTCTCTTCCAACCTAAATGATTCTATGATTCTATGATTCTATGAATGGGGTTGTTGCGACCCAAGTGCAGGAACCAGCACTTGGCCTTTTTGAAGCTCATACCGTTGGCCTCAGTCCATCAATCCAGCCTGTCCAGATCCCTCTGCAAATCCTTTCTACCCTCAAGCAAGTCAACACTCCCATCTAAGTTAGTGTCACTTGCAAACTCACTGAGGGTGGACTCAGTAAAAAGCTTCCCATTTTGCGTGTAAAAACAGACAGCAAGTAGGAATGCAGAAGTTGGGACTAAATAAAAACAGCAATCCATATTGCCTTGCAGAATAATAGGCACTGGGTTTGGGGTTTTTTTTCCAGTTAACACCTCCAAAAAATACTGCAGTGCAAGGATTTGGTCTACACACCAAATTTTTCCACATTTGCCAAAATACCACATATCCCAGATTGTATTTGTGTGCTGCAAAATCCCATGTGAAAGTAGTTTTGCCACAGCAGGGCTACCTGTGATGATGAACAAGCACATGCACTGAGTCTCCTCTGCGGTCTTGCTAGAATTTCATGCGGTCATAACTCATCCTGAAACAGCCAATTCTGATTCAAACCTTATGGAAGAAGTCGCACAAAAGAAGTTAAGCAAAACTAGTGGTGCTGGTATTTATGTGTCATTGCAGGTAGAAAAATCTCATGATTTCTGCATACTCTATGAACATTACTAAAATGGCACGTCTCTAATTCTTTACCAAATTATTTTTGGTTAAGAAAATACCCACATCAAGCCGTTTTGCAGCTTTATTCTTAAGAACCAATGACACAATGTCTGTTGTTGCAGATAGAGATGAGAGCTCTTTGTTGAGGTTTCTTGGTTTGAGCAATCCTAAAGCTTTACATAGTGTGACGTTTCAAGGGCTCTCATAAAGTCATCAAGAGACACTAAGGGCTCTGGCTGTTTTCCAGCTTTCTCTCAAGGGAAAACAAAATAAAAGAGAACATGTATTTGTTTGTCTTTTAAGGAGCTGTGCTTAGTAGAAGCATGAAAACGGGGAGAACTCCACTGGTTGATAAACAACAGTTCATAGCTTTTTAAAGTGAGTTCAAGGGGTAAGGAGCTGGGGTTGCATCTCCTCACACCATGTGCTGCACCATACTTGCAGCAGGAAGCCACAAGCGACTCTGGATCCACGCTGCTGCCTCTTCCCTCAATAGACTTCTGTTCTGTTTCTTTATAGGCCTGTGGTTTTTTTAAGCTACTCTTACTAGTTAATTGCTTCATCCCTAGCTGAGTACATCAGTCAGATCCTCAAGCAGCTTCCAGGGCCCGTGCTCAAATTCCCTATAGAGAAACAAAGAGCCAGGGTTAAGGGAGCAGCAAACAACAAGGGCAGTCATGGCCTCTTGCCCCTTGGCCACAAATGCCTCCAAAACCACAGAAGAGTGTCAAAAGGACCACCTCCAACCTTGAAGCTCTGCTGTTGGGAGGTCAAGCACCTAAATCCTTTTGACACAGCAACCCTCAACACAGCCTGTCCTTGTCCTCAGCATATCCCTGCCCCACTGCTGGCAGCTTCTGCCATGAGCAACCTTTGCCTTTTCAGGGCTGAGGCCAAGTCATATGACCCAGGTTTTCTTGGAGATGGGCTTCAACAGCCTCATATGGAGACATTAAGAATCAGATCAGGTAACTGACCCTGCCTAAAATAGATAAAAAAAACACTGTTCTTTAAATGCTCGGTTCACTCACCCCTTTCACCAAGTAGCTTCACCACCACTTGTGGTGCCAGAAACACCCTGGGTGATGAGAAAGGATCAGCAGGGACTAAGAAGGCAGTCACAGCCTTTTGCAATGCAGTAGGAAGGGGGTGAAGTTAGATCATTACAGGGGTTACTGCTGGAGGCTGAGATGCTAATACATGGAGATCTGAGCCCTCTTTCAAGCTCTACCAGAAAAAGAAACCACCTCTCTAGCGTGTAGCACAACTTTCTTGCTGACCTCTCTCGTATTATCTTCAGGAAGACAGGATAGACACTTTCCATTCAAGAATGTTACTGTTATACTTGAGTATGCATTTCTTTCCCCAGCACCTCAAACACACTGTCTTGGACTGATATGGCCATTGTTGTAGCTATGGAATGAATTGGGTCAGGAAGCTCTCCGAAGCCAAAACCTGTCATTACTTCCTAACCTAGAGTAGTTCCTGCGCATGCACTGGCACACAGTGCAGGCACATCACAGCTCAGGCAGGCACAGGATGCAGGGCAAGAGTATACCATAGGTCAGTGCAGCAGCCAAACAGCTCTTCTTGTGAGAGCCCATCCCCAGGTAACTCACAAACACCTCATCCCAAGACAAGCAGTGCAGGATCGATAGTGGGAGAACTGCAAACCGAAAAAAGCTGAAAGGAGAAAAAAATGGAAAAAAAATAACGTGGAAGATAAAGCCACATGGCAAGCTTTCTCCAGCTTTACCTAAAAGTATGTAGTGAGCTGTTGCATCAATGGTAAATGTTGGACAATGCAAAAGCTTGGTCATTAATACTGGGACTGTCTGGCCAAACCACATGCTAACCCAGCCAATGTGCAAAACAAGGGAGGAGGAAGGGTTTACATTGATCTGCTATGCAGTGAAAAGCAGGTTCATGGTAACGGCTATATGAGGATTTTACCTCTTGGTAGTTCACAGGCTCACAAAGTCTCCAAAGACATGGGAGGCACAGGCTGGAAATGTCACCAACAGGTGCTCCGATTGCCCATGACTCCTACCTCACCCATGCAGCAAGATGAAATATTGCTCCTGCCTGCACAGGGCAAGGAGTCCCACCTCTGAGCTCTAAATCTCCAGTGACAGTGGGAACCAGTGCAGCTATGGCTCCCTGCCCTTTGTCCCAGGGCTCTTCCTTGCTACGTTTTCCCTTGTGGAGGGCTCAGTCTGTATGGTGCGATACTCTATACCTGCTTGGTGCTAATCCAGCACTTACAGGGCTTCTCTTCCAGGGCATTAACCTCCATGCATGACTGTCTTCCAAATACACTCTCTCTCCACCACACTTTTTATCTCCTCAGTTCATAATTGCACCAAAGGAGGCTCTTGGATAAATATCAGTACTAACACTTTCTCCCTTGCTTGTCATTGTTCTTCCATGATTCAAATGGCTTCAAATGACAGGTTTGAAAAATGGCCAGGGCTTGTAAAGTGTGGGAATGGAAAAGTTTCTGAATGCTGGCAAGTGCTTATCAACCCCTGCATTGTAATATCAGCAACCAAGTGGCAATAGAGCTGTGCCAAATTAGGTGGAAAAGGAGAGCACAAAGAAAGATCAATAGATTTAAATTGCTATGATCGCGAGTACTCCTGAATGATTTCACCCACTATTTGCTGCAGCAGGAGTTTCTCTTTGGTAGCATCTCTAAGTATTGTTACACTGACCCTCAAGGAAGCGACAGAAACATCCTGGTTTTCCTGCGGCAGGACAACATCTACCTCACTTGATTTTGCAGCTTTTAAGCAAAACCAATCCAATAGCCTAGTCACAGTTAATTAAGGAAATATTTCATTAACCTGTGAACTATTTGAATCTGCTTAAGACCACCAGAGCACTCAGGCAGCCCTTTGAAGAGAAATATTCATGGGTATCACATGCTACGTGATGCTACAGAGAAGTCCTTGCTTAAGAAAGTAGACTAAATATTTGGGGTTGTGTGGTGGGGTGCACCCCCTGACCAGTTCTGTAACAGACAGCATTATTTCACTGACCAACGCTGAGGCGATGATCTCTGTTACAGTATATGGGAAATTCAAACACTGAGCAATCATACAGTGCACAGCTTCTCCCTGTGGTAAAGAGAGCTTCACTGTGCTTCACTAGCACAGATATCTTCCCAGGATTCTGCCATGCCAAATCGGTGTTGACATTACAGAATCTTCATAAGAAAGTGCCGCTGAAAAAAAAAAAAAAGATACCAAACCAAAACCCAAACCACTCACTCCATAGAAAGTCCATCCAAATATTACTAAAGCATTTAAAAACCCAACCAAACAAAAACTTTGCCTTTTCTCCAGCAAATTTTGCAAGAACTAGGGCATCTTAACCAAAGATGGCTGCACACTGAGAAAATTCACACTTGACAATGTTTAGTTCCCCATCACCAGATACCACATCCTCCCAAGCTCTCTCAAAGGCACGCCATTAAAAATATACAAAGAAATAAAGCACATCACAGACCTGTTGGTGAAGACTGAGTTTAAACCTAAACCTAATACTAAGTAAATTCCTGTTAACCTTACAGATCACAACTGAGCTGTTCCCTGGGATGTTGCAAGCCTAGGCAGGAGGCATTCTGATTTATCCAGTGTAACACCTTCCTCCATGGGTCTTGTTGATGCTCCTGTCCAGTGCCAAACTACAGCAGTGTCCAGGTTATACAGGGGCAGCCCTGCAAACTCATTTCTTTCCTCCTGGAAGGGAAATACTTAAAAACTTGATCCACGACCGTGTTTTTAAAAGTCTCTTCTACTTAAGCCATAGCTAGAATTCTCATATCTTATGCCCTTGACTTTTGTTGTCTATTTAAAGCAGGAGTCGACAAGATTTGTAGCTATTTTCCCAGCAGAAGTCAGGAATTGCTGACCCCAGTAGACAGACCTACCCTGAAGTGCGGGCATTCACTGGATCTCAAGGGACCAGGGACTAAACCTGTACTCTGCCACAGACTTCAGCCCATGTGTATGTGGGTTTGTCATTTCTCCCCAAATCCTTAATAACACACTGATGCCAAGTAGTGTGGAGATGAGTCAGGTACCCAAATAATTTAGAGGTTCTAAGGCTAAACCTCTTTGGTTTAGTTTCCCCTCACTGAGCACCCCACAGCTTCCCTGGGCTGTTGAGAAGAACCCAGGAGATGGGGAGAGGTTGCACAGCAGTCTGTTAGTGAAGCAGTTAATGAGCTATTTAGCTATAAGGGACACATAGGTATCCACATGACAAAAAGAGCTAGGCAAGACAGTTTGCCCACAGTTCAAGTGGTAAAATGAGTGATGGGTTTTGGTGGATTTGGTTTGTGGTTTTTGTTTGTTTTTTTTGGTTTTTTTACTCTTTTTCAGTTGAAGTCACAAGGGACATCACATGCTGTCCAAAACCACGTCCTTCCTAGGCCAAGACCTGCAGCATACTCAATTGCAATACGCCAGGAGGTGCATTGGCCACATCACTAGGTCAGATACTGCTTTGAGTATGCAAACTGTCTTCTGAAAAGGTAAGAACAAGGCGTACAGGCTAAATAACTTAATAAACAAAAATGTTCCTTAGGCAATTGGTGTTCTACCCTGCTCTGCTGCCCTTCATTTACTGAGGGGAACAATGAAGTAAATTATGCTTTGCCAAGAAAAAAACAAAAAAAAAAAAGAAAAAAAAATATCTGTTGAATTGTGTCAGAACATCCATCCCATTTTGGAAATGGGACAGAGTATTTCTGAATGGCAAAACCTAATTTTACCATTTTCCTTTCTCAAAAGCCGTAAACACGGGTCAACTGTTTAAAGGAATTTTAAAATTAATTTCCACAAAAACAGTTACTACTGGAGTAGTGAAGCTGACACACGAAAAAGATATTCTTTACATCACTATATTATTTACGTCTTTTGGAAAGCAAGCTGTTCACTCAGCCTTGCAGAAAAGGAAATGTGTTGGAATTATTTATATAGCAATGGATCAGAAGCTCAATTTTCTAGCTCTGGACTTAAGGTGGCATAAAAAGAAGGCTTCCATCTAAAAGAGCTCAGAATACAGCTGCTTGGGCTTATTCCTGCATGCAGTCTCTTTGAAATCAGCAGGAATTGTAAGTAGAAAAAAAGCTAGATTAGTTAGTCTGTATGAACAGCAGGAGATACAAAAAGGAGACACAGACATACACCACTGTCCAAATCCAAAACACATTTCATTACAACAGAGCCTCGAACCCATAGACCTTCAGTAATGTTGGTAGGAGGTACTTGCAGCAGAAAATGCTTCAGGTATGATTTGAAACGGAAAAAAAGCACCCTGAACATTTTTTTTCTTATAATTGGATTATGCCACTGTCCACATTTTAAGTCTTTCAAAGGTCAACACCTTCCTGGGTTCTGTCCCGTGTCCATCATTAGAATGCTGCATTTAGGGCTGGGCTCTTCAACATGGACCCCATGATTCACAACTCAACTGATTGAGATAACTGCCAGACTACCTGCTAGAATTTCCCCTTTCCCTTGAAGGGAAACAAGGCAACCATGCTTTTCGTCAAAGGAAAGGCATGAAGGCACCATGTGACGCTTCTTGTGTCTATGAGCCAGACTCAGCCTGTAACCATGACAAAGGCTTATCTTGGTTTCATGGTAGAGTCCTGTCTACTGTAGCCTTTCCATTCAAATTAAAAAGCACTGAAAGGAAAATTACTTACATCTTCCTTTACTTCAACCCTATAACTTTAGGATAGGTCTCTGTTACCCACCAACTCTACAGCCTTTTGATTGTGTATTCCCATACCATATAAAATAAAATAAAAAAAAAGCTGAGCTAATGCATCCTCTCACATCTAGGTTACATGTGACACCAGAGCAAGTGAGCAGAACTGGAAATTTGCAGCACAGATCTTAGTTTGGAGATTTAATATCTTCTCAGCACAGGTATCCTGAGGTACTCAAAATGCAGCATATGCTGCCTTGCAACACAGCACATGCAAGGCAGGAAGGCTTCCATGCAGTACAGTGTATCTCATCCACAGCAGTTTCACCCCAGCTTAAAGCTCACCAGACCCCTTGCACTGCCAATCCCACCTGTCACTGTGAACCAATACTTTTAGCAAGTAAAACCTTTGAGTTTTACTTGCAATTGGTATGTGTTCAGCTCCATTGTGACAAGTTATAAGGTTAGCTGGCAACTACATTTTCACGAGGCCTGCCAGACTTAGTAGACAGTGGTTGCCAAGTTATATTCTTTCTATTTGCTGGGAAAAATTATTAAGTAAACAAATATATCCCAATTTAATTTTTAAATAGTCATTCTTAAGGGATGAACTGAAAGATAATTATGGCTTGGCACGGCTGTGTTATTTTACTTTTCTCCCACCCAAGACTGGAAAGACAAAAGCTTTTCTTAGTGAGTGTATTCATAGATTATCTGAGGCAAGAATGGGGCATTATGATTTCTGGTATGATTTCCTGGCTAGTGCTGGCCATGGGCTTGTCTTTGCTGACCCCACACAACACCAAACAGCCTTTAGACTAGCTTCACTTTGAGCAAGGTCTGGAACAGATGAGTTTCAGAGACTCCTTCCACCCTAAATTTTATGAGCTTATGAGTTTATGGCATTTGTCACAATCACAGGTTGACGTCAATCACATATTCTGGCAAGACACTGAAACATGATATTAATGCTGGGAGCAAGTTTCATCCATTCTGCCAGTTTTCAAGAGTAATTATCTCATTGAGTGCAAAATCACCAGCCTGTAATTAGTTTAATTGCATCCTTCTCCAGCTCCCACCAATGCCAAGAACTACACAACCAGCACTGGGCTAGCAATAGATCAAAGATCCACAGGTGAGCCACATGAGAAGGGATCAGCACAGTTTACCGCAGCACAGCAGCAGGCAATACTGTTGGCTACTCTGAGACTTTGGCTTTATCGTTTGAGGGTCTGAAGGCTACTTGCCTGTGTACCCATTTTTTGTCCCCTGGACAGGTAGGATTAGATGGGGTTTACTCTGAACAAGCAAAATTAACGAGTCACCTTGTTTATGTGACTGGAGAGATAAAACCTCATTTCATACAGACTCTTAAGGAACAAGGTAGAAAGAGCAGATGAAGTATCACTCACTAGAAAAAGACCATTAGGATCACTAGGTGTTTTCTTCACAAAACTTCTCCAAACTACCATTGGCTTCATTCTTAAGGAAGTCACACCTATTGCTAAAATGGCAAAGCCTTGTAGCACTGCTGGCACAGACCAATAAAATGAGAGAGAAGGACAGAGAGGTAGGGAAAATACTGTTAAGACTGAGAAAAGCAATAGAGAATTTCACAGTCCTGGTACAGTCCTTTAAGGAGCATAATAAAGCCCAGAAAGAAGTACAGTACATGCTAGAAGTTAACAACACACAAATTCAGCCACTCACCTGGAATAGGCCCTCTCCACCAGCTACCAAGGTAGGGAAGTGACTGAATTTATAAACCCAGGTCCCCTGACCAGGTGCAGGAAGGGCTCTTGTCTCTGTGGCAGTAAGGCTGACCCCACCATGGAACAATCTGGGAAATTAAAACTCACATAAACACCTGCTGGCTTGTTTGCATCTCCCACAAATATTCTTCCAGCTTTGGTGACAAGGGGTTTTCCAGCCCTGGCTGCCTCTCAAGACCTCACAAAAAAGTCAAATGTGTAGGTTTAAAAGTGTAATTCTTAATTAAGGACATCTTTCTCCCCCAGCGCTTACTAATAAGAGGCTTCCATGCCCTCCACCCACATGGCACCTGTGCACAGTGACAGGAAAAAGGGCTAAGAAACAACCCCAGGGTACAATTCAGAGACTTGGGGGCTTGAGTGCTCTGCCAAGATGGGATTTAGTGTCTTGTACTACCAAAATGGGTAGTTAATTTTTTACTTAATGGCTTATCCTGGCTTCAGCTATAAATCTCTACAGAAAGAATCAAGTTAAAAAATTGTCTTACACTTAATGATACACCCTAAACAGACACTACAGACAACACACATAGTGTCATGACAGATCTCAGTATTCAGGTCAATTATTAACTAAGTAGTGTACATGATGTTTAAGTTCTTACCATTCTTTCAGTGCTTAGTGGGTGCTAAGTAAAACTTAATTTCTTTTTTTTTTCAGTGTATGCATTTTATATTTATTATCTCCTATTCTACACCTGAACACACCTTCATAAATATTCCTATACTTATTCAACCAGGATCAGTGGCAACTGGTCAGGACTTTAGCAGGGATCTGATGGTTTGGAGTTTTGTCACTTCCATAATGCTGTAATACTATGAGGATTTCATTAAAAAGTCAAGTTTAAAAGGACCCTTTATGTCCCTTCCCTCCTGCTGATGGACTGTCCCCCTCCTGTGGAGCCTGGTAGACCTGGGCAGTCTGGCTATTTCTTCTCCACAGCCACCAAGCCCTAATGAACACCCATGTTTGGCCCAGGTGCTCAATTCAGGCTCCTGATACTTCTCTTCGCACCACTGATCTCACAGTCTTTGCTTTTAAGTTTTTTAGGACTTCCTCTGTGAGAGAGTCCAAGAGGGATGTCACCTGTGGGTGTGAGAGCCTGAAACGTAACAAATTAATGCCACTCAGTGACATTCAGGAGAGAGAGGTATAATTGTTTCATTGTTTTAAAGTGGGAGTCTCCAAGAATCAAAATGCTCATTTTCTCAATTGCTTTGCTTGTGTAGCTGGCCAGTAGGTGACAATAATCCACAGAGAATTGAAAATTACAAAATAAACCCAACCCAAGCCAAAATTGCATCACTCTCACAAGAAACAGCAGAACTCTCTTTGTTGTTCAGACACACTCAGTTGTACATACGGGGCAGGACTCTGGTGGTCCCTCCTCCCTCCATAGTGACCCACCAATGCTCAGCCAAGACCACAGTGCATAACGTCCAGCTCTTGGCCCTCGTGCTGAGCACCTCTCTGGTTTCTGAGCTGCACAAAGGACACGGCATGACCAGAGAAATAACATGGGAGGGTGAATGCTCCTTTTCCCACAGGTTGCTTAGTGAGCATTTGTCACCAGTCAACTGAGTTTCAAAGTGAGTCAACAGTTTATTGCCACTTTGTCCTCAGGGTGTTAAAAATGATTCATGCTGGATTAGAAGTGAAAGTTAAGTTGCTTCCTTCTCTTAGTCACTATCAACTAATGGTGGCGGTCTTGCTTGAATGCCCTTTGGCAAATGAGCTGGAGACCATTTCCTTAGCTGGGATTCAGTTCCAGTTCAGACAGGGACACACGAAACAGGGCTAAAACATCCCACCCCTGTTTGTACTGTTGCAGTATCATCAGTGGGCTTCACTCTGCTTGTCTATACTTTCCAATGCAGACAGTGTTTAAGATCAAGACAGAAAATTATCCACCAAGAGTGACAGGTGCTGATAGATAACCCTCTGGTTATTTTGGGACACATTGGCTGTCATCATGAAGCATAATGTCTACTCTGTCATTATTTTACATGAGCAAGGACATCCTTAGACCAGCAGTTGGCTTAACCCCTCTCCCCAAACAATTCTGGAATAGCATGTGTGGTTATTAGTTGTTTGGGGGAAGACAGGAGTGAAGAAGTACACCATTTCTGATGTTAATTTTAACCACAGAGCAGTGAGCCAGATGATAGCAAACCAGACACCCAATCATTCCATAAACAACCTACTTTAAATATGAAGAGCCTCTGGTCCTTAAAAAGGTGCTGAAAGATGAGACTCCAGGGGACAATCCCACAGCACACTTTCAGTCATCATTCAAGGCTAGTATCATGAAATACCCTGTATCATTTGTGAAGAGACATGGTGTCCTCCAGAAACTTGTAAGAACAGCATAGCTGGGAGGCTTGGGCTCCTTTTATCCAGGCACCCATGCCAAGTGGCAGAGGCTGGTAGTGCAAAACTCTCCCACCCACCTTCATTACAAAATTTGCCGACTTGTTTTGTTGGTTTAAACAACTATGGAGAAAGGTGTCCCCTTGATCAGGCTGTCAGTATTGCTGAGCAAGGTACGCAGGAGTTGGACCCAGATTTAAACCACCAATGTGGCTGCAGGCATACTTATTTGGGAACAGGTAGTCCTGCAGACGTGGTATGGATGTTGCATCGGTGGGGATTGACAGAAGAGAGACAAAGATTTGGAAAAAAAAAAGCAGAACTCCTCTCTCTTTTTTTTTTTTTTTTTTTGACACTAATTATTTCAACAATCACCAAATTTATTCCCATGTTGTCATTTGATTTCTTTCAGACCACACATGTGACAGTAAATAACTATGGCTGCTCAAAAAACAAAAGTTGTGGCCATATAGGCACCACCATGAAATGAGGTCAATCTGTTGGAAAAGGGAAACTGTGGGCAGTTCTGGAATAATTTTGTCAAGGACAATGTTCTTTGTCCTTGGGACAGCTGTGCTGAAGCACGTACTTGGCTTAATGTGTGCAACCTCCATGCTTTCGCGCTGAGTTTTCCTTTCCCAGACTACTCCAGCCATGCAGCCTCAGCCATATTTTTCTTCCTACATAAAGTCTTCTGCCCATTTTTTACTCAAATTTTCTCTGATTTTACTACCACAGGTAAAACTATTAAGTGATTTCAAAGAGATCTTAATTCCCCAACTGGCACAAACTATCCAGAAACTCTTTCTTCTGGGAGATGCTCAGCTTTGAAAACGCTTTCAAGAAGAAATTCCTCCTAATGTTGCATTTGCCTGAGTCTACCCAACATAATATTTCTAGCATGTCTCCTCTCTAAAGCAGTCTTAACTTCAGCATTTAAAAAAAATCTTCACCCTAGGAAAATTATTTCTCAGTCACTAATGTGTTTAGCTAATTCAGGATTCCTGCTACTCAATCCTATTTTCCAGCTGTATCGTACTTGGTTATGATATAATATCAGTGAAGTCAGAACTGAGGCTTTTTTGGGCTGCGAAGTGGCTAGCAGCTCTGTTTGCTAGAGTCAAAATTAGAAGATTTTTAGGATTAAAAAAATATATAACAAAGGGGAAAAAAAAGTGCATGTATTTTCATAATGAGCGGCACTTTTAATGTATCTCTCTCAGGCACCCTCTCAAAAGGACAAATCAGAGCCCCGTGCCTCCACGTCCACAGCAGAGAGCAGGCAGATGCTGGTTTACAAGTCCCAACATAAGGATATAGGTGATCTAGTACTCCAAAACCACTAATCACCCAGAGGAGAGACACGGCTTCATCCATGGAGGTGGTATACCACCTTTTACTGTTTTAATTTAGTCTATTTAACATCATTTTCTTCCAGCTTTCTATTTGTTGTCCTTACTCAACAGGATCCAAAGTGGATTTTATTGATGGAACTTACCAGCATAGCATAATATTGAATGTAGAGCCTCATCACGTCACTGCTCTCCAAGAAATGGGAGGAATGACATTTTTTGTGTGTGTGAGAAGCCAAGACAGGCACTACAGCATGTTGTGCTCTTCCAGGCAGACCCATAGAACTTGGGACCCTAGTTTCCTCCTGAGATGTGGGAGGTTGGTGCACCCCAAAGCCTAGCAGCTGCCCTGCCTTCCATGGGCCACACATTTCTGGGAGCAGAGAAGTCTATGCTTGTCTGAAATTCCAGTTTGATTGAGACAACCAGCCTCTATTGTAACATACTAAAAAAAAAAAAATAAAAATATTGCAGTGTCAAAACTTTCCTATTCAGGTAAACCTGGAAGCATTTAGCTTCTCTACAGAAAGAATATGAGGGATGTTATTTCCCGAACTGCTCCATAGTTGTGACTAATCCTTTTAACTAAAAGACTGGATTGTTTTGTAAATGGGAAAATTAATTTTAAAATGTTTGCTTGCTGTTGAGGATTTAGATAAGATTAGGCCAATGCTTTGATTAAGCAGCTCCAGTCTTAGGTCTTGGCTCTCCTCATTCGTGAAAACCTCTTTTCAGCTTGTGTCCTGTCTTAATTACAGCTGCTGTTGAGTTCTGGGTATGTTTCCTAGGAAGCCTTCGCCTTAAGCTTCTCTTGGTGTTTTTCCCATAGAAATTAAATCGTGCAGCATTACCCTTTTCCCTGTCTTTAAATCCCTTTTATTATGCAATTTTAGATAAACAACCTTCCTTTTTGCATTTATCAGTTCCTGCCAGCTCATGGGTCTATGGAGCTCAGTGGGAACCACCTGTGCATGTGATGCTCACACAGCACCTGGGGGCCTCAGAGGGAGACTCACCTGTGTCTTCAAGGGCCTCAGAGATGGCCCCTGCAGCTGGCAGGGCTCATACAGTCACCAAGCACTTGCTGCAGGCTGCCTCGCCCACTCAGCATCCTCTAGCCAGGCCTGGAGAGCCCAAATCGTAGAATCATATAGGTTGGAAAAGACCCTTGGGATCATCAAGTCCAACCATCAGCCCTACTCTACAAGTTCTCCCCTACACCAGATCCCTCAACACCACATCCATTTGACTCTTAAACACAGTCAGGGAGGGTGACTCCACCACCTCCCTGGGCAGCTGATTCCACTGACTGACCACTCTGTGAAAAAAATTTTCCTAATGTCAAGCCTAACCCTACCCTGCTGCAGCTTGCAGCCATTCCCTCTTGTTCTATCGCTAATTGCCCGTGAGAAGAGACCAGCACCAACCTCTCTACAGTGCCCTTTCAAGCAGTTGTAGAGAGTGATGAGGTTTCCTCTCAGCCTCCTCTTCCTCAAACTAAACAGTCCCAACTCCCTCAATCTATCCTCATAAGCCTTATTCTCCAGGCCTTTCACCAGTTTTGTTGCCCTCCTCTGCACTCGCTCCACAATTTTTTATGCAAGCCAGGATGCCATTGGCCTTCTTGGCCACCTGGGCACACTGCTGGCTCATGTTCAGCCACCCATCGACCAGCACCCCCAGGTCCCTTTCTGCCAGGCAGCTCTCCAGCCACACTGCCCCAAGCCTGTAGCAATGCATGGGGTTGTTGTGGCCCAAGTGCAGGACCCGGCACTTGGCCTCATTGAAGGCCATGCCGTTAACATTGGCCCATCTATCCAGTCTATCCAAGTCCCTCTGTAGAGCATCCCTGCCCTCAAGCAGATCAACACTCCCACCCAACTTAGTGTCATCTGCAAACTTACTGATAGTGTTTTCTATGTCCCTATCTACATCATCAATGAAGGTATTAAAAAGGAAAGGCCCCAGTACTGAGCCCTGAGGAACACCACTTGTGACCGGCCGCCAGCTGGATTTAACTCTGGCCTTGGACTCCTGAGTGCCTACTAGCATCCTGCCATCACACCACAATCCACCCAGCTCCCCTGCTGCAGTCTGCCATAGGACTTGGACTGATGCTGAAGGTGAAAAAGCCATCTTGAATCCTAGCAGCCCTATGAAACATAATGCTTCCTAAGCATGCACAAAGCATTTATAGAATAGTTTGGGTTGGAAAGGACCTGTAAAGGCCATCTAGTCCAACTGCCCTGCAATGAGCAGGGGCATCTTCAACTAGATCAGGTTGCTCAGAGCCCCTTCTGACCTGACCTTGAATGTTTCCAGGGATGGGGCATCTACCACCTCCCTGGGCAACCTGTTCCAGTGTTTTACCACCCTTGTAAAACATTTATCCCTTATAGCTAATGTAAATCTTCCCTCTTCTAGTTTAAAGCAATTCCCCTTTGTCCTATTGCAACAGGCCCTGCTAAAAATTTTGTTCCCATCTTTTTTGTAGGTCACTTTTAAGTACTGAAAGGCCACAATAGTCTTCCCAGAGCCTTTTTTTCTCCAGGCTGGACAACCCCAACTCTCTCACAGTCTGTCCACATCAGAGAGGTGTTCCAGCCCTCTGATCACTTTTGTGGCCCTTCTCTGTGCCCGCTCCAACAGGTTCATGTCCATTAGATCTATGGCTTAACACTTGGAGTATAATGAAGTGTTCCCAGCCAAACCATTGTGAATGTTCCACTTCCAAACCTCACTGCTTCTTCTCCAGTGTGTGTCTAACAGGTGCTAAATGGGACAGCATTGCTACCAGGAAGGACTTTTTGCTTATCTTTGATGTCACGAAGGACCAGTATCTGAAAACACCTATACTTTTTGAACACTGCAAGACCAAAGCCAACAGTCATCTAACACAGCTTGTGCTCTCAGTGAAGTGTATGCCCATTGTCATGGCTTCTGTAAGAATTAGGAAATTTTCCTCATATGAGCTGGTCACTGCATTGTACTGCAGAGAAGTGAAATCAAACCAAACACAAAAAAAACGATGCAGGACAATTGGCTATGGTTGATGTTCTGTCACCAGCACTTGGCAAACTCCAGTCCCACTGTTTTTGAGAGGGTACCCAGCACCTTACAGCTGCATGCTGAGGAGGAACCGATGCCAAGGCTCTCCCAAGCCCAACCACACCAAGCAAAGCAGAGACAAAACCCATGCTTCTTACAAACAGGTTTATTTGCATTTTGACTGGAGCACAGATTCTAGATACAGATTTCTTCTGCACAACAGTACAAGAGCCAGTGCAAAATATGCTTTTTTTTTTAATTATTCATGTACAAAAAAAACCCCAAAAACCAACAAACAAAAAGACAGAGAGTGTGGCAGTATTTACTCACAACTGGTATGCCTCAGCCTCCAATCGACCCACCTCCACTCACACTTGCCCGTCATGCCGACTTCATGGTCGACATTGCCTTTCTCAAACGGCTGCATTGTCAGTGAAGAGAGGTAACTCCCCTAGCCCTTTGAAAGATAAACACTCACCCCAAGCAAACTGGGACAACAGCAGGCTATTTAAAACAGTTGGACACACCAGCTGCTCACCAATGTGTTCCACCCCCACAGGAAGCAGAAGAATAGTGAGGGAATGTCAAGGAAAAAAAGAAAAGGTACAAATCAGAAATGCATGAAAAAATAGGCACCAGTTTAACCTTTTTTTTTAAAAAACAGAGGCAAGAAAGCAAAGATAGGCTTCTAGTCTGCCTTTCCCCATACACCCACAGTACTGATGACCAAGGCCAAACAAACACTCCCTATTTTGACTACCCTATGCTGTCAAACAGATTTAAAATCTTAAGAAAATACTTCTATTAGTAGCATAAAGTTAAACCATTTCATAACCGAAGGAGAAAGAGAAGCTACAGTCCGAATACGAGCATTTCTGTGAGAAGAGTCAAGAACAAAAGCAAACAAAAAATCCTGTCCCAGTCATCCACCAGATGATTGTTAGAATTACAGCCAATGCTTAAGTAATACAACATCAAGCTAGGAAAGTCTTTGTACGGTTGTTCAGCTTAGGGAGTAGCTCTTACTAGTTTACAAAGCATCAGGCAAACTATTTCTCTTTAACTAATTTTCAGAAGCTGCAATATAGAACTGCAGTGATAGTGCAAGAATATGCTAATCTTCACCAAAGCCTGGGATTTATATTGCAGAAATTCATCAAATTTACATCACTCAAGTACCATGTCCAAATCACCTAGAGTCGTTATTATGGACTTTTACATTTCTACCCAAGGAATGGCTGGGTTTCAAAGCTTGACCGACCAGAGCCTTTTACATTGAACCGCAATTAAACAAAGCAGAGTACCAGCTAAAGCCAAAGAGCACAAGTACTCAGCACATATATGGTTTGATAAAGCACTGTATGTATGTGTATATATATATATACGCATAATATGTATATGTTACATTATAAGGAGAGTGCCATTCAGGACTTCACAACTTACCACCTGCAAATCTTGAAACTTCAACCCATTAAATTTCACACCAAGACAATGAGAACTCTGATATTTTTCAGATTTAATTATTTTTATTTTAGCCAATTTACCCAGCAGGGCCAGCTGAAAGAATAGGAGCTTTAATTTTAATAATACCAATTCTACCACCTCAGGCAGAGGGCACAAATTTATATCACTAGATTATTTGCCCCTTCCCTGCCCTGCAGCTGCATATCATGGACATTTCTATGAGTTCTCAGACCACCACCGGAGTCGTAAAACATTCTGTATCAATTTAATTGGTTGCCAGAGAAAATGTTGCAACATATGAAATAATGCAGTACGATAACCAGTACAGTTCTGACAAGAACTTAGTTGTACTGGCTGGAGTCATACTGGTTTTAATCATGTAATGGTTCTGCCTTTTCACCCCCAGCAAGTCCACTTCTGCTCATAGTGGCTGTCACCGTACATACAAGCTAAGAGCTGGACAGTTTGGGATACCATAGTATTCATTGTAATCCTAAAACAGAGTTTATAAATCTCTGCTGTCCAAATTTCACCTAGAGAGCTGAAAAAAGTCTCATCTTAATCACTTTGAGCAGGAGGTTTTATTTGTTACTTTTTAAAAAATAAATAGGAGCAAAAACAGAAGAAAAAAAGAAAAAGAGACAGGAATAAATGTAACAGGCGCTTAAAAGCAAAGTAACTGCAAACCCCTTTTGGATATTTAGATGAGAGGTAGCTACTCATCTCCCTGGCCCTTAGCCTATCTAGAATTTAGGCATCTAGCCCAGACTAATCATTTGCATTTCCTCCAGTCTTGGGGAGACAAAAGCCTCCTTCTGGAGGCTACCACATCTGCAAACAGGGCAAGAGAGTCTCTCCAGGGATGGCAGATCCTCTATAACACCAAGGAGAATCTAAGTGGTTAGCTAGATTACCTGCCATTTACACAGGTGAGACACATCTCTCCCTCTTCACATGAGCCACCAACATAAATCCTGAAGGCTTTGGTTGGTTCTGCATGGACAAACTCACCAACTTCAACAGAGCAAGGGTCTGGTTTTATTGTTTTGGGAGGCAAAAGGGAAGATTGTTAGCAGTCCAGTCACAAAGTTGCTCTGACCACTTGCACTAGCCACTCAGCCACGATGGTTCACAGCCAGTTTGCCCATGTATAACCACCCATTCGTTACACGGCATCAGGCAACAATGGAAAAGGATGCAACACGTTTCCTAACACCAGAGATGCGTCTCATTCTACACCTTCCTCAAGGGGGGCAGCAGAGGGAGAGCTGCTGATCTCCCTGTGGTGACCAGCTGTAGAATGCATGGAAAATGGATGAAGATACACCAAGGCAAGTTCAGATTGGATGTTAGGAAAAGGTTCTTCACCAAGAGAATGGCTGGCGAATGGAACAGGTTCCCCAGGGACATGGTCCTGGCATGAAGCCTGTCAGAGTTCAAGGAACTCTGGATGACACTCTTAGTCATATGGTTTAGCTTCAGGCAGTCCTGGAAGGAGCAGGGAAATGGACTCAGTGATCCTTATGGGTCCCTTCCAAAATGAGATATTCTATGATTCTAAGGTGAAGTAACTCCAAATTCCCCTAGATGCCAAACTAGTGGTCCTGCATCTTCATGGGCGTTTATGTTGCTGAGTGCAATCCTCCAAATTACTGCTGGGACTAGAGAGGTTCAAAAAGGTCTAGAACTACTCTTCCAGGTAAACGTAGACCTTACACACACATTGCAGTTACGCAGCTTTACAAACAGGTGAACATAGATACAACAGTAGAGCCCACCCAGTAGGACAACATTTATAATCTATATGATTATTTGCTCTGGTATACCTTCTTACAGCATGGAAAGGAAAACAAGATAAATTGTCAAATTCACCCTCATAAAAATACAGAACTATTTTATTTTTAAAAATCTAAATATAACAAGGCCCTAATGGAGAGTTATTTTTGTTCAAAATTAATTAAGCAAGTGCTATTGAAACACCATGAGGAGTCTTACATATAATTTCTTATGAGGAAGATTTGTTTTTTAAATAATCAGGAACAAGTTATATTACTTTTATTTTCTAAATAAGCAAACAATAACTCTTTGAGCATAGCTACCTCTATCTTTTCTTCACACAGCTTTTTCAGTATTGCCGTGTCCCCTGAATTACAGAGCTATTACACGTGAGCGGGTACAGCACAGGCTACACTCCTGGCAATTCCAAGGTCTTCTTTTAAGGTCAGATTCTCATAAGGTCAGACTCACCCCTCCGAGCTGCATGCCAACAACAGTCACACCAGGCTACAATTGGCTATTAGGCCACAATTAGCTATTAGGCCAATATTACAAAACAGGTTGAAAAAGCACAGCCAACATACATCTTCCAAAACACCTTGGACTAAATAAGCCAAGCAGCTCCCAATATGCAGTGGCATATTGGTCCCACATACTTGCAAAAACAGCTGGAATTCATGCCCTGTTTTGGAAGGCAGCTGTAACTATGTGACCACAATCTGTATGCCTCGGTGTCCAGGGCTGGGGGCTTCCCAGCTGCCCACCACTACATACACAGCAGTGCAGAGCAGGCTGCAGAACCATGGAGGCAACACAGGCACCAAGGCAGGGTGTAGCTTGGCACAGCCTCACCCTCCTCTCAAAAAGATGACATTTCCTATCCTCCACAAAGGTATATCTTTCCCCCAGAACTCACCCTGGTCCTTATGTCTGACCTTCCTCACTCCAGGAGACCATGTACAACTTCCTCATGTACACAACCTGGATGTCAAACAAGAAGCTTCAAGCTCCTTCACTTCAGGAGGCAGAATTGCCCTGCCCGAAAGCCTGGGCATCTTTTCTGGAGACATGCTACAATTCATGGAGCATCCAGGACAGCCAGTTGTGCAAGATCATGCCTAATTAGGCAACGTTACTCAATTAGCTAAGTTGGCTGAAGGTTTTCCCATTGTAACACAATTTTTCTATTCTAGTATTATTTTTGGTGTTAAAAAAAAACAAACAGTGGGGGATGGGTGGGTTTTTTTGTGCAAAACCCTTCAAAAAGGGTTGCTTTTCTCAGTATTTTGCTTTTTATTTCTGTTGGGAAAACTTGAAACACATCGGTTTTGTCAGAAAAATATCAGTCCGTGTCTGTCTGAATTCCTCCGGTGTCAGCTGGGAGCCGTAATTCACAGGCTCCATGTCCCCCTCTTTCCCAGAAGGCTGGGCTCCTGGGCACCCCTCCAGCCTTCATGACGCATCTTCCCTTTGACTAACCCACAGTAAGAGCATCATGGGATCTGTAACTCAGCCAAAGATCTGGGCCCCAAGGGAAACACGGCGCACAAGGCACTTGAATGGTAATTTCTGAGGTCTGCAACAGTAGCTCAAACTGATGCTGCTTTAAGGGCCAAATGGATTTAATTAAATGTTTCCATTTCAAAAGGCTAGAACATTTTATTCAGCATTTTCCTGCTGACAATTTCTCATTTTTCAAAAAATTTCCGTTCCAAGAAAATTTTTGGTATTTCATCTTTCCATCTCAATTCAGGATGAAATTAAATGTTCAGGTAGCAGATTTTGATGATAGATGGACATTCAGTTTGGGAAACAGCCTTGTTAACTTGCTTCCAACAGTGAAACGACTCCATACATGCAAGAAGGGTGTGATCCAGTTCACCTTTGACATCAGCGAAAGCCACTTTTCCGCTTAGTGGAGCCTGGATGGCATCCCAAAAGGCCAAGGGAGACTGGAGTTGACCATAGTTGCAGGTATATGAAACAGAAGTCAAAAGAAAAGGAGCAAGAATATAAAAAGCAGCAACTATGATCATTACCTGGACTCAATCAAAACTTAGTTTTACTTACGCAGTGGGTAATAGGAGGAAAAAATCATTAAGACCACAACCTAATTCCCAGTTACAGTAAAGTTAGCACTTAATCAACACTTTGCAGAGTAGAATAAATCCATAGAATGAATTTATCATAAGCTCTGTAACTTTCAATGTTCAAAACATTTCCTCAGAAAGCCTTCATATACTCTACTCAAGGAGACTACTCTAAAGCTGAAGACAGAATATGGTAGTGAACTTCTTGCCTCGTATTGTCTGTTCCTCCTTGAACTCTACAAAATTGTTCTGTTGGATTAGTAATACAGAAGCTCTATCAGCACAGACTGAGGCCCCTGGACTTTGAGCACATCTACAGGTGGAAAGCAGTTAAATGTGGGCTTCCAAGGCTAACACTCTGAGTGAGAACTGGGCACCAAATCTATGCTCTGCATTGCTCAAACTGGTTTTGGATGTAGCCTCCAGTCTTCCACCTCAAAGAGTAAAAGAGGAGCCCCAAGGAGCCTATGTCCATTAGCAACAGGGTGTGTGTTGAAAGCAAGAGAGCACTCAGAACAGTAAATAAATCAATCCACCCAACCATGAGGGGTCTAGAAAATTGGGGTTTGTTTATCTTTCATTTTCTTTTAGCACAAGGCAGGTGTTTCTAAGTAATAAGCAGAAACCTCAACAATTTTCAAGACTGAAGAGGAAGGGAGGGAAGAAGAAACATGTACAAGCTTTGAGGATGTTCTCAGCTCCAGCTTCCAAAAAACAAAACAAAACAAAAAACAAACAGAAAGAAACAAAAACAAAACCACACACCACCAAAAATGTATATCTGTAAAAGCAAGTTTTTCCTTAAGCTGTTTGGTATTTCTTAGTTCATAGGACCGTTTTATCCAGAAGGTTCTTCATGTTTCCAGTCTAGGTTGTAGCAATCTCAGTGAGGCACTAAATTTTAGGCTGTTAAAGTCTTTCTGTGCAGCACGGTCATTTTAAAATGATGTGGTAGCCATCATTGCTTTCAGCTGTAACAAAGAAAAGCAAAGCACTTTTTCATTATTTTTAGAAAATAGCACAGATACAGAACTCCAGATTTTCCTCTTTGGTAGTTCGCAATAATTTGTACTCTTGTTCCACAACCCATTCATGAAAGTCAATATTGAACATCTAGGTCAAAGTATTTACATGAAGAAATGCAACATACTAACTGACAACTTTTATCATTTTACTAGAAGGCTTTCTGCCCATTTATGTCAGTGTTATCAATGGAATTTTATTACAGGGTAACTGAGATGAAAGCATAGATCAATCAGTCTGTCATAGAGTAAGTTGATGGAACACCTTGACTTACACTAAATTAGGTTACTTCTCTTTTCAGGATAACGGCACTGAGTTTGTGGTAACATTTAGTGCAGTGGAGGGGAGAAATTATCTTTAGAACTACATGTAATTGCTGCAGCAATACATACCTTTTAATGTGCTGATAACAAAACAAGATTCATCCTGGAAGTTCTGCACCATCTGAAGGGCAGAAGGAAAGAAGCAAACACACAATATTTTTAGCAATTTAATTCAACTTTCTTTCAGTGCCCGTACAGACTTTAGAGGAGAGTTATCAATAGTTACTTGGTGTCTAGTCCTACACAGCCCTGATTAACCCTATGCATAAGATTATTAAAGTACATGACTGATCAATTAAGCTCCTTGCAGCTACTAATGTGCTGCAGAGAAGCTTATACTAAAGTGACCACCTGGTACTGATTTGGCTTCTTCAGCATTTTCTCATCCTTTTTGCAGTTCTTGATCCTGCTAGTTCTTATACCACTCCACCTAGTCTATTAAAGGGCATGCTCTTAATTGCCCTCAATGAACATATACTAGTTTAGACTGACTGAAGACAGTCCTCCTAAAATCAAACAATGGTAATACACATTCAGCTGAACCATGAAGCTCAGTATCCGGGATAATATCATGGGATGGTCAGCCCTAAGAGACAGACTCCTTACCGAATAAAGGAATATTGTTACTATAAAGTCATCTCAGCAGGGTCCACCTGGTTATTTTGACCAGTATAGATGCTGTGCTTGCAGGAATAATTTACCTGTTTGTATTTTGTCAAGGCAAAGGAATCTTAATGAAACTGCTATGAGAGGCAAGGTAGATCATGGGAAGCAAGATCAGTATCTAAAGTTATTCGAGTTATTCATGAGAAACAACTAGATTTTCAGAAGACATGCAGGTTCTGTGAGGCCCCTAATTAAAGAGATTCAGCTGACTTCAGATCCAATCTGAAACAGCCATTTAAGCCTTATCTGTACTCAATGCTTCCTCCCATCTTAGAGCCACTGTGTGGGACAGAGGAGATGAATTACCTTCAGAAGGTGTCTCATACAGCTTGGAGGAGGGGTGACCAGAACCTCTCTGAGCAGCTCAGAAAATCTATCTTATAGCAAAAGCCTTCTCCTAGCTATTGAATATCATTCAAGTAGAGCACTTTCCAACTGTAAATTCTCACACCAAATACCCTTTTCAACTTAGACTAATCTCCCTATTCTCTTTTGGTTTTAACAACCACCCTGCTCCCGCAAATCAAACCTCACTGGCCAGTCTATGTGTCTATGCCTAATCATGCATGAAGTACATTCATAGAGTGCCTCACTCTTGCCACTATAGTACTAGAACAAGAAAAATATTATTTAAAGAAGCAATAGACATTGTTAATAATTGACTTAAATAAATACTTAAAGCCTTATACCCAAGCTGGTTCAGGCAATTCCCCTACCAAGAGTTGCCTCCAAGCACTTTACATCCATAAAGCATCAAGGTTTCAGATTTAATCAGGCTGAAATAGCAAGAAGGCTTCAGGAATAAGCATTGCAGCCTTCATTTTAGGCTCCAGTTGAGACTTACGCTCTGCTTCATTTGTT